>NW_004624833.1:6956524-6979018 GCF_000247695.1 Heterocephalus glaber | reverse complement strand
GCTATTTTAAAGCAATTTTTCTTTTCCTGGTCACTAATTGCAATCTTATCTTCTATATCTGAAATTCTGTCCTCATATTGGCTCATTCTGCTGCGTAAACTTTTAATGGAGTTTTGAATCTCCTGGAAATCTGTTTGTGTCTGTTTTATGGATTGCATTTGTTTCCTATGTTCGGATTCCATCACGTTCCTCAGCTCCTCTATTTTTTATCTGTGTCCTTTCTAGATTTATTAATCATGTCTTGCACTATGGAGACCCAATCTCTGCTGTTATCTGGGAAATTATTTCTGATTTCCTTTTTTCAGATCCTCTTTTGTTGCCAGTTAAGTGAGTCCAGGTGGTTGAGTATCAGATTGTTCCATGTCATTTTCCTTTGGGGCTGCTTTAGGTGATCTGGAAGTCTGGTTTTGAGACTTTTTTAACTTGTCTTCTCATTTCATTGGGGGTTGCTGCTGTTGCCTGTGTGGCTCACCTCCTTGGCGCTGGGTGCGGTGGTATAGTAGCCCAGAAAGTTCACCTCCTCTGGGCTGGAGGTGAACTCTGCTCTCCACTGTCCAATGAAATCCCAGAGTATGTCGATTGGTAGATGAGATGAGCTTTGTAACATTTTGTAGCTCTTATCAGGCCCAGATTCTGATGATACAGCTGATGAGAATTGCAGGACCAGAAGAAGTGTTTGAGGCAGGAGTTTGTAGCAGTTTCAGTCCATAGTTGACTGGCTCTAAGACAGGGTGGTATGGCAGAGGGACATTGCAGAGCAGGCAGGCAGGCAGAAGGCAGCAAGCAGCAAGACACAAATGACCTTTTTTTTTTGTATTGGGAATCTAACTTGGGACCTTGAGCTTGCGAGGCAGGCAGCAGATCCACTGAGCTAAATCCCTGGCCCTGCCTTTTTTTGCTGTTGTAGTCTCTCAGTAATGCACCTCCTAGTTTCTGAAACTGATTTTTTTGTGCAGGAGAGAAGGCTATCTAGTTGTGTCTGTACAGGGATGTGAGTTCAGTGCTTTGCCCTTGTCTTAATTCAGTGATTAAAGCATTTTTCTTTTCCTCATCTGCACAGTGTTCTTTTCTATAGAGAATGAGTATATTATTAAATGCCCTTTGTAAACACCCACAAATAATAACTGTAGCTCTGGTTCCAAAATTTTTGAAGGGCTTGATGATCTTGCAAGTTCCATAGATCCACTGCATTGTGCTGTGTTGCATGATGCTTTATCTGTAGGATGATGTGTTCAGCAAAGAGCAGATTTGTTCATAAGCCTCTGGATTTTATGTAGTGCTTTTTTTTTTAAATCCCTCTTGGATAGGTGATTATGAATAGTGAGAATGCGTGAATGTCCTTGGCACTTTAAATAAATGTCTTCTATGGTGTGAATTTAGGGGCAGATTTTATCATTCAGTTTCCTTTTAACCCTTTTTCTTCTTAGATCTAATGTATGTCCATACTATTTCAGATTTCATCTACAGTGGACCCTTGACGGTTTCTGAGTACTGGTTGTAACTAAGTCAGTACAGCTGAGATGTGGATGTTTACCTGGGTGCACACTATAGACAGCAAGAGGCAGATGAGTCTTGCATTAACCTAGTTAACCCAGTTTGTTCCTATGTCAGGCTGGTCATAACTTGAGGGTCCACTGTAGTTACACAAGTGAAAAATAGGCAATTAATTGTTTTAAAGTAAGAAATAAATTGTTTTTATTAATATGTGACAGGTCAGTGGACTTTGATTACATAGGGCTTGATGAGATTTGCTAGTTTTTCCTTAGTAAAGAGTGACACCAAAGGTCCTGCTACCTTTTATTTTCAGCCCTGCTTCCTACTGTTCATGGTCAATCCCTAGAGAAAGGTAGGATTAGTGCTCGAGTTCACCGACTCTCCAAGCCAGGAGTGCCCCTGTGCCCTACACGCCTCCCTTGACATCATTTCCAGAGAAGAGACCTTTGGTCGTCACAGGAATTTATAGGAAAGCCTTTACCAGCAGCAATCAAGAGTGTGCGTGAGCAGCCTTGGGAGTGTTGTTTCTGTAAGGGCTCCTGTTGGTCTTATGTACCACTTCTAGAAATTGCGAGATGGAACAGTGCCGATGTTGAGGTGCAAACCTGTAACTGGCACAAAAGTGGTCCTCTGTAGTCACCAGCAAAAGGTTCATGGGCCAGGGATTTAGCTCAGTGGTTTCGCCGCCTGTCTTGCAAGCACAAGGACCCAAGTTTGATCCCTGGTACCAAAAAAAAAAAAAAATGTTCATGGTCCCTGTGGAGACCTGCTTCTGACCCAGCCAACTCTGTGTCTTGCCGGGGTGAATACAGACCTCTCCCTGGGGTAATGCCACCAGTGGGTAGGAATCAGGACTCTGGTCTGGCCACTTCTAGACAGATGGGAACAAACAAGAGCTGAGTTAGTGGAAAAGCCAGCAGAAGAGGTGGGTCAGAGCCTGGTATTTGGCTGACTCCCACCCCAGGCTTCTTAGGAGAGCCCCCCTCAGTCTGTCAGTGCCTTGGCAGGATTTGTGCAGCCTTCAAGAGTTGAGTTCTACGAATACGTATTGGGTCTCAGAATCAAGTCCTGTGAAGTGATCTTGGACTGAATTGAAGACTCTGGAGAACTAGAGGCATAGAAAAAATGGTGAAGATTAAAAACAGAAAGGGCGTCTTTGTTGCTTTAGTCCTACAGGCGAGTAAGTTATTTATGCTCTTTGGCATCCCCATATGTGTACCCATAAAGTGGAGTGTTGGGTGGATAAATGAGTAGATTTGTTTTTGTTTTGTTTCATTTTTTATTTGAAAGGACTAAAAGAGTAGACAGCCAAATGAAGTATAAAAGTCAATCATGATTAAGTTGGTATAGCTAAGTCAGGTATTTGGAAGAGAATAAAGGTTGTGACTTGAACTGTTTAGAACAGAATTTTAAACACAGCCCTTTCAGAAAAGTTGGTTTGAGAGTGCCCTACAGTTTGAAAGCTTGTTCTGCACTTTAGTGTCCGGGTTTAATGTTAGATGTACAGTTTAGAACAAAGGTACAAGCTCCTTTATGATGGACATCTGTCATGGATCCGAGTTGTAAATTTAAATACTTGATTATCTCTTGATGTGAAAATGTACAGTGTTCATAGCAAGACATGAGCACAACCCTTTCCAGGCAGGAAAAAGGGCTAATGTCTATGATTATAATCTCTGAAATCTTCCTGATGTTTTTTCCCTAGCTGTCTCTCTGGATCAATGAAAAGATGCTTACGGCCCAGGACATGTCTTATGATGAAGCCAGAAATCTGCACAGTAAATGGTTAAAACATCAAGCATTCATGGCAGAACTTGCATCCAACAAAGAATGGCTTGACAAAATTGAAAAGGTGAGTTAAAATGTTTGATAGTGACCCCCATTTCCACTTCTTGGCTGTGGTCAGAGCTTGGTGGTAGCGGGTACGCGTGAGTTTGTGTGTGTATGTGTGTAAACCTTTTATTTAGAATGCTTTCCATCATGTTTGAGTCTTATCTGAATATTTATCAAAGTTATTCAGCCAGTAGCAATACTTCTTTTACCTACCAGGTCTTGGCTTCAGCCACCAGAAGGGAGAAAATCCAGAAATCCAGCCAAGTGGTGTAAAATACTTGATTTATCTTCAAGTGAATACTAGGCCTTGGTTTCTGTTGTGCATCTCCTCTGCTGCTGAAGGACTGAGCCCCCATGCAGGCTCCACTGCCTCAGTCATAGTGCTTGTTCCCATTTAACCAGCTTTATCAGATAACACTTACACAGAGTTTCAAAACACTATGTTTTAAATTTTCCCTGTTTTCCTTATGTGAGTACTGTATACCAGGCACTATAATAATTATTACATTGTATAATTTCTGCACTGGAAATTCTGTGCCCATAACTGAGATGTTTGTGTTCCCCACCCTCTTTTCTCTCCCTTAAATTTTATATTGTGTAAGGCACTTTTAAAACAATTTTTTTGTAGTACTAGGAATTGAACCCAGAGCTTCAGGCATGATAGGCAACCATTCTACTCCTGACCTACATCCCCACCCCTTTTATTGTTTGAGACTGGGTCTCAGTAAATTGCCCAGGCTGACCTCAAACTTGTGATTCTCCTTCTCAGCCTCCCAGGTAGCTGGGATTACAAGCAAGTCCCACTATGCTCTGCTTGTGTTTAGCTCTTAATGGTTAAAATAAGTGTTGTATGTGTTCTTTTGGCCATGGAGTAGAGGGAATAAATTCTTAGGTCATTAGCATTAAATATTTTATTGTCCTCGTGGACAATTTCTCAACTCCTATGAAACCCATATAGTGTGTGAACGAGGCCACTGTTGATGTTACTGAGCAGTAACTTCGTATGGAAAGACTGTTCATGTGAATTGAATGAATGAGTAAATTACAGAACACACATCTTGGGTTTGTTTTTCACAATGACATTTATTCTCTACAAACTATATTTATTTATTTATAACTGTGTTGGTTTGTGTTTTACAGGAAGGAATGCAACTCATTTCAGAAAAGCCAGAGACGGAAGCCGTGGTGAAAGAGAAACTCACTGGTTTACATAAAATGTGGGAAGTCCTTGAATCCACCACCCAGACCAAGGCCCAGCGGCTCTTTGATGCAAACAAGGCTGAACTTTTCACCCAGAGCTGTGCAGATCTAGATAAATGGCTGCATGGCCTGGAGAGTCAGATTCAATCTGATGACTATGGCAAAGACCTTACCAGTGTCAACATCCTGCTGAAAAAGCAACAGGCAAGTGGGCTGGACAGCCTCGCATGCCCGGTCTTCATCATCCTTAACTTGCCTTTCCATACAAGGAGATTTTAATGCCCAGCAAGGTGCTAGCTCTGACAGCATTGTGGGGTGTTTGCAGAGTCAGCTGGAAAGCTCGTATTAGTAGAAGTGTTGGGTGCCTATGTGTGGCAGTAGTTCTTATTATCTTCTCAGTTGGTGGATATTATCACCATATATTAGTTAAGTAAATATTTCATACAGTTCTGGACTTTATGTGAGTGAAACTAATCATGTTTGCCTTTTTTGCTGTATAATGTCTAGTTAGGTGACATTTAAGATATTTAAGATATTTTATAGATAATAAAAATCTTAAGCTTTTTATATCACAATAGAGAGCTCTAAGAGCAAATGAATTTACCTTGAATTAATGACAAAACAACTGTGTTGAGAAAGCAAGTCCATGGCAGAATATTCCAGGGGCTCCCCTGCCTGGCTTTGCAGCCTGTAGCCAAGTCCGAGGCCCAGCAGTTCCACTTAGAACCAGTCATTACAAGATGGTCTTGATCACATGCTGAAGCTGCCTTCTTCATCCAGAGTGACGCCATTCGTTTTGCTAAATGATTTGGTTACTCTTCAGGTTTTTCTGCATTAAGGATTTTTTTTCACAAGGAATTTTTGGTCATAATCACTTATTTCCTCTTCCAAGAAAAGGGAGTCAGTTTGTTCCCAGATGTGGATCCCTTTGTCTCTAAGCTGACGGTATATTGTCTTCCCAGTATGATAGCTTCTGAGCAGGACACTTCTGCTTTCACTTTTGGCCATTTTCTTCATTTAATTGAAAACCTAGTATACATTCCTCTTCGTTATCCAGTATGACCATAATCTACTTTTCCACTGAAGGAAGGACAGGCAGATATATTATCTTCTTGCCTAAAAGAATGGAACCTCTTGGGCCAGGGATTTATTAGCTCAGTGGTTCTGGCACCTGCCTTGAAAGCTCAAGGTCCCAAGTTCAATCCCTGGTACCAAAAAAAAAAAAGAATGGAACCTCTTAGTAACTCCTTTCTGATGTTCAGATTGGATTCTGGAAAAGCAAAGTCTATTCATCTCCCATAATTAGTTCTTGTCTCCCAGTTGTTTTTTTTTCCTAAAGTTTCTGGAGTAGTATGAATGTTACTTCATGTTTTAAAATCCTAGAAAGGGATGTTTTGAACATTAACTGATGAGCTGGATTACTACCTGATACTTTGTTTAATGTTAGAACCATTCCTTAGCTCTGTGCTGTGTGTAAGTTCATATTCTTCAATATTCCATTTTGCCCAGTGCACAAAACACATATTTCATATTACTGTTTGTGTCTTCTCTGGCTTTGACATGATGGCTGCTCTGTCTTATGTCCTCAGATGCTGGAGAATCAGATGGAAGTACGGAAGAAGGAGATAGAGGAACTCCAGAGCCAAGCCCAGGCACTGAGTCAGGAGGGGAAGAGCACCGACGAAGTGGATAGCAAGCGTCTCACAGTGCAGACCAAGTTCAGGGAGCTCCTAGAGCCCTTGAACGAAAGGAAGCATAATCTGCTGGCCTCCAAAGAGATCCATCAGTTCAACAGGGATGTGGAGGATGAGATTGTGAGTAGACCCAGTCTGCACAAGTGGCTTTTCCACAAGAAACCTTGCCTGTCTCAAGCCCATGTCCTCACTTCTCTGTCATGCTCACCTTGGGCCACATAGGTGAGCTGAGCTCTTGGAGTCCACATTCTGCATGTTTAGGGTTCCTTCACCTCCCCCACTAAATGCAACTCCATTGTCCTCTCTGGTTTTCTAAAGAAACTCCAGGTTTTAATGCCCCTAGAGCAGTGCTTTTAAAAGTAACCACAAGGATTCACAGTGAGTCTGACATTGAGGGTGAAGTTGGAAGACCTAACTCTCACCATGTATCTGAGAAGAAAGGTCCAAGTCAACTTGAAGCCCTTAGAACAGGGATTGGGCACATTTTATCTCTCTGAAACTGGCCCCCTGCCATCCTTCGCTGTTTTTGTTTTTTGTCATATATTAGTTGTTCTATTCTGTCCTGACCACTTATTTACAATTATTTCCAGTTGTGGGTTGGTGAAAGGATGCCTTTGGCAACTTCCACAGACCATGGCCACAATCTTCAGACTGTGCAGCTGTTAATAAAGAAAAATCAGGTAAGTGTTGCTGCTCTGGCTAGCTCAGCCTAATAGATAATTGCTCTGAATCACAAGCAGAGAAAGTGAGAGCCTTGAAGGCTTGCATTTTCATCTTGTCCTAGCATCAGGTCATGGCCATTTAGCAAGGCATTGTGTGTTTTCTGTGCCAAAACAGACCCTCCAGAAAGAAATCCAGGGGCACCAGCCTCGTATCGATGACATCTTTGAGAGGAGCCAAAATATCATCACTGACAGCAGCAGCCTCAATGCTGAGGCCATCCGGCAGAGGCTCGGCGACCTGAAGCAGCTGTGGGGCCTCCTGATCGAGGAGACAGAGAAGCGCCACAGGCGGCTTGAGGAGGCACACAAGGCCCAGCAGTACTACTTTGATGCAGCTGAGGCCGAGGCATGGATGAGCGAACAGGAGCTGTACATGATGTCTGAGGAGAAGGCCAAGGTGAGAGAAAGTCCCTGCCCTCATGAGAGGAAGTAGGAAGGAGTGTGCTGCAAAGGAGCCTCAGACTCAGGCCCCGAGCTTGTTTTTTGCTAGAAGTTCTGTTTTTGTGAGACATTTCACATACTCCCTTTGACCAGTAAGGGGCAATCACAGTGTACAAAAGTGTCTAAATTCTGGCTGCTGTTTCCCCTTGATAGATTTTCCTGCTTTTGTAAAGCTGGGCATGGTGGTGCATGCCTGTAATCGCAGTACTCAGAAGGCTGAGCCCGGAAGATTGCTGTGATTTTGAGGTGAACTGGGCTGAATCACAGTCTGTCATTAAGATTCTTCCTGTCACTTTTTTAAAAAAAACAGTAATTCGCTAGGGTTCTTTATAGGATTACTTGTAACCTTTACAACAAACAGGCTGGGTTTTGTGACCATTTGAAAGAAATGTTCCAGAATGCAGGCAGCTATACACTAGGTAGATTGGAGTTCAGCCAGCCAACGTACACCTGATCTGCCTGAGCTTTACTCTGCTTCTCAAAGAGGCCTTAGTCACTGTGCATCATCACGTGCCCCTTAACAAAGATCTGTTGAGGTCTAGTCCATGTTTATATTCTCAAAATGCTTTTGTGTTCACAGTCACTATCACATTTCTGGTATTTTTCTTTCTGATAGTCTTTCTTCCTGCTCCTCTGTGTAGTTAGTCTGTCACTCTTCAAGGTGCTATCTCAGGCCACAGGGTCTGACAGCCCCTCTCCTTTTAGGATGAGCAGAGTGCTGTCTCCATGTTGAAGAAACACCAGATTTTGGAACAAGCTGTAGAGGACTATGCAGAGACAGTACATCAGCTCTCCAAAACTAGTCGGGCCCTCGTGGCTGACAGCCATCCTGAAAGGTGAGTGCCGCATTTTAAGGATGATACCAGGCTGAAGATTTTTCAGTGAGGATCAACTCAAAAAAGAAACCAGCAGTGTCTAAAATTTAATGGTAAGGTGGATCTTTAGGAAGTATTTTTATACTTTCTTTTTTTTTTTTTGCCGGTGATGGAACTCAGGCCCTTTCACTTGCGAGGCAGGCACAGTGCCACTGAACTAAATCCCTGTCCCTTAAGCATTTTTAAAACAGACCCAGTAGCTCATGGTGAACAGGAAGGGTGAGCCATTAGATTTGGAAATTGCTCTTTTGGGTTAAATACCTCCTGTTAACCAAAGGCCCATTGAAAGATTATTGGTGTCATGAGTCAGAGAGTCAGAAGTATCAGTTAGAAGCTAGGCATGGTGGCACACACCTGTAATCCAAGCACTTGGGAGACTGAGGCAGGAGGATTGCATGCTTGAGGCCAGCTTGATGGCACAATAAGTTCAAGGCTGGTCTGGACTACATGGGGAAACCCTACTCCTCAAAACAAAGACCAAAGGTACCAGTTGGTTTACACAGATACAGGTAATCAGAGTACTTATGCTGGGTTGAAAAAGTCTCCTATTTGGCAGAACAGTTACTAGCTTAAAGAAGAGTAGTAGACATGAATACACAGACCTGTAAAATACAAGGTTCCCAGAAAGAATAAAATGTATCACCTCCTAACTCTTATACATGAAGTGGTCTGAACACCTTGGGAGTTGGGGTGACTGTTTGGTACCCACTGACTGTTATAGTAGGTTTCTTTGTTAACTTTAAAAGCAGTCATTTCAGGCTTTCTCTGCAACTTCCTTTCCTGACTTAGAAAGGAACGGAATTGGGTTTGTGCATTCAACCAAGGCAGGTCAGGGGAGATTTGGTGTCTGTGTTGCTGTGTGAGTCCTTAAAGTGTTCATACTGGTCTCCAGGGATAGGCACCAGCTAGTCCTTGTCTCTGGTATGTTGCGAGACTGTCATTCTGGGGAGAAATTAAAGGATGGAAAATTCAGTCTTCTGACAGCATGCCCAGAACGTATGAAACAAGAGCAGGAAGGAGCCAGCACTTTTAGAAGGGAAGAGCACACACACGTCCCAGAGAAGGTAGAGTCCAGTGTGTGCCAGACTGGGGTGTAGTATTTCTCTGGCAGCTAGAATCTTGGGTTAAGTTTTAACATTAAAGGAAATTCTGACTGGCAGACAGCATGCAGAGAGTTAGGGTCCCTTTCCTTAATTGCTATGTTTGAGTCACGTATTAGCTCTTCATTATTTGAAATTGTGATCAAATTTCAGAGCTTTGTTTTTCAGGCTAAATAAGTTAACCAGAAGCTTCCTTAGGGAAATTAGATGTAATAAACTGTTGTTGTCTCCATCTCATTTGTTTTTCGCCCTTGAAGAAAGTTGAAATGTAAAGTCTCTTTCCCCTACTGCTCCTCTCTTAGTGAGCGCATCAGCATGCGGCAGTCCAAAGTGGATAAGCTGTATGCTGGCCTGAAGGACCTTGCTGAAGAGAGGAGAGGCAAGCTGGATGAGAGGCACAGGTTATTCCAGCTCAACCGTGAAGTTGATGATCTGGAGCAGTGGATTGCTGAAAGAGAGGTGGTCGCAGGGTCCCATGAACTGGGTCAGGACTATGAGCATGTCACGGCAAGTACTTTGGGCAGAGCATGAATGGTTGTGTAGTGAGCCGTGGAGTAGAAGGGCATTTGCATTCTTCATCTCTGAATAGATACAATGCCCTGACTCAAATCAGAGGTCGTGGATTGCTTTCAGCATGGTTTTTTCTTTGGGTGACTCTGACTTGGGTATGCTACCCTTTCTGTGTGTGCACTCCCCCCATAGAGATGGAGGCAGTGCTTTACTCTGCCATAAGAGCAAGGAGGAGATCTGATTAGAGGTTTTGGAGCTGAGGTCTGTTGTTCTTAAATCATGCACATCATTTGGTACCTCCTGCTCAGTTTTTTTCCAAATGACATTCATGTGATCACCAAGTAAAATGTTCACAATGGTCTCACTGATTTCTTTACACCTATCCCCATTTCAGATGTTGCAAGAACGATTCCGGGAATTTGCTCGAGACACAGGGAACATTGGGCAGGAGCGTGTGGACACAGTCAATCACATGGCAGATGAACTCATCAACTCTGGACATTCAGATGCCGCCACCATTGCTGAGTGGAAGGACGGCCTCAACGAAGCCTGGGCTGACCTTCTGGAGCTCATTGACACAAGAACGCAGATTCTCGCTGCCTCCTATGAACTGCATAAGTTTTACCATGATGCCAAGGAGATCTTTGGGCGCATCCAGGACAAACACAAGAAACTCCCTGAGGAGCTTGGGAGAGATCAAAACACCGTGGAGACCTTACAGCGAATGCACACCACCTTTGAGCATGACATACAAGCTCTGGGCACTCAGGTGGGTGTTGAGCTCCCCAAGGGCAGCAGTAGGGTACGGGCTCTCTGTAGAGCATTATTTTGTGCACCTCCAAGCATCTCTATTCCTTGGCTCCTCAAAATGTGCCTTAAGGGTTTGCTCAAATTAAATACACATGTACACTCTTGCTCAATGTTACAATGCTCCATTTGAGAGAGGTTTTCAGTCCATTAAAGTTCTAAGTTTGCCATATTTTCAAACATTGTTAGATGAACATCCCCGTGATTAAAATAAATAAGTAAACCACATGTGCACACAAACATTCGCAAGTTACAGGCCTTAGTATGAGTTTGTATTATGTTAGTATATCCTTCCAGAATAATTTTCAAACCAGTACCTTATTATTTTCCATCAACCATCCCAAAAGAGAGGAAACAGGATTCTTATATTTTGATATGACTGCTCTATTTTTCCCCAGTATAAAGTGGCTACCACTAAGATTTTGTTTAAAAGATGTCTAACAAAGTAATAACAATATAAAAGTAAGAATCCAGTGTAATCATTCTCTAGTTTCTTCTCTAATCTCTGCAGTTTCCTGTTTAGTCTTTTGCCTTTTAGTTGAAAAGTAAATTGTATTTTTCCCCTAAATTTCATGGTCCTGGAGAAGTTGGCCAATTTTATTAAAGATGTTCAGTCCTGGTGTCGGGGTTTTGTTCCAGTCTAATAAGAATGTGTTGACTAGTGTGAGGATTGGCAAACATTCCCTATGAAAGACCAGATAGTAAATATTTTGTAGGACGTATGATGTATTGCAGATACTCAGCTCTGCCATCTTAATAGCCACAGTCATGGTGAAAATGAATGGGTGTGGCTGTGTTCTGTAAGTCTTTAGGTACAAAAGCAGCCCAGATTTGGCCTGAGAAGATTCATTTGAGTGCATCAGCGTCACTGTGCTTTGGTACTTTGGGGTTTGTCCTTTAGAGGGACCACCTCGACTGCCACTGTCTTCCCACTTAAGCTTAATTCTTAATTCCTATCCTTCTCTATACCTGCAAGTTAATTTAACTCTAAGCTTCAGTTCTGCAATGCTTTGAGAATTGAGAGGATGCTTGCAAAACCTGCCACAGTAAGAGTACTGTGTATAGTTTTCAAATATTATTATATAACAGAAGTTTGGAGAATTTTATGATGCTAGAGACAGTGGGAAAACATCTTAGCCTCGGCAGGTTTTGTGGACCTATAAAGTCATGTACTTGTGGAACTATAAGAGACTTGAGACCATAGAGTTGCTTGCTTGCTTGCTTTTTTCTTTCTTTCTTTCTTTTTCTTTCCTTTCTTTCTTTCTTTCTTTCTATCTTTTTCCTTTCTTTTTTCTTTTTTCAGTACTGGGGCTGGAACTCAGATGTGTTCTACCATTGAGCTACATACACCTCTAGCTGTTTTCATTTTCATTTTGAGATAAGTTTTTGCTGAGTTGTCCAGCCTGCCCTCAAACTTGAGATCCTACTTCCTTAGCCACCTAAGTAGCTGGGATTACAGATGTCCACCACCATGGTTGGCTCTTTTTTTTTAAATTCCCTGCTCCTCATGAGAGAGACTCAGAGAAAAGGGAGCCCAACAAGGGTCCAATAACATCCAGGACAGGAAACGACTACCTCAAGTCTTCACAGTCTCTACTGACCTCACCATATCTGCTCCCTGGGGAACTTCTAACTATGATAGGATGCGAGGCCTATCTGCAAATGTTGACTCAGACCAGGTTCATTGTCATACCAGGAGCACAACAGGGCTAATACCAGCACAGGCTCACAGGGTAGGAGGTGTCTCCTGCTTGGCTCTCTCCCTTGTGCCCTCTTGACCTGCTTCTATCCCCCATGCCTGGGAACATGAAGTGACACAATAGTATTTGTATCCAGTGATGGTCTTGATGACTATGCAAACGAATGATTAGTATTTGTGGGAATTTTTAGTTGTGCGATCCTCTTTCACCTTTTTGTTGTGAGATCCCACTGAAAACAACCAGAGGCATAGGAAAAGATGTTTGGAAAGTTGTGCTTAGTTGTATAGGAAATTAGCTTTCTAAATAATTTCCCAGGAACTTACTCATGGTAATTTGAGTTATACATGAGCCATAAGTCAAACATTAAGGAATATTTCCCAGAGGCCTTTAGTATATAATGATTATATCACCATGGGAACCAAATTTCATTGACTATTTTTGCATCTTTCACAGAAATGTCCTTTTGTGCAGTTGAGGGTCAGTAATTCTTTTCCCTGAGCCCAGCGTTGCCAATTCCCACCCCTTTTATCTCAGGTGTACCCTCCTCACTCCCCCCAGGTAGCATTTCTCCAAATATACCCGTCACAGACATCTAAAGGCTCTTACTGTCCAAAACTGTTCTTTGTGGACTTTGATCACACTGTCTCATTAGTAAATAATGATTACGTATACATTCCCCATGTGTATCTCTTTGATTAAAATTTGTCTAGATATATGGCACTAATGTTAATGAGAAGGAAATTTAAATAAAAAATAGCGACAGTTATTGGTTTCTGTTATAAAAGCATACACCACCTCTGACCAAAGGTTTTTATATTTTTCCCCTTTTTACAGAAAAAGAATTTTATGTACATCATCTGCATGTTGCTTTTCCCAGTTAGCTATCATCACAGAGAACTTGATATGAGTACCTACAACACTTGCTTATTTTTTTCATGACTGCATAGAAGTCTCTTATTGGATGTAACATCATTAATTTAACCAGTCTCTCATTGATGAGCATTTCCCTTATTTTTAATCCTTTGCTTATGTAACCAGTGCTGTAGTATGCAAAATATGCAAAGATATATGGAGGAGAAATTCCCAAAAATAGGATCATAAAATCAGAAGGTACTTCTGTGTATAATTTTGGTGGATACTGCCCATAGAAGCTAAAACTTGCTATACTTCTGTCAACAATGAATGAGCTCACTGACAAATCTGTCACCAAACTTGAATGTTGACCAAAAGAAGATGACAAATTACAGTATCAGTTTGTAGCATCTTTTCATGTTTAAGGCCCATTTACATTTCCTACTCTCATTCTTTTCTCTTCATGCCAATTTTTTGTGTTGGTTTCTTGGTAATTAGTCTTTTCTTTTGGTGACTGTCATAGCTGAAAAGCTAACTCACCAAAAATATGTAAATATAAGCAGAAGTATATTCTTGGCTGCATTTGCCAAATAACAGTTCTCGCCATTAGTTTTTGATTATGCAGAGTTTTTGTGGAAATTTGGCTAGTTCAGATTTTACCTTCTTTACATCAGTGAATTCTTTCAACCACATTGGATGCTGCATTTGTATATGTGTTAAATGTAACTGTCCAGTTGAGAGAGCTCTGACAAAAAATATACTGTCAGTATCACATAGCAATATAACGGCATTTTCTTTCTTTTCTTTTTCTTTTTAAGTTTATTGGTACATTTTAGGTATACATTACGATCACGTTCCTCTTTGGGAATTTGTACCTGTACATGATGTTTCTTGGTTCTTCTTTTTTCCCCATTCCCCTTCCCTTCCTCCCACCCCTCCCTGTTTACAAAAAACTTTGTTTCCATTTTTTCCTTTTTTTTTTTTGGTACTGGGGATCAAACTCGGGTCCTTGCACTTGCACAGCAGGTGGTGAGACCACTGAGCTAAATCCCTGGCCCCATTTTTTCCTTCTTTTCTCATACTTTTTTCTTTCCCTTCTTTCCTTTCCCCTACCCCTACCTTCCCCTTCCCCTTTGGACTTCTGCTTCTTATTCTACATTATCTGTTGTACGTTTGGTTCTCATTTACACATATGTGTCTTATCTATTTCACTTAGGAATATGGCCTCGATGTGCATCCATTTAGCTATAAATGTCTGTAGTTTATCATTCTTTATGGCTGAGTAGTACTCCATTTTATAAAAAACCACATCTTCTTTATCCAGTCACCAGTTGGTGGGCATTTGGGCTGTTTCCAAGATTGAGCTATTACAAACTGTGCCGCTATAAACATGGGTGCACATATATCACTGTGGTATGATGCTTTTAAATCTTTTGGGAAGATACCCAGTAGGGGAATAGCTAGGTCAAATGGAACCTCTAATCCTATTTTTTTGAGGAATCTCCATACTGATTTCCACAGTGGCTGCACCGGTCTACATTTCCACTAGCAGTGGAGCAGGGTTCCTCTTTCCCCACAGCCCCGCCAGCATTTGTCATTGGTTGATTTCTTGATAGCCGCCATTCTTTCTGGGGTGAGGTGGAATCTCCGCATTGTTCTCATTTTCATCTCTCGAATGACCAGTGATGTTGAACATTTTTTTCATATTATTTGCTGCTTTTACTTATTTGAGAAATGTCTGTTATTTCAGATGCCCATTTTTGGATTGGATCTTTAGATTTGGGAGGTCTGATATTTTTAAGTCCTTTATACATTCTAGATAATAGACCTTTGCTGAGGAACAGCTGTTAAGAAAATTTTCCTACATTGTTGGTTGATTCTTCACTCTGTTGGTGATTTCTCTTGCTGTACAGAAGCTTTTTAATAAGATGAGGTCCCAGTTATTGATTTTTTTGTGCTAGTTCACATACGACTGAAGTTTTGTTAATAAAGTCTAAATAAACTACACCACTGTTTTCAAGAGTTCTACCTAATCTGTCTTCTATCAGGTTTAGTGTTTCTGTTTTAATATTTAGATCTTTGATCCATTTCGATTTTAGTTTAGTGCATGGTGAGAGATATAGGTCTAGTTTTAATCTTTAGCAAGCTGAAACCCAATTTTTCCAACACCATTTATTAAAGATGCTATCTTTTCTCCAGTGAGGATGTTTGGCTTCTTTGTCAAAGATGAGGTGGCTGAGTGTGTCTAGAGTTGTCTCTGCATCTTCTAATCTGTTCCACTGGTCCTCGGGTCTGTTTCTTTGGAAAGGCATTTTCAAAATGTGTTCTTCATGATGGTTTCTCATTCGTGATTTAAAAATAATTATACATGAAATGAGCAGTTAAGATACTTAGGGTTTTTTGGACTAGTATCTGGATGCGTCCATTCATACCATCTCTCTCTCTTTTTGTTTTTGTTGTTGTTGTTTGTTTTTTTGAGACAGGGTCTTGCTGTGCAGTTCAGACTGACCTTGAACTCACTATATAGCCCAGGCTGGCCTGGAACTCTATGATCCTCCTACCTCAGCCTCTCTAGGGCTAGGATTACAGGAGTGTGCCACCAACCCCGGCCATTCGTACTATCTTGTATCTCAAGGCCTAGCTCTAGGTGACCTTTCCTCAGCTCTTCTGCTCGTGTGTTCCTATAAAATTCCATTTATTATGTGCACAGAACTTAATAATGTAGTTCAGTGGGTTTACAGAAAGCTTGAGTTTCTGTGGCTTGGATCTCTAGTGCAATTGAACACTCCCCAGGAGCACAGAACCTGTTTTGAGCTAGTGTTCCCTTTAGTTTATAAGTGGGATGGTGAAGGAACCAGGATGATGACAGAAGTGGTGGGGCTTGGCTCATACTCCCCGTGGCTTCACAGGTGAGGCAGCTTCAGGAGGATGCAGCCCGCCTCCAGGCAGCTTATGCGGGAGACAAAGCTGATGACATCCAGAAGCGCGAGAACGAGGTCCTGGAAGCCTGGAAGTCCCTGCTGGATGCCTGTGAAGGCCGCAGGGTACGGCTGGTGGACACAGGAGACAAGTTCCGCTTCTTCAGCATGGTTCGTGACCTCATGCTCTGGATGGAGGATGTCATCCGACAGATTGAAGCCCAGGAGAAGCCAAGGTAGCACTTCTAGGCTCTGGGGTTCAGTTTGACTGGGGGCAGCCTCCACTGCTTAAGTTGTCTCCTACACAGCCCATGTCTGTGGACCCTGTGCTTTACACAGCCATGTACTTTAGGAGCAGTCACCTCATCTTTGGAATAAGATGGGTTTTCTGAGCTGTTTTTCTCTTTGTCTTAATTGGATTACAAGCCCCTCTTCCTTTTTATACACAGTAGCAAAGGTATCATTTACCCTCAACATATGTTTTAATGGTGGGAGAGATTATTTAATATTTATTCTCTGTATTCCATTTGGCTTTGTTTCACACAAAGTAGTAAGGAGAAGTTAACAGATGAACAACCAGATACATATATAACCTCCATTTCACTCCAGCCAGCTCCTGACCGTGCCATAATTGAGAATTTAACTCTTCTACAATAGAAGAAATATTTTTTATCATTATATTTAAAAAGCAGCTGTATTCCCTGGGCCAGGGTCAGTAGGTTTTGACCCATGAGCAGCTCCCAGAAAAACTAGTGTGTGTTTCTTGAGCTGGTTCCCTTTCAGTGTGTCTCTTCATGTCTGAGTACAAAGACACTCCTGCTCTTTGGGGATACATGTTCTGAGCCTATAGAAGCTAATGACTTGGAGTAACTTTTGCTGCCTCTGTGCTATCTTGAAGTGAGCCTTTCTCAATTACATTTGAAGGTAAAAGTTTGAACAGAAATCCAGCAATTTTCTTCCACACACCTAGCAACCATTTTAAATTACTTGAGCACACATGCAAAGTAAAAGGAACCTTTTTCAAGAATATCTGGTTTAGAGCTGGTCTTAAGTTATGCTGTCATTGTGCTTCAGCCCCAGGGGCCCAAACTGACCTTTGAATAGAAATCAGCCCTGAAAGGATAAGTCGGCCACCAGACAGTTTCCTTTAAATCAGTTACGTGTTTTTAACCCTACACATTTATTTGAAAAGCTTGATTTCCTAAAGATGTTTTGGTTTAATTTTAGGGATGTATCATCTGTAGAACTATTAATGAATAATCATCAAGGTATCAAAGCTGAAATTGATGCTCGAAATGACAGTTTCACAACCTGTATTGAACTTGGGAAGTCCCTGCTGGCAAGAAAACACTATGCATCTGAGGAGGTAGGATGCTTCTTTGCTTTGGGGCCTTGGGACAGATGCCCTGATACTAAGGTGTAAAATGACTTTGTTCTGTGTGTTTTCTTCTGCACATGCACATTCACACACAGAAAAATATGTAAAATTGTCCTTCATTATCCGTAGGGGATATTTCAGACCCCCATCAGAACCAAAATCCAAGGAGGCTTAAATCCCTTATATAAAATGGCACAGTATTGTATATGATTTAGATATGTCCTCACATGTATTGTACAGCATCTCTAGGTGTATCCCATACACATACCTACATACATTTCAAATCTCCTTGCCTCTTTCCTGCCTACCTAGACTAAGACAGTTACTTGTGTAACTCCATGGCACAAGAGACAAATTTGAGAAGCCCAGGTTGAAAAATGGCCTCTGTCGGGCTGGGGATTTAGCTCAATGATGCCACCACCTGCTTCACAAGTGCAAGGTCCCAAGTTCCATCCCCAGGTCCAAAAACAAAACAAACAAAAAAAATGGCCTCTGTCACCACCTCTTCCTCTTGTCCTCATCTGGTTTACCCTCTCCTCTGTTGCTTATGCCCTGGATCACCTTGTTCTCAGGTGAATGGTTGCATATTCTGGTTAGGATGTAAATAATAAGTTCACTATGTACGTCCCTTCATGGAAATGGATGTCTTCTCAGCAGGGCCAAGGCTTTGCCCCTCTTCCTATCCCTCTCTTGTGAATGTATTTGCTGCAAGAAGCCCGAGTCTAGTGCATCCTTGGTTTCCTCACAACAAAGCGGCCTTCTCTCCTCTCCCAGGACAGATTGGACAGATACTTCCTAGCTTAGTGGTAGTCTCTGCAAAAAATAAATTTTTCTTATATGAAGTGTCCCATCAGAAAGAAAACAGAGGATGTGGTACATTCTATTAAGATGTCCCTGGAATCCTTTTTTTTTTTCATGCAGATCAAGGAAAAGTTACTGCAGTTGACGGAAAAGAGAAAAGAAATGATTGACAAGTGGGAAGACCGATGGGAATGGTTAAGACTGAGTAAGGACATATTTCATTTATCTTTCTGCTTGTTTAGGTGTCCACAGAAAGCATGAAGGTTTATTTTCCTGTCTCACTGATCTTACTACTTAATGGCTTTTCAAACTGTGGATACTTCTTTCTTAGTGACCTATTTCATGCCAAATGTATTTTTACAGAAGTTCCATGTGGCATATTATCATTATTTTTCATCCATGATTGTTCTCAGGGCTGTGAGTAGGATTTGGGTCTTCTTTAGGCAAACATGCAGATGACTTTTTAGCATCCCTCTGGGAGAGAACAAAGAGAAACCTGTTATTTTCTTTCTTTCTTTCTCTCTTTTTTTTTTTTTTGTACTGGGGATCAAACTCAGGTCCTTGTGCTTGCCAGGCAGGCAACTGAGCTAAATCCCCGGCCCAGCCCGTTATTTTCAAGAAGAACTTTTGTTTCATGATCAAGAAGGTTGAAAGTTGACTTCAGTTTTATATTTGGTGCTCTTAACGGAAGGTTGATAACAAAGTAAAAGTTAAGTCTGCTAAGGTATTATAGTGAATTAGGCATTGTTCTAAGGATTTTTAAATATATTCCTGTATTTACTCCTTGTGACCCTGTGAGGTAAACTTTTTTTTTTGGTAAACTCTTATTTATCCTCATTTTAAAAGTAATGCGTGATTCACCACAGGGTTTATAATGTATAATATTAGGAGTAGCAGCTCATAATTGGGATGAACACCAAAAGTAGCCCAGTTCTGGCATTATTAACCATACTTTTAACATTCTGTTTTGGGTTCCAATAGTGAGTTAAACATCCTATTAAAATTAATCTCACTTGTTTTTACTCTTCCTAACATGGCTGCTGGAAGAGTTAAAGTTGCGTGTGTGGCTCATGTTGCATTTACATTGGACAGCGCTGAGACCAAAAGTAGACTATAAACTTCTTGTGCATGTATCTGCCAGCAGAGAGCAGCAGTATCAGGTGGCCCTGCGGCCAGCACTCACTCGTTCTTGTGCCCTGTGCAGTTTTGGAAGTCCATCAGTTCTCAAGGGATGCCAGCGTGGCTGAGGCCTGGCTGCTCGGACAGGAGCCGTACCTATCCAGCCGGGAAATTGGCCAAAGTGTGGATGAGGTGGAGAAGCTCATCAAGCGCCATGAGGCATTTGAAAAGTCAGCAGCAACCTGGGATGAGAGGTTCTCCGCCCTGGAAAGGCTGACAACAGTAAGTAGCCACTGATGCTGGGGTGCTTGGCCAGTTTGTGAGGATCTTCTTGAAGTCTTTGACTCTTAGAACAGGATGTATGGAGGGGTCCAGGGCTATACCTTCTCAGTCATCTCCTAGACACCCAGATTTAGAATCACTTTTAGTGGCCTCCTGACTGGGAACTTACTGGTGAGGTTTTTCTCTTTTCATTTGCTTTCCCTCCTATATCCCATAGAATCTTAGATCTACAGGGGATATGGCCTTTAATTTCTTTCAGAATTTCAGGTTTAGAATTCCCATCAAGTAGTGTTTTAATCCTGGGCTATTGTAAACCATCCCTATTCCTGATTGTATTTTCTACTAGCATAAAGGCTTTAGAATTGGGCCTGTGCAGTGATGTTTCTTTTCCCAAGGCACTTGCATTCCTGGTAGAAAATGGATTATCTGCAGTGTATGAAAATGATGTTTTTGTTTCCAGTTTCCACAGTTCTGGGAATTTAGCACATATCTTTATACTTTTGTGTTAAAATAGAATACCTTCAGTGTGTGCATTTTGCTCATGAAATGGCTTACTTTATATTTCACGTAGACTATTTAGTGGCTTTTTATGTTTTAGGGGTGTGAGCTGAACACAGAATCATACCACATAGTGGCTTCTTCAAAAATTTCTAGTTCTGGGGTCCGGGGATTTAGCTCAGTGGTTCTGCTGCCTGCCTCAAAGGCACAAGGTCCCGAGTTCGATCCCCAGTACCAAAAAAAAAAAATTTCTAGTTCTACCTTTGTGTTTCTGAATTTTGGGATTTTGCTTTGTTTGCTTTTCCTTTTTTTATTAGACCGTGTCAGTAATACAGAATGATGAGGTTCATTTTGGGAAATTGGTATGTGCATTTAACACTTCTTGATCATTTTTAGGTAATGGGATTAAAATTTTATCTGAGCTTTTATGGAAAATCTGGCTTAGGCTCCCTCCTCCCCTAGGCCCAGATCTTTTCCTCCTCAGCAAAGTTGAGATTTGCATAGTTAATTTAGAAGTTAAACTCATGCTCTCAGAGGGCACACAAATAACTCACAGGCATTTTGCCACTTCATGGTGCAGCCTTCTGTTGCCTGCAGTTTTAGGTTTTAGCTGTGCTTCCTGTGAACTGATTGCCCTTTTGCTCAGGATGTTAGAGCTTTCTTTAGGTTGTCCAGTGTATGCCAGTATAGAAAACTAGACAAAACTAAACCAAGAAGGCCTTCTTTGTTCCCTGACTGCTTCCTTTAAAAGCAGCAGGGTCTGAGCCTCTGCTGAACATCACCATGTTCTCCTTCAGTTGGAGTTACTGGAAGTGCGCAGACAGCAAGAGGAAGAGGAGAGGAAGAGGCGGCCGCCTTCTCCCGAGCTGAGCACGAAGATTTCCGAGGAAACAGAGTCCCAGCAGCAGTGGTGAGTCATGGGCCGTGTAAGAGGCTGGATATCAGCTTGATGGCAGGTGAGCTTTATGGAGCATCTTTTCAAAGCCTTGCCTCACGAGGCCTAGCCACATGCCTTCCTGTTATTTCATGGCACTGCCAAGAGACCATATAGTCACCCACGAGTAACATCTGAGGACACTGACTTGTCCAGGCATAGCTCTGTGTAGGTGGCAGAAGTGAAATGTACACATTGCCCTTCCTACTGCGTGAACACCTGTGCACACAGACAGCACACATATGTACATACACACATGCTCACAATTTCCATGTCATTTAGTGGATGAAGTGAACCACCCAGATTTCAAGCCAGTGATTGTGTGGTGATGCTCTGAAAGTTCTGAATGACTTCACATAAAGGGTAGGAATTGTTCTTTGGTTGCAAAGGTTAGGAACTCCATGAAAACCTCTTAATACCACCTTTGTTTGGTTAGGGGGGCAGGGGATGGGGCATTCCTATAGCCTATCTGGAGTCTTAGAAGCACTTGGAAGTTCCAAGCTTTTAAAAAAATTACATCACGTGAACAAAGATTGCTTATGTTTTTCTCTTCTCTTCCCTTCCTTCCCCATCCCTTTTCTGTCCTTTTTATTTTTCCCCTCACCTAACAGGGATACTTCAAAAGGAGAGCAAGTTTCCCAGAACGGTTTGCCAGCTGAGCAAGGATCTCCACGGGTTAGTTACCGCTCTCAAACCTACCAAAACTACAAAAACTTTAATAGCAGACGGACAGCCAGTGACCAGCCATGGTCTGGACTGTGAAGTTCACTACCATTTGTCAAGAGCCACTCTTTTCAAATCCTGTTGGTTTTGACTCTGGCTTCCACTTCTCCCAAAATGTTACAAACTTTACGTAATTCATACCCTTCCTTGGTTTCATATTTGTTTGCATTTAATTCATGTTTTTTGAGTCTCTTAACTGATGGATGCGCATTGCCTTAAAGCAGCATACTTACATATTTTTTGTTTATTTATTGTGAGCTTTTTACTTTATTAAGATTTTACAACAAAACTCTTACTTGAGTAATTGAAATTAAATGAGATTACAGCATAATGAAGAAGAAAACTAGAATCTTAACAGGTATGGCACATCCAGTTATACTAACAGGGCGCAGTATCATGCTATAGGTACTGTGTTATTTTCAGATATTATTAACCTGCAGTAGTTTACTAGTAACTAGGAAGACTGGGATAGAAGGAAGGAGACATTCAATACTGAGATTAAACCCTACAGTCAGCTGAACATTCCATGAAACATGCATTCATTCATAGAAGATGACCCCAGAAAAAGGTTGAATCTCTTCTAGAAGCTGTTTTAATTTTTTTTTTTTTTTTT
>NW_004624833.1:6942774-6956424 GCF_000247695.1 Heterocephalus glaber | reverse complement strand
GAGCTAAATCCCTGGCCTGAAGCTGTTTTAATTTTAAATACAGAATTGCAAACTTTTTAAGACCCATGGGTCGTTTATTACTTTTTACAAACCAGTTCCTTTCTTACTTTGTTCTGCCAAGTCCTGAACTGAGAACGAGAGGTCTTGCAGCAGATGTTGCAGCTGCCTTGTGGGAGTAAGTTGCCTGCTGACTGCTGCTGCTGCTGCCTCTGTTCTGGTCACAAGCAGCACTACCTGGACTCAGGACATGGCAGAAGACAGCAGTTCTCAGCATGCTTTGGAAGCCTGGGAGTCAGACTTCCAGGCCTCTCCATTCAGTCATTGACGTTGGGGTGTCAAACTTTTAATTTCTCAGACAAATGGAGCAAAAGCCATTTTGGTTCATCCTGATTACTTGAACTTGATGGACCTTGCCTAGGAGCACTTGTATGCCTCCTGGCTGCAGAGGTTACTTTTATGTCTCTGTAGACAAAACTCTGTTGTACATGTCAGATGAATCTCTTGATTCATTAATTTTTCAAGACTTTTTGTGAAGTTCTTTAATGAGGAGTCTTGTAGGATGACATGTAGCAGACCATTAATGGGGATTGAAATGTTTTAACAGAAATCCTTTTCCTTAGGAATAATGAAAGAAGTGATTTCCGGGTACTGATCAAAACAAAATCCATATTACATCAAAGCCTTGTGAGACATTCAGTTGTTCATTTGCCATATTTAGATGTCTTAGTGGAATCAGAAACCCGTTTTGATATGTGTTCTCCATGAGTTAAGTCTCATTTGTCTTTTCATTTCATGATGCATGTCTTTTTTTTCTTTTGTCAGGATAACATCATGTAGCATCTTGTTTGTTTTTCCTTATCTCTATGTACATATCTATCTACTTGTGACTGTAGATGGGTATATAGATAGATGCCAAGCTTCTTATGTTCTGGGGTAGTGTGCACTATTATTGGGTCTCTGCCTTAAAATACAACCAAATTCATTTTAGAGGAAAAAATGCTTTTCTTTGGTCATTAGGGAGCCCTGATGTGTGTTTCTGGCCCCAAATTATATCACATGTGTCATTGATCTATATGTATATATATGATGTTTCCATATATATATACACACACACACACACACACATATATATTTATGTGTATGTTTTTTAAATTTTATATCATCAGGACTCTTAACCAATTTTAATGCGTTTTATATTGAGAAGACAAAAAAATAAGCACATGAGAAAGGAGTGCTACCATACTTTTAGCATTTGCTCTCATGCCTATTTTTATCGAGATTTTTAAATTGTAGCTTGCCAGAACAGATTTTTAATTAACAATTGGACTGTATAAGAAGAAGAAAAAGCCATTTTATTGTTTTGAGTGATAATGCAGAGACTCAAGTTAATGAACTTGAAAATAGTGTTGCTTCACGCACTTTGGAAACCAGTCGGGTTTTTTCTGTGCTACTAGTTGTCATGGTGCATTCATGTTCACTTCTTGATTTACGTATCTCAGATGTGCCCAGCCACTAAAGCACTTGGGACTAATTGCTAAAAAGAAGCAACATGGGATAAGGGTGGGAGGGGGTGTATTCACATGTACCCACTGTTTGATCATAGCACTATGATTTGCTTTTGATGTTTGTCTCTAGTGGTGTGTTGTCTGTTGGCATGCTTAAAGCACTGGTCCATTAAAATTCATTTTGTTCCTTTTATTTTCCTTGTTTTCTTGGTTAGTGATTCATTTGCATAAACATTAATTACCTCTGCATACTGGTTTGGGGTTTCTCTTTCCTTCTAACTCTAAAGAAAAAATTTTTGCTGCAGAATTTCCCTCAGAAGACTTGGCCGGCCTTCTTCACCTACCTTGAAGTCTGACCAAGTATGATAAATTTTGTAGCCTTTTTCAGACAAACATCTATCGGGTCATGACTGTCAGTAGCAGTTTTCAAGTCAAACCTGCAGCACTAAATTTTTTTTTAACCTGGTTTCTGTACATACTAACCTCATGTCTCTCTGAACTCACACCTGGCTCAGGCCTTCCACACCAAATTCATACCTCCACTTCCCTAGGTTTCCAGAAGTTTCACATAGAAGAGATTTGTCAACTTTAAAATCCACTCACATCTTTTTGACTTAGGGTTTTGTTTTTTGGTTATTTCCCGTCCTGCAATTTTCCCTTAGAAGTGAAAAAAGAAGCTAGGTGCAGTGGTACAAGCCTGTAATCCCAGCTACTCAGGAAGCTAAGGCAGGAAGATAGGGAGTAGGAGCTCATCCTGTGCTACATAGCAAAACCCCACTAGGGGTAGGAGAGACAGGAAGGAAGGAGAGAAGAGTGAGAATAGAGGGGGACACAGTTTAAATAGCCTGTTGTTCATAAGCATATGTCTACAGGCTGTCACTTACAAAGCCAGGATAACCGTGCACATATCCCATGTCTTTCTGTTCTGGTAATATATTTTCCACAGTACTATGAAAGTAAAAGATCAAAAACACCTTTAAATCTCAGAGCCTCTAGTCAAACCCTAAACCCCATGTTGTGATAGACATTACATAAACTTGTGATTCTTCATCCTTGCCCAAGTTTTCTACAGTCCTTTTCCCCAAGAACTAGTTTTATTGAAAATGAAACGTTGGCCCAGCCATTTAGATAAGACCTAAGTGAGAGATCTAGTTCCCAAGAGTTGACAGATCTGAGCATTCAAATAGTGGTGGCCCATCTACGTAGCTCATCCTATCAAAGTTGCTGATAATTTGGTGTCAGTTTGAGTCTGGGTAGCAGGGGTGGGGACGTAGCTAATGAGTGTGCCATTGACACCTTTCTGTTTGTCCGTGTATGAAGGGTGCAGGTTGTCTGTAATCCACTAAAGCATCAGCCACACCCAGCTTTAGTAACTCGCTAATCCCACACCCTGGGTGTACCAGCCAGGGGTTGCTACAGTTCATGGTACACAGTTGATGGTACACAGGCTGAAATCGATAACGAATCAAGACCCTACTACATTTACAAAGCCGAAAAGCCGTGAGGGTTACAATTTAATTGAGCTTGGGAAGAAACGCTCCCGAAGACGTCTCCAGCCTGAAGGGTCAGAGCCACTGGAAGCCTGGCTTTCTCTGGGCTTTCTCGTCTCAGTGCAGCAAGGCACCGTGATCAACCAACCCGTGATGGGGAAGGCCCTGGTTCTGTCTTTGTTTGGGGGTAAATAGCTGTGTGGTGTTGAGTGACTGTGATTGGCTTTACCAGCTCCTTTAACACAAACTACAACCCACTCACGATACAACTTCGGCAGATGTGGTTAAATTGATGTTTGTTGACTTGCCTCATTTCCTTCTAGCTCCTAAGTTCCAAAGTCTAACTGGGATGGTAGATGTGAAATGCATGATTGTTGTCCTAATTTCTGCATGTTTTTATGATGATATGTTGAGGGTTGGGGGGGAGAACAAGACAGCATTTTCGGGAACTGAATGTCTTTCCTTGTCTTATTTGGGGGAATGCTGTATAATTCTGATAGAGTTATCTATCTATCTGTTTGTGAATGCCCTTTTGCTTAAACTTCCACCCCTTCTGGTGGCATCCTTGGTTGTAAGGTGGCTGCTGTATAACGTCCTCTCTCTCCATATTTAATATGTGTGACTGTTACTGTTGTCTTTTTGTTTTAAAGTAACTGTAAGAGACTATGATCTAAACTACACTAGAAAAAAATGTGTATTGATCAGAGGAGTAGAGTGCAGTAAAACTCATAATGGCATTTCGCTTTTCTCATTTCCCTGCAAATGGGCGGACATTAATCCATCCCCACCTTCTAATGTCCTTGGTATCCAGCTGGCTTTGCGGGGTGTGCAATGGTTTTACTGTACTGCCTTGATCTGTGCCAGGCATTTATACACAGCCACTGTGCGAGTCAGAGGGTATGTGGTCACTGCTATGGCTCACAGGGTTGGCTGAATGGCCTCTCTGCTGTCCCTAGATGGTAGAAACAGTGGACACAAGCGAAATGGTCAACGGTGCTGCGGAGCAGAGGACAAGCTCAAAAGAGTCCAGCCCCATCCCCTCCCCTACCTCTGACCGCAAAGCTAAGACTGCCCTCCCAGCCCAGAGTGCTGCTACCTTGCCAGCCAGAACCCAGGAGACACCTCTGGCCCAGATGGAAGGCTTCCTGAACCGGAAGCATGAGTGGGAGGCCCACAATAAGAAAGCCTCAAGCAGGTAATGGCAGCATGGGTGGAAGAAGAATGATGGGAAGTCAGCCCATCCAAAGGCAAGGTGCTGTGCTGGAGTCTGGAGAGCATGTGCTCCTGTGGGTTCAGTCATTCAGTAGCATATGGCGCTTAGCACTCTTTGGACTGATGTTAGAAATTGGGAGCAGAGTTTTGTTTATTCACTGAGAAAAGGAAGAGTTAGGTGTGGGTAGGAACAGCAAGAAGAGGCCGTAGTAGTTTATCTCAAGGAGGTGTTTGCTGGATTGAGGCTGAGGAGTCTTAAGTGAAATGATTTCGTAGTACACCTACATTGCTATGTGACAGTTTATCATATCATGGAGGAAAGGCCTACATAAAGAATGAGACATACAAAGAATAGCATAAGGTAGAGGAACTTTGGCTTGAGAATAGGAATGTTTCAAATGAGCCCAGCTTGTACCCATCAAAGAGTCCTGAACACTGGTAAAAATCTAAGAGTGCCTTTATTTAATAAAAGAATCTGTCCCCAAATACAGAGAGAAATGCAGCCCGCAAAAGCCTGCCACTGTAATAACATGCAGTGTCCTGATAGGCTCTGGAGGAATTTTGCACCACTGGTAGCAGAATTTATGAAGGGCTTCTAATAAGGGCTGACTGTGTTTTCTGAAGATCATTTTTGTGTCAGAGTCTTAAGAGTCTTGACATTCCTTTCTCTACTGTTCTCAGGTCTTGGCACAATGTTTATTGTGTCATAAATAACCAAGAAATGGGTTTCTATAAAGATGCAAAGACCGCTGCTTCCGGAATCCCCTACCACAGTGAGGTTCCTGTGAGTTTGAAAGAAGCCGTCTGTGAAGTGGCTCTAGATTACAAAAAGAAGAAACATGTGTTCAAGCTAAGGTGAGAAATGATGTGCTTTGTGGTTGCCCAAAGTATTAGTGTATTTATTTTTACTCTACAGGTTGATTTTTCTTACTCAATACTATGATTTGTTGGTCTTCTCTTCTGCTATTTTAAACCTCCATTAAGTGAAAAGCCAATTTGGCATGTGTGTCAGTGAGGATCGCTGGATTCTTTGGGGAGTGTAGCCCCTCACCAGCTTCCCCATAGCTGACCATGGAGAGAAAAGGAGCTTGCACTTCTATAATTCAGAGCCTGCTGCTCCCTAGGATTTAAGGTGGGCTATTCAGATCCCAGTTGAAGGAAAACATAGAAAAGTAGTTTCCTCCTCTTTTCAGCTTATCCAAACCCAGGAGTTCCTGTTATTTGCTTGTGAGTTATCTGGAGATGGGTCAAGTGAGTCATCTTGGAAGTGAATGGAAACAAACAGGAAACACTGGGGTAGGGCATGGAGCCCTGTTCTCCCTGATTCTTCCCTGGAGCTGAATGGCTCCAGACATCGCCTTCCTATCAGACACATACACCTCCCCACAGAGGACATCCATGTTTAGAAGTTCTCATATTTGGAAATGGGCAAACAAACTTCTCTTTTGAAAGTGTAAAAAGTAAATATTCTAGTGATAATTACTTAGTTTTGAATTGGTTTGCTCTGTTGCTTTGGGATCTGAGAAGCTTTGTCTTAGTTACATGTTTCGTGCCAGTTGGATTAGACCAAGGACTACAAAAGGGAGAGTATCAGATGGTGTCAGTTATGATGCTTTGCTGGTGAGCAGTGTGGGCAGGCTCTTTGATCCTTAGCAAGCTTAATGTTTTATCAGACAGAGAACAGACAGCTAGGTCCCTTAGCTGCTTTCCTTTATCTACTTCCTAAGGCTGCCTTGGAGAGTAAGGCTATTGGAAAAGGTCAGACCCCTGTGCTCTACCATCATCCCCTCCTTCCTCTCAGCGGCACTGCAGTGAATGATTGAACTTCTTTGAGCCCAGGTACCACTTGTGTCACACCGATAGCCCCACAAGTGTGGTTTCTTTCATTGAGACATGCATAAGAAGCAAAATCCAGGAAACCTTTTTGGTATGTTTACTCAGAGTCTAGATTTCCAAATACAGGGGATATAAACTTAATAACAAAATTTCAAAAGGATTCATCATTTTTAAAGACCTTTCTGTGAATTCAGTTTAGACTAATGATTAGAAATACTAAGTAATATTTGCCATAACAAATCCAAATGCTGTTATGTTTGGGGCTTTTCTGGTTGAAACACCAAGCCACCTGTGTCTATTGGGCTGGCTCAACTAATTACCATGACTTCTTGAGGTCCAGGGGACTGTGCTGAGCTGTTGCAGGTCTCCAGGCACAGTTGGTGACACACAGAGAGCTGTGGTTTGTATTTCTTACATAAATCCTGTGGCCTTTGGGCCAGGCATTTAGCTTAATGGTTCCACTGCCTGCCTCTCAAGCACAAGGTCCTGAGTTCGATCCCCAGTACCCCCCCCCCCAAAAAAATCCTATGGCCTGCTTGTATCCTACATAGGATATGGGAATTTTGGAGAATGTTTCTTTTTCTGAAGTTAAATTGTGACTTACTTTCTTCCTGAAATTGCAGGCTAAATGATGGCAATGAGTACCTCTTCCAAGCCAAAGATGATGTAAGTTGCCAAGTTTCATTTCTCTTAAATACTTAGAAGCCTACACATGTTTATGGGATGATAGGCTTTATTCATAATGTAATTCATGTGATTAAAGATCAGTGGTAATGTCTGTCATCTGGTCTCCACAATCACCAACACTGGGAGGTGTTTGGGTCTCTTTATGTCTCTAGAAGGCAGTGAACAACATCCTGCTCTCCATCACTGAGAGAGGAGAGCTAGTCTGGGTTCACTGGAGTTAGGGTAGGAAAACCTTGCTCACCCCTGCCAGCAGGTGAAGCACATTTAGGTGGCCCCAGAACTGTGTGTGGATTCCTGCTGTATCCTGCTCCCTTTAACCAGTTATTTCATAGTTGTATTCTATGTTGAGGAAAGAGAAGGTCCATTGATTTTTTTAAAAAGCAGCATATCTAACTCTTTAAATTTGAAAAGGCTTCTTTGGTCAAGAGAGATGTCTTTTAAAAAGAAAGAAGCACCTGTACAGGGTGAGGCCTATCACCCCCCAAGCTGAGACCAGTCATCCAGCTCTTGTTGCTTTGAGGACCATACACTGGAGTGATGACCTCTGGGTACTGTAACACTGAATTCTCCTAAGGGGCTGAGCTATGTTCACTCCTCTGTGCAGGGAAAGCAGAGGTGTGTTTAGCAACAGTGCCCAGAAGTGCCTGCTGAGCCCTCAGGTAGATGATCATTCCCAAACCTGCTGACTGATAGAGGACGGGATGGTCATCCAGGTGCAGCCAGGACACCTCATGCCCACACCTCTTAGCTGAGTCTCATCCATGTTCCTTTCTTTGTCCAGGAGGAAATGAACACGTGGATCCAGGCCATCTCCTCTGCCATCTCCTCCGACAAACATGACATGTCTGCCAGCACCCAGAGCACACCCGCATCCAGCCGGGCACAGACCCTACCCACCAGCGTTGTCACCATCACCAGCGAGTCCAGTCCCGGCAAGAGGGAGAAGGATAAGGAGAAAGACAAAGAAAAGCGATTCAGCCTGTTTGGCAAAAAGAAGTGAACTCGTTTCCATCACCTCCTGCCCTTCTCTTACCTTTTCAGTGAAATTCCAGCATGCAAGTTCAGAACCAACACATTACTCTCTGTGCCTAATGTTCCCCAATGTGGTTGATTTTCTGTTTTTTAATTTATAGAGCATTTTGGGGGGGGATACACCTAAACACTTTATCTCCAAGTTACAAAAGTTTGAGGTGCAGAGGGAATGCCAGATTTTTTAAATGAAATTATATAGATTAGATTTCAGTATTTAAACTGTTCCTCAATTTTGTGAGGCTGTGTTGGAAATAACCCGCCTCTAGTGCTGTTGGTTTACAAGGCAGCGGTGCTTATACAGTATTTCCTGTGCTCACCAGAGATGAAACGTACCAATTTCCTGACACCATTCTTTTCCATTTTATTCCAGTGATTACCCTGAGTCTTGACTATTAAAAGTGCCCATGGTGGGTCTAACCTTTATTAAACAGATCGTGTATTATGATCTTGCTGCAGCCATAGTGCAGCTCTATGGTATATCTACAGACCAAACCATTTGTACCTGGCATCACTTACTAACACACGACATGCAGCTTTTCTGCATCAACTACAACTACAGTTAAGAATGTTGGTATACAAGAAGGATTAGAAAACTGATACTGTTTTAAATAATCTGTAATTTCAATTTTTTTTGCTGAAATACATTATATTGTATGTTTGAGATAATTCTAGTACAAAGTATAATAAAACTAGATGTATAATAAACCCTTTAAATCATTGGTAAGTGTACAAGTGGAACTCAAGCATATACTGGACAAAGTAATGTTACTCTAATGGTTACTTGCTCGTGCGTTGCCACACTGTTATAATTTGCTTCATTACCTTGCTATTTGATACATAGTGTGCATTTCTCTGTTACTGTTACTATTGTAATGACAAATTTTCATCTTACTGCACAATCAAAATGGCATTGATAGGAATGAACTCCAGAGGGCTGGGCCTGAACAGGGAGTGGTCGCTCAGGCCTGGTGCTCCATCGTACGACCTGTACCTCTCAACTTTTGCCCTATCTGTTAAATATATGCTATGTCATTAAATGCTTTTAAATCTAGCATGGTGACTGATTGTTGTTTTTCCTCTCCTACATACATATGCCAAGTAGGGAAATTGCAAAGGCAGAAATGGCCAATGGAAAGCATCGTGCAATCTTGATTCCTTGTCTATAGCACCAGCTTTGAAAACTACAGCAAACACATGATAAATGTGAATGTTTTGTAGTAACATATCCGTATTTAATCTTTCATCCATGAAAAAATTATCAGAGAGCTTCCTAACCCTGAGCTCTGAGACAAAGGTTGGCAAACAATCTATAAAGGGCCAGAAATAGTAAATATTTTAGACCTTGTAGGCTGTACTGTCTCTCTTGTTCAACTCTTTCATAGAGTTCAAAAGCCCTTCTTGGAACAATATGCCAATAAATAGGTGTGGCTGTGTTCCAATAAAACTGTATCAGAGAAACATTTAAATTTCATATAATTTCCACGTGACACACAATATTCTTTTGATTTGTCTTTTAAATGTTAAAAGTGTAAAGTCAGTTTTATGTAAGTCATACAAAAATAGGCAACAAGTCAGATTGGTTTGTGAGCTGTAGTTTGCTAACCCCAGCATAGAATCCTGGGTTATTTGCAAGTGATATACTTGTCCTGCTTTATCTGGGTGTTTTGACTCCATACTATTTGCTTTGCTTTTCTCCCATGAAATGCAGCAGTGTATGCTAGTATTATGATATCCAGTAAGATGCTCCACAAAGTCTGTGCTGTCAGTCCTGAGCTCCATAACTGAATGGCATCAGCACTTCTCTTAGCTGTAGGAAACACTTTCCCATCTTCTCCCCCTCTACTCACAACCAGTCAAGGCTTTTTATCTCACCACGACACTTTTGACCTTGGCCTTATGGTTGGAATCAAGTTCCATACCCAGCAAACCAAAATATTTAATTTAAAAAAAAAAAACAACTTGAGGGCTGGGGATTTAGCTCAGTGGCTCTGATGCCTAACTCGCAAGTGCAAGGTCCCGAGTTCAATCCCTGGTACCAAAAAAAAAAAAATTTGAAAAGAGTTGTAATTAATTACAGCTTACTTATGATAAAGCCATGCAGATGGCAGGAAAGGTACAGCAGTAATCCTAGAATCCTATTAAAATAACATGGACCACCTTGTGCATAATGTGAGCAGTTCACAGTTCTTTGACTATGGAACCTGGCTTTCTGGTCCTCTCTTGCTGCACTTGTAGAGGATCCACAGAGGCCTGAAAGTGGAAGATAGGCAGCAAAAAGACACCGCAGCATCGGGAGACACCTATCAAGACAAACCCAGTGCCAGGAGATAAAACCTGTGCAAGGTCATGATCTTCAGTCATGTGAGGGTAAATAATGGATTTTGTCTTAATCTATTTAATATTTTGAGGATTGTGCACTTCTATTGTTATAATGTGCTGTTTTACTATAAAATATTTTTGGTGGGCTATTTTTTTGGTACTAGGGATCGAACTCCGGACCTTGCGCTTGTGAGGCAGACAGCGGAACCACTGAGCTCAATCCCCGGACCCTGTTTTACTATAAAATGTAGCGCTACATTGGTCTCTTTATAATTCTGAAGAGTGAAAAGCATTAAGAAAGGCTGTCAGGGTATGGAGTGACACTCTTGATTGAGTCAAGGCCATCTTTTGACACAGGAACACCTCAAGTTGGCATGTGTGGGTCTTCAATTGACGGCGCTTCAGTGTTCTGAACTGGCTGTGGTTTTCTTGGTGCTGAGGTGATGTTTCTTCTGCATGGCATCTTGAACAGGTGAAACTATCAGACTGAAGATGAGTACAGTGTTATCTTCTCACCAAGTTTCTGGCACTTTTAGAATTGGTTGGGTACAGAAGTCTTGCTATATTTTCCTTGGAAATGTTCTTTTCATTTGTTAGTTACTTATGTAAAGAAACATGATGGATGGGGATGTGGTTTAGTAGTAGAGCATTTGCCCAGTATGTGTGAGACCTTGGGTTTGATCCTTAGCATTACAAAATTGTATTTCTCTGTATAAGTGAAATTTATATATATTCATATACTTTTATACATATATATATATATATATATTTCCCTTCATCTATTGGTACAGTTCATTTAGGAAAATGTTTGAGTCTTTCTCATACTATTTCTTGTTTTACATTACTTTGCCATGACTTCTATCATTTATTTTCTTTTTTTAATTTTTTTTGGTACCAGGGGTCGAATTCAGGACCTTGTGCTTGTGAGGCAGGCGGCAGCACCACTGAGCTAAATCCCTGGCCCACTTCTATCATTTATAATGCATTAGTTTCTATCTTCTGAAGATAAGCAATTTTTTAAAAAAAAGTATGGATCCATGGACTTAAGTATTTATTGGGTTTTATTCAGGTGAAATCTTCCTTTTTTTAATAATATATTTTATAATTTTGAGTGGATCTTTCTAAGCATGGCCCATAACCCAAAAAACATTAAAAGAAAGAAAGAAAAAAAGGCTCAAACATTGCTCATGTTGCACAGATTTCCTGAAGGAGTGTAAAAGAAACATCTAATGCAGGGGATGTAGCACAGTGCCTTCCTGGCAAGTGCAAGGCCCTGAGTTTGATTCTCAGTACCAAAAAAAAAAGAGAAACATCTGCCTCAACTAAAAGGGGCCCAGTGCACCAAAGAACAAATACAACAAGTCCAGCTTGGCGAGTAAAATGCATTCATTGGGGCTTACTTTCATTGGGGCTTACTTACGGAGCACTGGACAACTTATGGATGATGTCACTACCAAAGTCCCCATCCCTTCTGTGCTAGGCTACTGGTTTAGAGGGGTTTTTTGTTGGGTTTTTTTTTTTTTTTGAAAAAAAAATCTCCTGTATTTTTCACCTTTATTCCATTAGTAAAACTGATGGAAGAATCTGGCTTGTTATGTGCCCACAGTCCGGCCTCTGATAATATTCCACCCCTTGCATGGCTAATGTCTTTCTCCAAGCATAGGCACAGCTGCACCATCACTAGGGTGCTCCTCAGAGGCACTTAGTGCTTGTGAATGAGAACATCTTTGTCTTGCACAGAAACAACTTCAAAGAAGAGCTCAGGGCCGGCTCAGACATCTCCAATCCTTTCTCCAAAATTCATCAAGTGATTCTAGCAAACAATGAGGTGACCAAAGTCTTCTCTTCTTGCTGTTACAATCTACATTTGGCTGTTTGATTCATATGAAAATATTGAAGGAATATGTAGCTTTTGTGCAGTTAAATTAAGAATAACAAACATGACAAATGATAGGCCACAGTTAAAAATTATTTCAACTTCTGGGCATGGTGCCACACACTTGTAATCAGGAGGCTGAGGCAGGAGGATTTCCATAAATTCAAGGCCAGCCTGGCTACAAGCCTGGCCTTAACTACACAGGGAGACCTTATCTCAAAAAAAAAAAAAAAAAAAAATTTCAGCTAAGTGCAAAATAGGCTGGAATCTCCTAGATGCAACTGCACAGCGATAAATATCACCTTTATTTGGGTTTTAAAACATTTTAAAACTCTATTGACCATACAGTTACCAGGACACAAGGTGCAGACAAATAGCTTTGACATCAATTTATGTAAAAAATGTTTGGAGTTTTCATTTACCTGAATCTAATATAAGACTATTATGCATCTGCTAAAATTGATAATTTGGTTTCCAGCCACATTTGTTCAATAGATGATTGTTTAGCATGTATTCTGTGGCAAGTATTGTCTTGAAGAGTTATCGGTGGCTCAGGGTCTGGAGTAATAGTTCATAGAGGTTTCAGTCCATAGCTGGCTGGCTCCATAGCAGAATGGCAAATGGCAGAGGGGCATCACAAAGAAGAAACTGTCCATGGTGGCCAGGAAACATTAAAAGGAAGCAAGCAGGGGGAGAGGGTTTTTTTTGAGGGGGGGGGGTGTTGGTTGGTTTTTTGAGACATGGTCTCCATATGTAGTCCAGGCTGGGACTGAGCTCACAATGTAGACCAGGCTGGCCTCAATTCAGAGGGAACCTCCTTAGGCTACTGGATTTACAGAGTACTAATTAAAACAACAGATGTAGGATCAAAAGCAAGAAAGTTCTTTGGGGAAAGTCTGCACTCCATTCCCCTCCCATCTCAATAAGCACTGTCCAGCCACCATGCTGGATGACCTCTTGCTGCAGTCTGGCACAGCCTGTAGCACCTGACTGGGGTCCACTGAACAGCTAGATGGTTGAGGGCATGTGCACTGTAAGATGGAGTAACTTTGGTGAGGGTTCAGAAGACAATTCTCACTACACACCCTCACCATTTACCATTTTAATGAAATCTTTCATTTTCCATCTCAGCACTATCCATCAGGGAACCTATGTTGGTTTTTATTTTTGTTTTTTTTGAGATACTCATTTGCTTTATCCCATATTATATAAACTCAGCATAGCGATACTAATACTATAATACTACCAATAAAATTACTGAGAGCATTTCTTATTTTTTATTTGATGTGTTTTGTTTTGTTTTGTTTTGTTTTGCAGTATTGGGGATTGAACCAAGGGCCTTCACATAGAGCTGTATCCCCAGCCTTTTTTATTTTGAGACAGTCTCACTAAATTGCCCTGGCTGGGCTTGGACTTTTGATCCTCTGGCCTCAGCTTCCCAGAGTGCTGGAATTATAGGCATGTGCCACCATATCCAGCTTATTTGTTTTTTTTGTTTTGTTTTGTTTTATTTTTGCTTAAATTCTTTTACTGGTACATTTTAGGTATGCGGTACATTTACATTTATCATTGGGTGCTTGTACCTGTACATGATGTGTCTTGGTTCTTATTTTTTCCCCATTCCCTGTGCTCCTTTCACCCCCTCCACCCTTCCCTATTTACAAAGACTTTGTTTCCATTTTTTCCTTTTCTC
>NW_004624833.1:6922831-6942199 GCF_000247695.1 Heterocephalus glaber | reverse complement strand
CAGTGTTGTTTTCATCTGCATCTCTTGAATGACCAATGATGTTGAACATTTTTTCATATATTTATTTGCTGCTTTTACTTCTTTGAGAAATGTCTGTTCATTTCAGATGCCCATTTTTGAATTGGGTCTTTGAATTTGGGGGTCTGAATGGGGGTCTCAATATGTTGCCTAGGCTAGTCTCAAACTCGTAGGCTCAAATAATCCTTCCACCTAGCCTCCTGAGTGTGATACTACAGGTGTACGCCATCATTCCTGGCTGTTATTTTTTTAGTTAAACATTTTATTTTGCAGTGCTTGTACAGTAGTTCTAAGAAAGAATACAGTTCCCTCACCTGCAGTTGTAAGAAATAATACTCTAGTCAGTTTGTCTAAATGAAGCTTCTTGCAACACTATTGTATTTTATCATGCCCAGAATATTTTTGATGTGTATTAAATGTTTTATTTAAAGGTTTTTAACATGAAAAAGAAAGTACACAAATACAGATTACATTCTGATGACCAAGGTATATTCTACATGATAAAATCAAAACAAATTTATAAAGTAAATGTACCAGCACTGAACAAGGTACTTGAAATTTAATCCAGGCTGCACATGCATAAAGTGATCTGACCACAGGCTTAAGCAAAATAAATTATTTCCTAGAATACCAAAATGCCAACCATTCTGACTGTAAGCTGCCTTATAGCCTTGGTGAGTATTTTGAGAGAACTTCCATATAATATGAAAAGAATGACACTTAAAGACTGCAGTAAATGGAACACAGTTAAAAATATTTGTAATGCAATTCTGCATAAAATATGCACATTAAATCTTACTATTTAAAATTTTTAAAAACAAAAGACTACCCTGAATAAAGTTTAAAACCTCATCAAAGAAAAATGCTCATCATTTGCATATCACTGGTAGGAAACCAATAAGATTTTATTGGGAAGAGCAGGGAAAATAGCTGACAAAGTCATTCATTTAAAATTCAAAAACATAAAGTTGTAAATTGTTGCTTATACCACTCTAAAATATGCCATGAATACACTTCCTACTACTATTTAACTTGAAGAATGCGTTTCTCAAAATGAGGTCTAAAGGCCCCCAAAATTTCTAATGTAAGCTCAGTAATAAACATTTTAAACAAATGCCCTATGTGATTATTTTACTTCCTGAAATGCCCAAATGGCAATGAGCAACACTTAAAAGCAAGATCATAAACATATATCTAACATGTCAGAATTCTCTCAAGTTTATGTTGTGAATACTTTTTGTTTTAAAACAAGTTCCAGGGATTAACAGAAACATATATATACCTCACAAATGAGCATGTGAATGTGTATAAACATTTTCCTTTGATGTTTTCATTACTTTCAACTTAGTTATTTGAAGAAAAGATAATATATGACTACAAACTTTGGAAAAGTTACATTTCTAATGAAATGAGGCATTCAAAAAAGGATAAAAAGATAATTTACTAAACTACAAATTTTAAATCATTCTAAATTTAAAACTAGATAGCTTACCTAAAATTAAACTTAAGACTGTACCATTGTAACTTATTTAGATGATGATGGTTACTTTTCAAGTTCTTTGCATAAAAATGGTACTAAAACAGGAATGATATGTCTGGCAACTCTTTAAATAATAAATTGCTAGCCACTAATTTTAATAAAAATAGTTTGAAGAACTCTGCCCCTGAAATGAATTCTATGTATTTCATGTGTTATCCTACTAAATAAAAAAAATCTAAGGAGATAGGAGATAAATGTGTTTTCTGCAAATTTATTCAAAATATTATTTTTTGGATTTCCCTGAAGACTATATAAAGACGTTCTACTTAAATGACACATTTTTCTGTATAGTAAATAATAAAAAATATTAGACATTCTGTCTAAACTCAACAAATGGAATATGTTTACAAGTTTGGTTAACAAGCAATTACTTCATTATTATGTCAAATCATAAAAAGCTCTATCAACAAAAAAATTCAATATTCTCTATAGACTAAAAATCAAGTATTACATCTAAATATAACTACAAAAAATTAAAATTAACTTCCAGACAATTATGAAATTGTTAATTGAATCCAAGCTGGTAACAAGGTTTTTCATGCATTAAACAGAAACATAAGCAAAATGCATAGTTGAAAAATGAGGATCAGACCCATTCTTCTTCATACATGGATAAATGATTGATATACTCAAAACCTGCAAATTCATATCTATCAATCTTCCTCACAATGTCATCATCATCTGGAGTGTGCTGAACAGGTTCATTAGTAAACAGAATCAAAGTTGCCCAAACCAAATTCTCCAGAAATATTTGGTGTAAAGGGAGGCACCACCTGCTTTTGCTCCATCATGTCACAGTCAGCATTTGGAAAGAATGGATGCTCCTGAACATCAGCAAATCCTGTTTCAGGATGATAACCCAGTCATTCCTTTGGGTTCTTCTTCAGAAAACTCTCCAGGACACTTGGAGCTTTTACCGACAACACGGTGTGTGGATTTTTCTTTCCAAAATAACTTGCAAAGGATGATTGTGTTTTGAGAGCAACATTTTGTATCGTAGCGCTCTACTCTCCAACCATCATCTCAAACATTAGTACTCCAAGGGTACACCACTCAACACTGAAACCATAATTTCTCTTATAATTTCTGGAGCAAGGTAATTAGTAGTGCTACAGAATTTGCTGGTCCTATCTCCTGGCTGTAGTCCTTCCTTACACACACAATAGTTTAATGTGGCCCTCCGAGTCCAGTAATTGTCCAATTTCAAATTTCTCTAAAATATCCCTCACTCATGAAGATAATTGAATGCTAAACTGATTTCTGCAGAGTGAAACCTGGCATGTTCTTCAAGAAGTATTCTTTGTTGCTGCATATGAAACATAAGATCTCCATTTACATAGTCTAGAACAAAGAACAGTCTGCTTTCTGTCTGAAAGCAAGAATGCTGTCCAACAATAAAAGGATGATTAGATGCCTGCTCCAAAATTTGCTTCTCTGTACCCAATCGATGTTGACAAGCTCTTTTTTTCAGTATTCATTGCATAGATATGATGTTTTTGTTTGTTTGTTTGTTTCATTGAACCAGCAGTACTTTTGCATAACTTCCTCTCCCTATTACCCGGAGTAAATCAAAATCCTGAAGACCTAAACTGGATGAAGCTTTACCACTTTCCCTGGTGTTCACTGCCACTTATTCCAAAACCTCATGACTTTTAGGATTATGTGGGATTGCTGTCTGTGCAGGATCTAAAGCCATGGCTGATTGATGTATTGCCATCATGGGTTCCAGTGGCAAAGAATACTGCCCACATTCAATTGTGACAAGTTTGTGGCACTTCTTATGAACCAAGAGCTTACAGTTGATACACATATATCTGTCATCCAAGTCCCCCTGTACGATCTGTGCACATGGCACAATGAGCACTCTTTGTTGAAACGTTTGCCTTGAAAAATATGGCCATTTGCACAATAAAGCTTTCCCCAGAGGCATGCACCTGGGATAGATCGATTTATCTTCTGGACAAGGTATTTTAGGATGTTCTGGTATACAAGGTGATACATGAATTAAGAGTTCAGAATCCTTGTTTAGCTCAAAAAGCTTAAAGTCTTCTAACTCCAAGTGAGATTATACAATATTCAGGTCTCCCTCCTCATCTACCCATTTTGTGGTGAAAAGCAGTTTATTGTCAAAAGACCAGATGTCTTGAACTTCATTGTCCTCAAAGGAGACGGAACTCTCAAAATATTTTGTCATATCTCTTCCCTTAAGCAAGGTCTGTCAGGTGCAAGTGTGGGTTGTGGAGGCGGCCGGGAAGAAGGGACCATAGAAAGGTTGGCTGTCCAAGAAAATTGGTACAAAGGGCTTGATGAGCAAGGGCGACCTGACTGCCTGTACTGACCATGCTGGCCAAACTTCGGCATAGCTCCCTGCCACGTAATTTCCAGTGGTGCCTTGGCCAGGGCAAATGTAGACTAGGCTCCTCAGAATCTCTTGGGGACTGGAGGCTGTGGCTTTGGCCTCCCTCTCTGGACAGCTTTGTCTCTCTAACTTTTTTGCTGCCACCTCCAGAAATTCCTTCCCAGAGCTACTGGGTGTCTCTGGGCCTGGTGAAATTTGCCCTGGGATCTTTTGAGTTTCAGTTTCGTTGGTATTTGGGCTTAGAGAAACTTCAGATGAGTACCTTGATTTTGGTAGGTCACTGGTGGTTGGACCTGGGGAGACCTTCCCTTGGGCTGTGACAGTTGGGTGACTGCTGCAGTGTGGCCTCAGGCGTCTGAATGGAGTCAGCCATCTTCTCAATCTTTCGTATATACTTTCTCTGCCTCGGGTCCTAAGGCTTTAGCCTCAAAAAGTGGGGAAGCAGCTCAGCATGTTTGCTGTTGATCATCTCCAGCCAAGTAAGCTTCGGAGATCGCTGTTACTAGAGTGTGATGCCTAGTAACAAGGGTTCCAACTTCTGTTTGGACATGTTGCCAAGGAAGTGAGGTGTCTTTGGGTTCCACCACCAGAGTGCCCCTCTGATAAGAAAACCCTATGGCCCATCTTTTTCTTCATACTTAGTAAATCAGTGGCTACTTATTTATTATTTTTATCTACGTATCTATGAATCTTTTTATCTATCATTTATCTATTCATTTTTTACTTTTTCATTACTGGGGCTTGTACCCTGCATCTCCACAATAAACTACAGGTATACCCTCAGACTTTTTTTTTCAGATAACATGTCTAGAATACTGGCACTCATTTCCTACCTCCACTCCCTCTAATCTCTCATAACCACCAATCTTCTCCATCGCTAAAAGAATTTGTCAGTGTTGTATAAATGAAATTGTACAGGATGAAACCTTTTAGCACCCCCAGTTTGGTGTAATTCTCTGGAGATTCTGCAAAGTAATATTCATGTGTCAATAGTTCAGTCCTTTTTGTTACTGAATAATAAGCTATGGTATGGATGTACCAGAGTTTGTGTACCCAGTCGCTTACTGAAGAGCATCTGGATTGTCTCCATTTGTGGTTTTAAGAATAGAACGGCTGTAAACATAAATGTATGAGGTTTTATGTGAACATAGGTCATTTTTCTGGGATAAAAGAATGCCTACATGTACTGAGAACTTTTTAAAACGTTTTGTTGTGTCATGTACTGTGTTGCCATAATGTCCCTAGTAAGGTGTATTAAATACATTTTTACTTAGAATATTTTCAGTTTATGATGGATGTTACTGGGACACAATCCCATTGTAACCTGGGAAGCATCTGAAGCTATATATCCAAGCAGTGTGATCTCTGTGCTCCTACACATCTTGGTTGTCTAAAGCTCTTTCCCTTGTTGTGTTGTGTGTCCTAATATGGGTATATGTACACATTGACACTGGTTTCTCTTTCCCCATTTTGGGGGGTCAAGCACTTAAACAACACATTGCTTTCAGAACTGAATAAGGATTTCCCAAGGGAGAAATAAATGTGAACTTAAAAGTCAAGGTGTAAGTCCAAATTTAACACAGGCCACCCTAGAAAACATGAGTTCTCCAGTTTGTAAAAGACAAATCTAACTGTCCTGGCTATGAGAAACAGTGTTACATCCTGTTTATAGCTTTGTTTACTGTGGAGAGTCAGCCTTCTTCTAAAGGAAAAGTTGCAAGAGGGACCTGCTCTTTCCTGTTTATACACTTGAGGATCAAGATGTGTGAGAAACTGATTCTTCTCTTACCTACTATCCAGGATATTTCCACTCAGGCTGTGGCAGCACCACACCCCTGATACTCAGCCTGAGATGGCTGGTGATAATGGGTAGAAGTCAAGTTATCCCAAGCTAGCTCCTGATTCTCACTTCTCCGCAGGGGTGCTTGGTGGTCAAGCTTCCTGGTGGCTTGGTTTCCTAAGGAACCTGGGGTTCATTGCCCCAACCATTGGTTGTCAACATGCCTTTCTAACCTGCTGTGAACTATTGGGGTTTGGTTTTCTTATGGTCAGAGCCAACTCCTAGTTGGAAGAGGACATTGATAAGCAGTACTCAAATTGAGACTCAAGAGAAGATGGAAGGACTTTTCACTCCCTTGCCCACACTGTGTGCCCACAAGGCCTGTAGCTATTCCTTGCTGAGTCCTGGCTCTGTGTCTTGTCCCAGGGCAGACACCCTGGAGGGCAGCCATGTTAGAGCCATAACAGGAGAGTAGGCTTGCACAAGTTTCCACTTGACCTTCCCTGGTCCCTTTCGATATTTATCACACTTGGGAGACCCATTGTGTCTGGCAGTGGGAATAGAGGGGGCGGGACATTAGTGGAGTTTCCTGAAACTGACTCACTAAAGGGAAAGGGAGTTTCTCCATGAGGTGAGGCATTCTGCATTCCACAGTCTGGGGTTGGGCTGGACCTGAGAGCTTTCTCTACAGGAGCAGAGACCAAGTCCTGCTTCTTCCCTGGGAATCTCCTCCACTTTGAATTTCATTTTAGTCTCTGTTACAGTGAATTGTTTCCAAGGTTGCTGTTCTTCATGCTTAATTTTGTGAGGGTAATAATTTCTCAAGGCTTTAATCTCCTATCCAGAGTCTCCATTTTAGGGGACTGTCCTACAGCCCTAATTAAGACAGTCATACTCAGTGAGTCTGCCTGAACCAGCACTCACTGGTGTACAAGCCAGACCTCTTTCTGCTACCATCTATCACAGCTCCTTGTGGATTGTAGGGTCCTGTATTTTCTGGGTGCTTGTGATTTGATTTCTTTATCCAGCTTACTCAGCCTCTGTGAATGTGATTTCAGGGCCAGACTGACTGAACCATGGCCCGTCACCTGAGGAAATAAAGCATCAATTGGCCAAGAAACAATCCATGTGGAAGCACACTGCCTGGATGTCCCACCTTGTGATAGGTACAACTTCATCACTCTGCACCCCATTTCTTATCTTCCACCCTGCCAAGATAAAATTACCTAGAGCATGGATGCCCCATGTGCCTAAATGCTTTGTGGTAGATTAGAGAGTGACAGGGCTAGGGGTCCTGAGTCAGGGTCCAGAAGAGGAAAGAACTTAAATTCCATAGGAGAACAGTTTGCAATGATGAACCTGTCCTTATGTTGTCTTTTAACTCGTGACATTTGACATTTCCATCATTCCTTTCACAGTTGTGTCTGGGAGAGGGGAGGGGGGCGTGGTTCTGTGGAAACAACCAGAAGGCCCCCTTCATAGCTCAGATCCTTGGGTGCTGGAATGAATGGAGAGCTTGTATGTTCTATTCCATGATTTTCCTGGTAGCACTTGGATCCCAACCAAGAAGAGTGCCATTACCTTACTGGCTGTGACTAAGAGCCAACATTTGCAAGTACTATCTGCATGTGTCAGGTGCTGTCTTTAGCATTTGACTCATTTTATTTTCTCTAACCTCACAATGACCCTGGAAATAGATACTATAGTTTCTGAGGTATTGTTATGGCTGAGACCAGAAGTGTCACCACAGAGATGGGAGACAGCCAAGGCAGAGCTGGCAGAAGCAAGACCACAGTGTCTCAAGAGTGTCTGAAGCTTTAATGAAGTTGTAGGGATAGAGACCCGTAGGCAGGGAGAGATGAGGGACACCCTCCCTCGCTGCTGAAGGAGTTCAGATAGCTGGCAGAAAAGGCTTAACCACCCGTAAAAAGCTGACGGTCTGTGGTTGCACCGCCTTTTCATGCTGTATGCTGCAAAACTTGGTTTGCTAAGATCAAAAGGAAAACACCTTGGCCCTAAGATGTAAAAGGCCCCTGAAAATACCCTTCCCTGTTGTCCCTAGTAACGAGCTAAGTTAATCATTAACCAATCAAGTAGGGGCACCCTCAGCCCAGAGAGCCAAGATAGGCCCCAACTATTATAAAACCAGCATCTTGAACGCCCCTCTTCAGTGGTGGCTCTGTTTCGGGCACCCTTGCCTATCTCTCTGAGAGAAGGCAGCTGTACTCTTGCATGCTTGCTGAATAAAAGTACAACTTTGCTTCTACGCTTTTGGTCTCTATCTGATTCTTCCACAACCTTCTGCGTCTTCAGGAGAGCCAGGCCCAGGACTGTGGGGACTCTCCACCTGTCTCCGCCCACGACAAAGTCTGCCTGACCCAATGACTAACCTGTCCACCTGCCCAATCTTTGTTCAGTTGTCTTGATGTCTTATGCTTAGAAAGAGTGTTTTGTGCAGGATGGCACTGGCCAGTGGAGGTGTGAGTGTGAACATACCACAGGAAAAGGGAGAGGGACTTTGCTGAGAAATGAGGAGGCACTCAAGCTAGATCTGAGCCTGCCAGAACAACTGATGTGCAAAAGTCAGCCAGTGACTTAGATATGGGACTCTGAACAATTAATCGGTCCTGCTCTTTTCCACTCTTTGCTCTTCTCCAGACAGAATGGCCTTATCTTGCTAATAATAACAGGTATAGTGGCTGTAACATGGAGGCAGGCAGTATGCAAAGCTCTTGAGTTATCTCTTCCTCCCTCAAAGCAGGTCTGTGAGGTAATGTCTTGATTGTAAAGAGAAGGAAACTGAGTTACATGCTGGTACAGACAGCATCTAGGAATTTGAATTCTGACATCTCTCTCCAGCAGCCACATCCTCAGACTACACTGTCTACTTGATGTTCCCCATTTTGGCTCTTCCTGCTTTTCTCTGGGCAGCTGAGAAACAGTGGTTATGGAACTAATGTCAGCCAGGAGGGAGGCTCATGTGTGTAAAGCATCACCTAATGGTGGGCTTTAGAGAAGGTGCCACAAAGCCCATGTCACAGTCCCTCAACAGCCACACAAATCTAAAGTCACAGTTTTTCAGAGACACCTCCCACACAAACATAATTGGACACTGGCAGGTATCTGATTCACTAGCTTCACAAATCTGTCACTGCTCAGAAAGCCCTTCTTGGATCAAATTCAAAATCAGATAAAGAGTACAAGATGGGGACAATAAAGATGTGAAAGGAAGATATGCCAGATGTGGTGGCACATGCCTGTACTCCTAGTACCCAAGAGGCTGAGGGAGGAGGACTGCCATGAATTTGAGACCAGCTTGGGCTATATAGTGAGTTCAAGGCGAGCCTGAACTACACAGAGAAACCCTGTCTCAAAAAAATGAAACAAAAAAAAATAAAGAAATGTAAAAAGATCTGGAAGGAAGAGAAGAAAGAAATAAAGAACAGAGAAAGGAGGGAATGGAGAATGGAAGGATCCTACAACTATCTGGAAACTCTGTAGCCTCAGAAACATGGCAAAGTAAGTCATAGCTCAGGATAAAATCCATGCCCATGTTTAATGTTTTTAAAAGGTGGAGATGGGGCCCCAGCCCACAGCCCATGCAGATGGTTTCCTTAATCTCCTCCAGAGGCAAAGCTTGTGAAGACAGGCTGTGGGAACTAATGGGTTCCTGCCGAAACAGGCCAGATTTCTATCCCTAGCCCCCTCAATTGGCCACAGGGCCCCTTTGTTCTCTGCCTTCCATCCCTGCTGTGTCCTCTGACTTCTGATTCTCCACACTATCTGAGTTCCACTCCTTAGCCATCCTTTCCTCAGCACTATGGCTCCCTCTCCTCCAGGCTCTGAACTACACAGGCATCTTCTGAGGCCCAGCCAAGCTCAACTGTTTTCCTTATTCTGACATCCCTCAGCTTACAGTTTTTTAATTTTCTTCTTTCAGTACTGGGGATTGAACACCAGACCTTTTCATTGAGCAACATCCCCAACCCTTTTTATATTTTGAGAGTTTTCAATTTTCTATTCCACTGAGTCTCTAGTTTCCTCAGGCTGAGGTCAAACTTGTGATCCTCCTACCACAACCTCGAGTACTGAGATTCAATGTGTCTGTGGAATGCTCCATGCTCAGCTACAGCCTTCCATCTCTTCATTTCTACAAGACCATAAAGAGCCGTGTGTGTGTGTGTGTGTGTGTGTGTGTGTGTGTGTTGTGTGTGTGTGTTTCTGATTTTCAAACTCAAGACCTCATGCCTGCTAGGCAAGCACTCAACTGCTAAACTACATCCCAGCCCCAAAAGACCTTTTCACTGGAATAAGAGGCTGAGCTTTGGAGGCCTGGTCATCATTTCCAGGGTTAAGGGTCCTCACAGATCAAAACATCCTGTCAGAGATGGAGACTTTGTAAGAAGCCGAGTAACAAGGAAGCTGCACCCTAGGGACCACATGTACTCACGAAGATTGTTTTCCAGCCAAATGACCATTAACTCAGCCACTTGAGACTTCACAAAGCACCTTTGGGAGGGATTACTTTATTTTTGAAAAAGTTAAATTGCTTAGGAATTTGGTTAATTCATAGTTTGGGGGGATAAACCATGAAACATGTTAGTAAGAAACACATTTTAAGTAGAACGGTATAATAAAAAACATTCTAATTTTTAAATAATTCTTCTACAAGCATGAAGTCCTACAGAGACATCAAATGTACCACTCTACTTTAAGTAAAGTACAGGGCTGAGGATGCAGCTCAGTGGCACCATGCCTGCCTGGCAAGTGCAAGGTCCTGAGTTTGATCCTTAGTACTAAAAAAAAAGTAGGGTACAAAAATCAGAAACCATACTAATTTATCTCCCAAGGGGGTGGGTACATTTCCCTTAACATTATCCAACTTTTTGTTCTGTTGGCCTTTCAAGTTTAACCACTGTGAAGGGCTGTGGTATAAATATTCATGTTTGCTTTAATCTACCCTCTGGGAGTATTCAGATCTCCTAAGCTAGAACTATGCATTCCAAGTTCATTAGGCTACTAAAAGTGTTTGAGCTATCTTTATAAACTCTGATTAGCCATAGAGAGTAGGTTAATTAGCAAAATTTAAGTCATTAGCCCAAATGAATAGTATGTAGGATGTGGACTGAAAATTACAGACAATCTGGGATTTAGCTCAGTGGTTCTGCTGCCTGCCTCGCAAGCACAAGGTCCCAAGTTCAATCCCCAGTACCTGCCCCCCAAAAATGATCCTCATGTCTGGGCCAGAAATTTAGCTCAGTGGTTCCGCCACCTGTCTCACAAGCGCAAGGTCCTGAGTTCAATCCCCAGTACCAAAAAAAAAAAAAATTACAGACAGTCCCACTCTTACCTAAACAAAGTATAAAATTTTAGCCAGAGTAGATTTTAGCCAATAAAATAAAATTCCATGAATTCATACTAATACAAATAAGTGAATAAATCGAGAACAGAAAGTTCTTTCCTTATAATAGAAATTCAACAATAAACAAAAGAAATGGTGGAATTAGAATATTGTCAGTGTTACCCAAAATAGTGGGGAGAGTTTTAGAACAAAATTATATATTTACATAGTCCCAAAGTATCTCCCCAGATATTGCTTACTAATTACAAAGAGGAGAGTAAGAATCTTGGAGCTTCCTACCTTAGCCAAGCTGTTGCTGGATGGTGTGGTGTTCAGTGGTTCCAGGCTCTTGATGTCCCATTCAAAGAATTGGATGGAACAATTGATGAACTTGAAAATACAATGTCTATTTAAAGTAAAAGAAGAAAAAGAGAACGAAGTGAAGGGTAAAAAGAAGTGAGAAAAGTAAAGGTACATCCTGCACACAGGATGGGACACTATAAAAACAAGAGAACAAGTGGCCCTGAAGTCAGTCATCACTGTTTTTCATATCTTCTCTCAAAGTCAGATCTGTACCTTCAGGAGTTGTTCTGCATATGCACCCTGACAGTGACTTGACAGTTTTCTGTGATTGACAGATCACACCCTATTGTCCGGCCCCTTTGCCATGCCCTAATCTCCTGCCTCAAAACCATCAAAATTATCATCACTAATATAGGGGCACACAAATTTCATGTGCCTCCTAATATGATGTACTGAGAAAAACAAACATCATTTCTATACCAGTCTTGCCAAAAATGCAAGCTTAAGCTAATTATGAGGAAATAGCAGATAAATCTACACATGGAACATTCTCCAAACTGACCTTTAGTCTTCAAAAATATCAAGGTCAAGAAAAGGATGGGGAAAAAGACTTAGAAACTGATATAGATTAAAGGACGCAAAAGAGATTTGATTACTAAATACAGTATGTGCCCCTGGAATGGATCCTGGAACAACAACAACAGCAAAAAGCCATAAAGGGCATTACTGAGGCATTGGCAAAATTTGAATATGGACTATACATTAGATTAAAAGTTTTATATTCATCAATGTTAAATTTCCTGATTTTAACACTGCTCTAATGCAGAGGAATGTCCTCATTCTTAGAAAAACATTGAAATATTTAGTGACAAAAGGGAATGATATCTCCATTTTTTCCTGGCTGGGAAAAAGACTATGCATAGAGGGAACGATATAGGAAAAGTACATCCAATTGTTAAATCTAGATGAAGGATATTCAGGAGTCCTTTGTACTAATCTAAAAGGTTTAAAATTGCATCAAATTTAAAAGTTATCCCCTCCCTCCAAAAAAAACCCCCATGAAACGACAGTAACAAAATTAAAAAGTTTAATAAGCTACTCAATGGTCTACTCCCTTTAGGATAGCTCCCAATGCTTGGTTTCAAAACTGCCTGTATTTAGCCACTGGCCGAGAAGACTTGTGCCTGACTCTGACTACATCCTGCCACCAAAATATCATCCCATTTGCATTTAGTTGGTTTTACACGCACAGGTTGGAGCTGGGACTTCACTGAGTCCTCAGAGCTGGTTGTAGGACTGCTTTATGCCTGCTTGCTAATAAGTGTTTATAGGTGAGGTAGAATTTAATCTAGACATATTGTCATTAAAATCTGGTTACAATGGAAGCCATAGACATCCTCAAAAATAGTCTGCTGTGAATAACCAAATGGTCTTAGATGAGTTGCTCTGAGATTGCTGGGGTGTAGCTGTCCTAGGGAGGAGAGCCTGCCTACAGGGAGAGTCCTATTTCAGTATTTATAGGCGAGCCACTGTTTCTTTGGGTTGCTGTTTCTGTGGGCCCAGAGAGATAGGATGGTCACAGAGCTGGAGGTTCAGGTCCCCTCATTTCCTCAAGCCCCGTCCAAGACCTTATACCTAATTTTGTATTCATTTTATGTTTTTTTTGTTCTTAAACCACTCCCTCCCTGTAAGTGATATCAGCCTCACATCCCACAAAATCTGGCTAGGTTAGGTTTTGCCCCAGAAGGTTGTGGGCTGAATCAGGACAGCACATTAAGCTCTATGATCCTTGTAATACAAGCTGAAAATTCACTCTCATATTTAGGATCCTCATTTACATCCAGTTACACTATCACCAGAGGTTCTGAATAATGAGAGCAAATAATAACATGAAGCTACTCCAAAAATAAAATAGAACATTTTAGAGACCCCTAGATGTAAATATAAATCTGTCTTCCATTATACATTCTCAGGGAGAAAGTTCAAAGACTTACTTACATGATAAAGTCCAAAGAGCAAGATCCAAAAGAATTAAATTTTGAAATCAGATTATCTTCCCCTTGAGAGTTAATGTTCAAATAAATGAAAATCTAAAATCAATAAAATCTATCTCTCCCATCTCCTACCCCTGATTCCTAGTGGTTCCTTCTTCCCTAGAGGAGTCTCAAAGCCTGGGTAGAGTTGAGGCACTTTTAGTTGTAGCCTGGACCATCTCTTTGTAGAATGGATGTGGTTCCTTAATGCACAGCCTTAATTCCCACCAAATTTTTTTAAATAATTGAATCTCTAGCCCTGAATCAATTTTCCCAGAGGACAAATATATCCTTGTAGTGTTGCTGAAAACCATAGGAGAAACTCAGTTGGATCTAAAGAAAGGAGAGTGGAAGAGAGAAATCCCTTCTTTCCTTGTAGCAGACCCCAGGTTTGAAGCAATGTTCTAAAGGCAAGAAGGTCCTATGGAGTAGCAGAAATTATCAGATACAGGTATAAGTATCTTATCATTTATAGGGAATGGGAAAGGGGATGTCACCAGAGACCCCTGCAGTGGTTCCTGGTCTCCAGTGAGGCAATACAACACAAGGCTAATAAGAATAAAGGAAAGAAAGGAGTCTTAGAGAGAGCTGGGTCTTGGGGCTGATCAGTGCTGCTTTGAGCAGCACAGACAATGGCTCTCAAGGACATCCAGTGTTTACTGTTTGCAAGCATGGCAAGAAAGTGAGCAGGGTATGCTTTGAAGACATCTAATGATATAGGGCCAAACATCTGGCATGATAGCACTAAGCAGGGCTGTAAAAGGAGGAGACGTACTTATCTTGCTTGGATAGAACAAACTGCTACTGGGATCAGGTGCAATTAGCAAGCAACCCATCGGGTCAGTGAGAAGCCATAATTCAGGTGAGAGGATTTTAACTGGGGTCACACTGACCTCAGCTGCACATAACTCAGCAAAGCCTTGCCACTTCACAGACTAGGTCGTAGGTCTCTGTGGCAGCCGCTGGGGGAGGAGCTGTACTCACCCAGTCTGCCATCTGACATGCCCATTTGAGTCATGTAGGGCTTCAGTCTGACTCCTGATATAAAACAATATAACTGGGGCCAGGGATTTAGCTCAGTGGTTCTGCCGCCTGCCTCAAAAGTGCAAGGTCCCAAGTTTGATCCCCAGTACCAAACAAAACAAAACAAAAAAATAAAACAATATAACCAAATTGTGGAAATCAAGAAGCATGTGCCACTTATAGCCCAGTAGTACTGGGCAGGGATGTCTGCTACACTCATTCATGCTTTCATTTAACACATTGTGTGTCTGACGGTGTCCTGCTCTGGTGATAGATGGTGACAGTAATGAGGCCCCTCCCATCCTAGGTGGGGACTATGCGTCATGGCCAGGACTTGTTCTTATCTTGGAGAAAGAACAGATTGACCAAGACAGAATATTGGTTTGAGTTCCTCTCTTCTCCTTAGGAAACAAGGAATGATGAAGCCACGAAAAGAGGAGCCATCGGGGAGCAAAGCAGAAGGCACTGGATCAAACACAAAATAAAAGCAACTGGACATATGCTTTCTAGGGCCTGGTAGACACTAAATTGTGCTACTTGAGTTGCCTTCTCCTTGGAGACAGTGCCACTGTACATCTGGACACTGACTTTCCAAGAGAGAGACTGCCCTTTTTATTTACTATGATATGATCTTTATCTGTCATTCCCCTGGCACTTCTCAGGCCTCAAATCATTTTTCTTACCTCTTAACTAGCCATTTTGCTTTGAAATTCCTAATACTTAAGTGCCCTCCCCCAGTGAAAATATTCCTGCTTTCTAATGCATGTGTACCACCTGAATATTCATTCTCTGCTAATTTCAAGTCCAACTTGACTTTTCACTGAACTTATAAACAGGAGTTTCAGACAAATGCACTGGCATTTCATATGTATGGCCTTTCTCTTCATCTTTGCCCAGAGAATGGAGATTCTCACAAGTTGGATAACTTTCAACCAATTCTTTAACAGTTGCAAGGCTGGAAGTTGTAGCCATTATCAGAAAGGATATTGTGATGGATTAACTAATGGGCAATTTAGACCACCCAGCTGAACTGAATCAGGGTAGTTTTGGGTGTGGAAGACCCACCTGAGGATTATTGCTAATGGCATAAAAAGAGAACTGGAGAAGATTGTTTGCTTTTGATTTCCTTGGAGAAGCTTGACGCGGCTGGTTTTCCTGATGCGATCTTGGCTGTTCTTGTCAGAGGAGGAGATGTCCTTGCTGTCCCTGGGAATGGCTGCTGTTCTCATCAGGCAAGCTCTGATTTTCACCTTGAACATCACTTCCTGGCTCCAGTGTAGATCCCTCAGTCTGGTGGCACAAATCCTTCACCCTGCCAGTGCAGGCTTTCTAGCTTCCACCACTGGCCTTTTGGCTTTCTCAGTGCAGATCCTCGATACAGACTTGCATGAGCCATTGCTGTGGGCTCTAGGCCTCTGGCTGAACTCATGGAGGACACTGCCTTGGGCTCTAGGCTGTTAGTTGGACTTGTATGGGACATTGCTGTGGGATCCTCAGGTCTCTAGTGTGTGGACAGATCTCTTGCACTCCCCTGCATTTGACTTTTTGGGTGAATGTTATAAAATAATCCTATAGGTTATGTATCCTGTATTAAATCTATTCCCTTCCAAACCCTGGCTACAACAGACATCTCACTTTTAGATGCCAGATTACAACCGTCCTGTATTTTATCTGTAAGACACATATCAGTGCATTATGGGGCTTTCTGTTTTCCTGCCTTCTCTCTCCACTCCTGAGTCCTCTCAGTTTGTCATTTCTTGGTTAGATGGAAGGAAAATAATATGGGCTCTCTCTAGCAGCCTTAGGCAAAAAGTCCTGATGAAGCCAATGTCTTTGTGATTCTCTAAGAATCTTTATCTGTACAAAGTTGATAAGACCAATTAAATATGGAATGGATTCTGGGCAGGTCATTACAGCCAATCACTAATTCAATCATTCTGCTGATTTCTTCAGTTTCCTTTCCATTTTAGGATTCTTTGTTCTTGTGACCTGCATTTGTCAAAACAGAGTAAGAGTTATCTGGGTGTGCTCCTCATACCTAAATTAAGAACTATCATTGTACTTGTAATTCATTGATATGCATTTGCATTTCTATTTTTGCAAGTTTCCTTGGTAGCCTCCCTAAAATACAGGATGTATTAAACATTAAAATTGATGGAAAGTAGATATTAAAGCAACCAGCTGATTGCCCACTGTGATAACATTAATGACATTTTTCCCTTTCTGAATTAATAGTTTCGGATGAAATTAAGTGTCAAGGTAACTTGTATTCTCAGAAAATCTAAATGGTCTATCATTTTCCAGTATGATAACAGACCCACCAAAAGGTCCAGATTTGAGGTGAATAGACTCTCAAGAACATTTCTTTACCTAAGCAATAATTAGAAAAATATAATTAAGGGCTGGGGATTTAGCTCAGTGGTTCCACCGCGGGCTGCGCAAGCGCAAGGGCTCAAGTTCGATCCCCTGAACCAAAAAAAGAAAAATATAATTAAAAAAGACTCCATTTACAATAGAAGAAAACCCATAAAGCCCTAAGGCATACCCTGTGTGGGGTGCTGGGGATCAGATACAGAGCTTCCCACAGGACAGGACAGGGCTCTGCCACTGAGCCACACTCTTGCTCTCAAGGGATATTTTCATACGAAACACTTCTGAACTGTGAGGAGAAAACCAGTCAGCCAGCTGGTCAACCCCATTAACCAACAAAAGGCCCTGAGTTCAGTCCCCACAACCTCTCTAAAAATACTCAGAAGACCCCAGTCCTGATGCAAATCAACAGAACACAATGGAACACAGTAGCTGTCACAAAAACAGACAGTGCTCTCTGCATTAGAACAACAACAGCAAAAATATTATAAGGAAGGCCACATGATCAATCAAAGAAGGAAAGCATATTCAATAAATCTTCTTAAGAAATCCAGATAACCTTCAAATATCAATTCAAATCCTCTTGTAACATTGTACAGAAAAAGGAATCCTAAATGAATTTAAGAAAATTTCTCAAAAAATCAAAATACAGGGGCCAGGGATTTAGCTCAGTGGTTCTGTTGCCTGCTTCGCAAGCACAAGGTCCCAAGTTATATCCCTGGTACCAAAAAAAAAAAAAAAATCAAAATATGTCAAAACTAGAAGAAAAATGGGATCTTTACTGGACCTAAGATGTAAGGGACTAGTGTCAAAATATGTAAATACATATTTATGAATACATAAAAATTTAACACTAAAATGCAATAATAAAGGTACAGGTGACAGAGGGAAAATATTTTCAATGTAAATAATAGGCAAGGCATAACACTTGCGGATAAAAAATATGTACATACATGTATATAATATATAAACATCTGTGATTTCAAAGAACTTGAAAAAATTCTTGGGGAGGAACTGAACTGGTCAACACACAAATAAAACAATGTTCACCTTCACTAGTTGCAAAAGAAATGCACAAGCAGATTCAAATTTGGCTATTAGCAAAAAAAATTTTTAAATATCCAACAGTACTTGTAATATTTCCATTAATCTAGATTTTAAGATTTCTACTGGCAACAATTATTTTGGAAAACATATATAGCAGGCTTCTGAAAAGGTTTATACCCTTTGAAAGATAATTTCACTTTTGAAGATTTACCCTACATTAAAAAATATATACATGTATAAACAGATTCATTACATCATTACTTATAAGAGGATATAATAATAGCCAGGTATGGTGGCACACACCTGTAATTCTAGTACTCTGGGAGACTGAGGCAGGAGGATCAAAAGTTGAAGTCCAGACTAAGCAACTTAGCAATTTAATAAGACTGTGTCTCTAAATAGGACTGGAGATGTAGCTCAGTGTGGAGACCCTGTGTTCAGTCCCCAGTACTGTAAAACAAAAACAAAACACCCAGAAAATATAAAAAGTAGACAGTAGAAAGTTTCATCTACTGCTTATTACTCAAGGACCAATTTCCCACCCCGTTCTTAAATTTTTTGGTTTTGTTTGCTTTGTTTTGTTTTTGTTTGAGACAGAGTCTTGCTGTGTAGTTCAGGCGGTTTTGAACTCCTGTGTAACCCAGCCTGGCCTTGAACTAGTGTTGATCCTCCTGCCTCAGCCTCCCAAGTGCTAGGATTACAGGCATGTGCCACCATGCCCAGTTTGCTCTTATATTTTTTAAACTATTACATATATATCCAAAGCTATAGTTTTTTTTTTTAATGTTTAGCCAAAAAGTAGCATACTACACACATTGTTCTGAAAATTTCTTATTAAATGTAGTATTATAGCTACTTCCAAAACAGTAATTAGAAAGCTTGCTCATTTTTATAATTACGCAGTACTCCATTGTGTGTGTATACATTGTTATTTATTTAATCAGCCCACTGTTTTTTGGGTTTTTTTTTAGGTATATCAATATTTTTATTCAACTGTCAAAAAACTTTCATTTACAAGAATACAACTGACTTTTGCTCACCAACTGTGAATATAACAATCCTGGTAAACTATAGACATTAACTGAATTGTCTATATATATATAATTGCATCAATACATAAAGATAATTTCCTGCCTCCAAGAAAGAAAAAAATCCAGAAAATTACATTGCCCATAACTTATTTAAAAATACACGATAGTGGGCCGAGGATTTAGCTCAGTGGTTTCGGCGCCTGCTGAGCAAGCGCAAGGGCCCGATTTCGATCCCCAGTACAAAAAAAAAAAACAATAGTTGTCATTTTAGAGATGTTTGTGGTTATATAAATACTGTAACACAATGGTATCTGGGAATAGTGTAGCCATAAGACATCTTTAAATTGAATTAGGAAGTGAGGTACACTTAGATTTGCTTGGGATCAAAGTGTCTTCATCTCAGCTCATAGGTTGCTGTGAAATGTAAGAACTAGGCAGAGTTCTAGCACACAAAAGAGGCTCTGATTTTATTTTATTTCTAATTCTACATTTAATTTCTATTATTTTATTTCTAATACTGGCT
>NW_004624833.1:6891863-6906984 GCF_000247695.1 Heterocephalus glaber | reverse complement strand
AAGATTGAATTATACACTCATTAGGGAGATGAAGTTAAAAGTTTTAAAAGCCTTGTCATGACTTTTTCTTTTTGTTGTATTCTCCCCTTTGCATTTAATTTGTCATGCCCAATGGATTCATTCTGCTGGGCTTCCTGGGGTTGTGATCCTCATTGTCTTTTAGAAGCATGCCCCTGACTTATGGTAAGTTCCTCAACATTAGCCCACCCCAGAAAACCCAAAAACCTCACTGCTTTCTTTGTTCCAGAAGTAATATAACCACCCCCTCTTTTTGATCTTTGCTAGCTCCCTTCAGCTGAAGCCCCTCCCCCACCCATTAAAGACTTGCCTGTATATATGCTTCACACACACACACACACACACACACACATACATAAGCAGTCTATGCTTTATAGGTCTTTAGTACGAGAGCTCTGAAGATCTCCTATTAAAATGTTTGTACTTTCTATAGAAAAATTAACATCTTAAGTGTTTTTGTCTCAAAGAGGAGAGGACAAACCGCATCTTATTTCTTTCTAAGGCTATTTCTGTTGGCGTGGAACCTCCTCCTGTCCCTGTGTTCTATAGAATATACTTAACTCTTTGCAGGCAGGAACCCTGAGCTATTCCCCAGCGGCCAACAAAGTGTGTGGCCTACTGTAGAGGTTCAACCAACACTTATAAGTGAATCTTTTCCTTCTTTCTGTTCCAGTAAGGAATCAATCTTTACTGTATAACTTTGCAGATAACCTAGATTAAACCAAAAATTCAGTTCAGGCCTAGCCATATTGTCTTATCAATGAGAGAAAAGAGTTATTTACAAGACTACCCAGTCTTCAGGATTAAAAAAATAAATGACCCTTGCTTTTGACAGTGCCTAAAGTTATGTTATGAAAACCTCTTCTTTTCTGAGTGTTTCTCTTTAAGGATCTCCTATTGAAATGCTTGAACTTTATAGGAAAATTAACGTTTTAAGTGCTATTAACTCCAAGCTTGGGGGAGATTTAAGGGCATCTGTAACCCCTGGTTACCAGGGCTACTTAGAATTTGCAAAGTGATTGGCTGGAGTATGAAAAGTGCCATGGTTTGTATGTGGAATCTCTCCTACAAGCCTGTGTGTTAAAGCATTGGTCTCCAGCTTGGCATTTGGGAAGTGCTGAAACCTTTGAGAGGAGAGCCCTAGTGGAGGGAAGTTAAGTTATTAAGGGTCGTGCCCTTGAAGGATATATTGAGGCACTAGCCCCTTCCTGTCTCTTTCTTTTGCTTTCTGGATGTCACAAGGTAAGTAGCTTCCTCTGCCTTGTGCTGTCGTCATGATGTACTGCACTACCACAGGCCTAAAACCAGCAAGCCTTCCAACCATAAATGCAAGCCTCCAATACTGAGAGCCATAATCATTCTTTTCTCCTTTAAGTTGATTATCTCAGACATTTTGTCACAGTGATGGAAAACTGACACAAGAAGGAAGCGTTAGAATTTCTATATATATCACATCTTTGACATGTCTTTCTTTTATATTATCTATAAGGTATATAACTTATTAATACAGTAGTACATCTATATAATTTATTGTTAATTACAGTGGTGGCTGCTTACTCATGGGGATATATTCTGAGAAATGTGCCATTAGGTGATTTCATCATTGTGCAAACCTATACAGGTCAATCTCAGTGTGGCCCTTTGATGCATTCAATTGACATGGTAATCATGAGATGCAGGAAAGTATAATATAGTAAGTACACAAACCAGTAACACAGTCATTTGTTATTATTGTCAAGTAGTGTCTTTGTCATTTTTCTCATTCCCGAGACATAGTAACTGATACCCCCAACTCAAAGGATGAAGGGCTTATTTTGGTTCATGTTTACAGTCCATCCCTGCTCCAGGGCAGGATGGCATGGCACAGGAGCATAGCAGAAGAGAAGCTGCTTGTGTCATGGCAGTGGGGAAGCAGAGAGAGAGTCATGGGAGGAGCTGGGAAGGGAGATGTACTTTCCAGGTTGTGCCCCCCATGACTGCCTCTTCAGACCGGGACCCACCTTCTAACAGCAAGTCAGCTACACGGTGCCCATAATTCATTCACTTTTCAAAAGCCTCACCTTTGAGCACATGAGGCTTTGGGGGGAAATCGAGATATAAACCATAACAAGTACCATGTATTGGACATAATTGTATGTGTTATACTTATATACAACTGTCAGCCCAGAAAGTTTGCTTACACCAGCATGACCACAACCACATGAGTAACAAGTTCTGCCATGACACTGTGACAGCTACAAGGTCATTAGGTGATAGGAATTTTTCAGCTGCAATACTATCCTCTAGGACTACTATTGTATATACAGTCCATATTGACAGAAACACTGCTCTGCAACACATAAATGTATTTATGCATACATTGGGGTGTTCACTCAAAAAATTTTCCTAATGAGCTTGTATTTCATTACTGGTTAAAACATAACTTTGTAGTCAGGCCTGTCAATTACAGGTTGTGGGAACTGAACAAACTGTTTAACCTCTTTAAGCCTTCACTGCTTTTTCATAATATGGAGATAATATTATTTTGCAAGTTTTGGTGAAAATTGGATGAGTGCTCTATGAAATATTCAGCCCTGACCTTGGAAAATCTTAACAGTTCAGTAAATACAGCCTGCCTCGTGGGTATGGGACTTGTACAATCAGAGAGGGTCCTGGCTCAGAAGTGATTTGCATTTCACTTAATGTCCTGTCTCTAAGTTTTTAGTAATTCTTAAACAAGGATCCGTATTTTTATTTTGTGCTCTGTCGTGCAAATTATGTAACTTGTCCTAGTAAGGTGCTCACTGTTGGCCTCACTAATTGCTGCCCAAGTTTTTAGTTCAGTTACCAGAGTTTATCTGAAAATTTGTACTCTTTGCTCAATATTATTGTTTAAGTGTCAGAAGATAGTTCCTAGGGGATGAACACAATCTTCTTCATTTCAATTCAATTTTTTATTTATATTTAATTTATATACAATAAGCCTCACTGAGTAAGGTTTCCTTTCATTAATTTTCAGTATATTTACAACATCAGCCTAGGCTCTTAAAATGCTCTAGATTGGATGTGAATAGCTCTGGTTCTTTGTTCTTACCACTTTTAGAAGTAAAGCCTAGTAAGTGAGGAGTGATTAAACTATACTACTTCTTTGAAATACATATTGCCAGCTGGGAGGTAGCTCAGTGGTACAGCACTTGCCTATCATGTGTAAGGCCCCGGGTTTGATCCTCAGAACCACACTCACAAAGGGCCCATTGAAATACATATTGCTATGGCTATTCATTGGCCACACATTTACTTCATTTTACAGTTGAGTAAACTGAGATCTAAGGAGATTCTTCAGAGCCATGAAGAAAGTGATTGGGCCTAGAGCTGTTTTGTCTTCTTTTAATTTTATGCACCCCTGGCTCTATAATTTTGTCCCACTCTGTTCAGACTATTCACCTTTAGTCAGCAGAAGCAAATATCTCATTCATATAGAGGACTAGGTATTTGTGGTCATCACCAGTAGGGAATAAAAAAAATTATTAAAAAAAAATCTCTTTCCTATTAGCAAAATGGGAATTTTTAGATACTGAAATTTATAGGGGTTGAGATATTTGCATAAGCGTTGGTCTTGTTTTCCTTGTGACAGAGCATGACCACTTGATTTTGAGGTCTTTTTGTTATCATTCACTTGATAATATTATACTATGCTGTCTATGTGCAGTTTTGAAGTTACTCATGTTCCTTAATGGTAGTGAATGAATGGGTTTGTGAAACATTATTTAGCTCATCAAAGTCTTTGCATTTAAGCAATGTTGATACTTTTAAGGCTGTGGGGAACTTGTAGTCTAATGCAGCACTAGTTCCAGTAGATTCTAGAATTTTGTCAGGAAAATTTTGGTTGAGAGAACAGACAACAATTTCAAGGTGTGTCTTTTGCCACTGTCACCTTTGGACATCAGATTTCAGGGCTCCAGTTTCTTCAGCCTTCCCATGTGGACTTGCACCAGCAACTGCCTAGTGAATTTCCAGGCCTTTGTTTCTGGACTGGCACTGAAACCTTGATCTGTTGTTCTGTGGCTTCCATCTTCTTGGGCTGAGCAGCTACTGGATCTTCTTTCTGTCTCTCCAGTGCACAGACAGCCATTGTGGACTCTGCTGCTTCTCTCCCTGTACTCTTACCTAATAAATCCCCTTGCATAAATTATATATATATATATATTCCCCCGGTTGATTCTGTTCCTTTAGAGAACCCTAAGTAATACACTGCCAGATTGTTTTCAAAAACAGCTGCATCATTTTACATCCTCACCAGCAAGGTATGAGGGTTCAAATTTTTTCTGAATTCTTTCCAACACTCAATCTTGTCTTTGATTAAAGGCATTCTAGTAAGTGTGAAATGGTATTTTATTGTGTATTTCCATGCTGGCTGAGGATATTGAGCATCTTCTCGTGTGCTGTTTTAATTTTTAAGTCTTTTATTTGACAATTTTTAGAAGTTTGGTGGTATCTAAGTTGTGGTACTAATGAGGTCAAGGCTACAAGTTCTAGCTCCAAACAAACTGGTTAGTTTTGAACAGAAAAAATTTTGGTTAAAATACACTAACTCTGTTCAATTCTCTGACATGCTTTTAATCTTGCCTGTTATCAAGGCATGGCTAGATAAATCAAAGCGTGTGTCTAAATGACTCCAATAGCATTTCAAGAAAAGTACATTTATGATCAATAGATATTTTAAAGAGCAATAACTCATTGTTTAAATTAAATAATACATACTAATTTCAAATGTTTTTGAACCATCAAAATGTTACAGAGAAGAAAGCAACAAATCTTTCTAAATTTCACTGTTCCAGAAATAACCAGGTTAGCCTTTGTGGAATTATATTTCAATATCTTGATGCATAAATACTATCAGATGCTGGGATAGGTAGATGGCTGAATGAATAGAAATAATTTCATGAGCATATGCCCATATTATACTAGTTTTATAGTGAAAGTTTAATCAGCTAATTTTACTTGGGTTTAACAAAACCACGCTTCAGTGAAACTACAGAATAGAGTTGTTTCCCTATTTAATTGTTTGATGCTCACTTTCCATCTTTTTACCACACTTAATTTAGCCCAAATCCCAAGAAGGGATACCTTCCATCTTTTTACAATGATATCTCCATTTCTGTGTCTTTCGTTTATTGAATTCTTGTGTAATTGAATATCACTGTCAGTTTTTTAAAAAAAGGAGTCATGAGTGTGTGTGTAGAAACTTTTGTTGAACGTCAGCATTATTTTCCCTATTTGTTCTTAAATGTACATACTGCCTCCAAGAATGGTGTGCACAATCCTAGCCTCCCTTGCAGCTAGATGCATTTGATGAAAAAGTTCTGGCTATGGAAATATAAGCAAAAATATTGTATGACGCTTACAAAAACATCCTTAAAGGGAGGGGATATGCCCCTCTTCTGTTCTCTTTTCTGTTAGCTGGAATGTAATGTAACCACTGAAATTAAATCTATCATTTTAGATCATGAGATGGATGATTTGTGCCAAATGTAGCATATAACAAGACAGGAGGATTCTGAATATTTGACAATTTCCTGAAGTTGCTGAACAAGGCCCGAACTGCCTACCTCCAGACTTTTTATATGGGAGAATTCTCTCCCTTCTTTAATGTTTTATTTTGGGTCTTCCGTAATTTTGCTACTAACTTTCATCATAACTGTCATAAGTATTATAAAATGTCCTTATGTTCTTTGAGAATGTCTGCCTGCTGCCTTTACCTTTAAACAATTTAGTGGATATAATTCTGATTTTACTCTTCCCTTTTCTCTTAGTACTTATAGACGTTGCTCTAATTTTTCTTTGGTCATTGCAGATTGCCGTGTATAAACCTCAGGCCAGCCTGATCGCCACACCTTGTCCACTTTGTTTCTGCTTAGATTAAAAAAAAAGCAAAGTCCTTCCCAATTTTTTCATTATAAAAATTTGAAAGTGGAAAAGTATCTAGATTCATCAGCTACTAATATTTCCCATATTAATTGTCTCTTCTGTGTGTGTCTGTATGTATATGTGCATGTCTTCCTCTATCAGGATGTATTTCCTAAAAATAATATTTGCCTAAGTATAAGAATAGTAATTCCTTAATATCTTCTAGTATCCATTCTTCATTTAAATTTTCTCAGTTGTTCCTTCCCCTCACATTCTCCTTTGTGGCCTTTAATACAAAAGAAAACCAAGCAAAAACTAAACTAAAGAAAATCCAATCAGGATTCTCACATTGTGTTTGGTATCTCTACATTGATTATCTAGCATTCTACACTGATTAGCTAGCCCAGGCAGGAGGATCACTGTGAATTCAAGGCCAGTTTGGGCTACATAGTGAGTTCAAAGTCAGCCTGAGCTACGTAAGAAGACCCTATCTCAATGAAAGAAAAAGAAAGAAAGAAAGAAAGAAAGCCAAATCTATAGATGAACAAGGGTAAACTATATACTAGAAAATAAAAAAGATAAAATAGTGTCTATAGAGGCATATCTTAGGTAAATTATTTACCTTCTAGGAAAACTATTTCAAAATCATTTGCCATCTGTAGAGGATTATTACATCATCATCTCTGCCAATAAACAATTAAAGAGAAAAATTTAAGCATTTGTCCTGATTTTCCGGAGAAACTGCTGTTGTCCTTCAGTTAGTAAAGGAAAGCTATGTGGTCTAGGAGAGCAGAATGGTGACATACTCAGAGTGGCCAGAGTATCCAAGGATTTCTTTAAGTAGAGAGATCATATTATATCTGTATTCCAGATTTTTGAAAGAAATAAAATTCTATGAAGTTTAAATGACTGCTGTTTTGAATTTGTCACTAACAGGTGAACCTATTCACCATTTTCCCAATGTATTTCATAACTCCTGGTGATTAAGAACAGACTCTGGAGCCAGAATACCTAAGTTCAAATCCAATCTTTGTCACTACTTTATGCAGCTGTGGTTAAGTTACTTAAACTTTCTTTACTTTAGCTTCTCCACCTCCAAAATAAGGAAATAATAATAACTATTTCATGGGATTATTACTGGGATGAGGATTATTTAATACATGTCACACTATTTACAATGCCTGGAACATAGCAAGTACAATACATTATAACAACATACTGTTAATATAGTTTTATTCATGCATTTTTAAAAAAAAATTAATTTTATTGGTACATTTTAGGTATACAATATAATGACATTCATCATTGGAAATTTGCACCTTTACATAATAATCTCTCTTGGTTCTTATTTTTTCCCCATTCCCCTGCCCTCCCTTCAACCCCTCTATCCTTTCCTATTTACAAAGATTTTGTTTCCATTTTCTCATATTAATTCCATTACTCATGCATTTCTAGGTTGCTTATTTCCAAAGGACTTGTGATTATTATTATTTTTTGGTACTGGGGATCAAACTCAGGACTTTGCGCTTGTGAGGCAGGTGGAGGCAACACTGAGCTAAATCCCCTGCCCTTGTGATTATTGTTGTACTTTATTAAATGAAGAGATTAAAAATCAGAAGACTTAGTGGTTTGTCTAAGGTTACAATTTTAAGTGGCAGACCCAGAACTTATTCTTCAAACTAATTCAACAAACCAGGGTAGTATGGTGGTCATTAGTTGTATTAAAGATAACAGGGAAAACAAACATATTCCTTTCATTTCATATTTGTTTAGGTGACGCTTTTCAATATTTTCTCTAGAATACATATGCCCTTTACTTTTTGGGGCCATTGCCACTACCTTTAATGTAATACCTCAAATATTTCCTCAGACTTCTAATACCTTAGGCTTTGATTACTACTGTTTTTATTGTTATTCCTATCATAAATTAACTCAACTATTCTCCATTATTTTAAGGATATAGTGCAAACCTCTTTGTTCAGCTCCATTCAATCTAAACTTTAAGGGTTATATTCCCTTCTCACAGGAATTTTCTTTTGTCCCAAACTGGGTGCAATGTAGAAAACTCTTGTTTTGTTTTGCATCTACCCTTTTTATTCTATAGACCTGGGTAGAATGTTTTTTTTCTGATATATCAGAAAGCATTCTTCCTCTTCTGAATTCCCATATACTGTAGAACTTACTGTTTTCATTTAACTGATTTGGTACCATTTTATGGCATGGTATTATTGGCCTCCTGTATTTTAGCTTATGTTTTTCCTATGGTTTGAATGTATCTCCTAAAAGTTGAAAAATTAACCCCCAGATTGATTTGTAATGGTATTTGGAGATGAGACCTGTGGGAGGTAATTAGGTTCTGATGGGTGGGGGATGATGGCATTCAGGGCTTTATAAGAAGAAGAGAGCCTTTAGCTAGTGTGATGGTTAAAATTGTCAACTTGACTGGCTTGACAGCCTTCTTGAGGTTAGCAGAGCAGACTTCTGAGTGAGTCTGTGTGGGTTACAGTCGTATGACTTGGGAGGTGTATCTGGTTTCTGATGCCTTCCTCTCTGGCTATTGCCCTGTGGTGTTTCCCAGCCACCAAGAAGTGAGCAATTTTGCTCCACTGTGTCCTTTAGCCTTTGGAACCAGCTGATAATGGACTGAAATCTCTGAAACTGTGAGCCAAAATAAACCTCTCCTCCTTCTAAGTTGAAAGTGTCAGGTATTTTGTACCAGCAGCTGGATAGCTGACCAATACAGGTAGTGTGCTTGCTCTGTCTGGCCATATGATGTCCTCCACCACATTATGATACAGTAAGACTGCTCTTCATCACACACCAGATGCCAGGTTCTTGGAATCCACAATAGTGAGCCAAATAAACTATTCTTTTTTTTTTTCTTGGTACCAGGGATCAAACTCAGGACTTTGTGCTTTTGAGGCAGGCGCGGTGCCACTGAGCTAAATCCCTGGCAAAATAAACTATTCTTTATAAATTACCCAGTCTTGGATATTTTGTTACACCAACAGGAAGACTAAAAAGTCTCAAACCTTTTTCTGACTTTTTTCTTATAAGGCCAAGAACATCTCATGTATTTGTAGATTGTTTTAAAAAGAAAGATGAGACCAATTCACATCCTTTTCATTACTTCGGACAGTAACTGTTCATCCACACCCAAAACTTCTGATGTTCTAAAGCCTTTTATACCAGGTCATGGAGATTGTATTATAAAGCTTGAGGTAGATGAAGAACTGAGAAAGCAATGTCATGAATATAGAAAGAAGTTCCAAATGGCCAATATGGGCCTTCTGCAGGCTTAGTCACTGGGATTTTGCAGTATCTTCCCAAAGGTTGGCTGTGACCCCTATTTGAAAACAGGCTACTTTTGAACACAGTAGATTCATAGGTTTACCTGGGGCAGTTTTACGAGAAATGCTTGGGTGTTTGAGGGCCACAGTTAGTTGTTAATGACGTCAGCATCTTCAGCTTTCAAGGTCTGATTATCTCTACCCAAATCTTCTAACTTAGGCAAGGAAGGCACCGGTTTCTATAGGTAGGGCAGAATGACACGGTGTGCTAAGCATTTTCGTTAAACAATGGCAGCACTGCACTTGAACAAACAGAAGCTATTTGAATAAAAAGGAAAACTGAAGTGGGAAACTTCAGTTGAATCAAGTGCTGCAGTGCAGGGAGGATGTCGGCTACAGGTACACTCTAGGACCCGCGCAAGAGAAAGTTTAAGGGGGCAGTGGTGACTAGCTCCACTGATCTCGTCAACAGGGACACGTCCGCTGGCCGCCTGCCCGCCTCAGTCACCGCAAAGGCAAAAAGGGTCAGCCGTCGCCGTCGATCAGCCCACATCTCCTAGCTTGGAGAACCGCAGGCCCGACGGACGCTCACACCGGCCTCTCCACAGCCCCCGTGGGCGCGCGGAATCCTGGTACCTGTAGTCCTCCCGTCGCATGCCCGATACCAGCCAGAGCAGATGGGACTACATCTCCCAGGATGCATCGGGCGAAGGGCCCGCCAGGGCGGGGAGAGGGAGGAACAGCCCAACCTTGCGGGCGTCGCCGTTTCCTAGCGCCCGGATCTCGCCTAGTAACCTGGCGACTGGGTTCCCGAAAGCTGCACGGTGGCCCCGCCCCCGGGCCCCGGCTGGAGGAAGAGCTAGTCTCCCGCGGCGCCCCAGTGACGAAGCCCATCCCCGGGTGCGGGAGGTGGGGAAGGGAGGGCGGAGGATTTCGCTCGCCGGTGCGGGATCCCTACGCGCCGGGGGCTCCCGCGGGCAGCAGAGGTTAGAGGCGGAGAGAGCGGGGATGCTTCGCGGGAGAGGCAGGGTCGGGAATGGGAGGAGTGCGGGCCGGGGTGTCCCGGGAGGAGTGTGTGTGTTGGGGGTCGATGTCCTCCGGGGTCCCGCGGGCAACCCTACGCCCTGCCAGGCAGAAGGCCGGGCTCGGGAACCCACGAAACCCCGCAGTCAGCGCAGACCTTCCTGGGGAGAGGCACACGATTTTTGCCACTTGTTAATTATTTAATTTCTTTTGAACCAGGAGCGTTTGTAGGTAGCTCTCTCCTCCCTCTCCCTACGCTAGTGCTGGTGTCCTCCGATTCAGAAAATCTTTGATGACGCTTGCGATTGGAGTTGCTGATTAGGGAGAGCTGCTAAGTTCTTCATGGTCTTCTAGGGGAAGAGAAGGTTCAGAAAGGATGATAGCTAATTGGAGCATCTGAAAAAAATGACCATTGCATATTCGCCCTGGCTTAATAGGGAAACAGCAAATGTTCTTTCAAATCAGATCAGCAGCTACTAGCCAGCAGCGTTTAGAGCGCATTTGATATTATTAAGGAGATGGATCTGGAGGGAATAAGGGGGAGTAGTTGACAATTTAAAAAAAAAAAACTTGGGTTTAGTTGGGGGACAATTTTCTTGGACTGGGTGACTTATGCCAAAAAAAAAAAAAAATCTATTTCTTTTTTTCCTCGCTGTCACATCCTGGATAAAGACTGCCAGTTTCGGATCCAAGGACGGTGATGGCCAAGCTTACTCGGGCTGCCTGTCAGATCAAAACTGTCACAGAATAAATCCAGCTGCCTGCTGCGAAGCCCGCCCCCCCCCCCCCCCATCGCAAACTTAGCGAACTGAGTGATCACTGACTGGCTATGCAGATCTTCGGTTTAGAAGGCGGGGTGACCCCCCCGAGGGCCTCTCCCGGGGGCCAAAGCCCTCAGGTTCAGTGAGGCCGGCCCGCGCGGGTGCTGGCGCCCCCGAAGCCGCCTCCCCGGGAGAGAGCGGGGCGTCCTGTAGGGTCTGGCGGCCGCGCACCGGCTGCGGAGCCTCGTCTCCCGCGGCGGCGGCGGATGATGGTGGCGGCCGGCGCGCTGCGCTGTGCCTGTGAGTCGCCGCGGAAATCTGCGCCGGGCGCTGCACGCTGAGCCTTTGCAGGTCCGCCGCAGCCGAGCTTGGGAGAGCACAGAGCCGGCGCAGGGGCCACCGACCCGCGCTGCGCGGGGGGGCCGGGGCACGAGTGGGGTCGGCTTATCATGGCGGATCGGACGGCTCCTGGCTGCCAGCTCCGGCTGGAGTGGGTGTACGGGTACCGGGGTCACCAGTGCCGCAACAACCTGTACTACACGGCCGGCAAGGAGGTGGTCTACTTTGTGGCTGGGGTCGGGGTGGTGTACAACACCCGCGAACACAGCCAGAAATTCTTCTTGGGACACAACGACGACATTATCAGGTAAGGGGGTGAGGTGGGGCGCCGGGAAGGTAGGGTGTGGAGGATGAAAGGGTGGGAAGAATGACCAGCCAGGCTTTCCCAGGGTCAGATCCAGTGGCCCCATGGAATAAAGGATTCTCTCCGGAGCCGCATGGAATTACGGAAGGGCTGCTGGTTGTGGGGCTAGGGCAGAAACAGTGTGTGTGTGTGTGTGTGTGTGTGTGTGTGTGTGTGTGTGTGTCGGGGGGGGTGTGCAGGTGGGGAGGGAGCCTTCTTTTTTCTGTTTATCCCTCCGGAAGGCTTCTAAATCTCCACGGAGTTGAGCGTTCTGATGCTTTTTGGTGTTCATTCCTGCTACAAGTGGAAGGACTGGGTAACTATCAAACACTTCCTCTTGTAACTAGGTAAATGATAGGATGTACTGTGGGTATCATCTTCAGGAGGCTTCTCAGTATGTTTCTCAGCAAGCAAGAGGATTTTTTTAAAAAAAATCGAAAATAAATTTTCTAATTTGGAATCTTCATCCCAAATGCTTTGGACCTGAGAAATTTCTGCAGTGGATGGAGAATTTCTTCTCTAATATTTCACTTGGCAGTGTTTTAACGCTAAAAGCATATTCACAACTAAGTGGATGCTTCTAAAGCATCACTGAGGTTATAAAAGGCTGGCAGCTGTTGGACCACAAAATCCTACCAGCCAGCACATAGAATGATCAACAGTGGTGGAAGGTCCATGGAATGAGGGAACTCCACTGGATGAACAGCCATGTTAGGGGCCCTCCCTCTTAAACTGAAGGGGCCATATGTTGATTCTTGGTCCTGTTCTATCATATCTGGACTAGACACATTTTCTCCCAGCTCTTCTCAGCTTCTTGCTTGACCAAACGAGGTGTGGTCCAGATGCTCTTCACAGAGAATCCCTTTCTGCTGTATGCAGTTAAGATTTCCATGGTGTGGAAGCCTCCACTCAAGGGGAAGATGACTTGCTCAGGATGGACTACAACTGACAGAGACCATATTTATACCTTGCAAACTTGTGTGTTTCGTTGTTGCAGAACAACTTCTATCACATTTTCAGAATATTACCACTTTTGCACTAAGTTTGCTTTTCATAATGAAACAAGTGATTAAGCGGTCAATAATATCAATAGTAGTCAAGATTAAGTGGTCAGTTAATGTCAATAGTCCTAATTTTTCAGTGGGGAGAATGATACATATATGTATTTTTTTAAAAATGCTGGGAGCTCTAATGCTTTCAAGATTTGTAAATTCGACATGTAAATTTTTCTTCACATTACATTAGGCAAAACAGCATTTTCCTTCCCTCTGTGAGATGGTAATGGTTGTGATTGGGGCATCCTTATTTAGGTCTGTCCTACAGATTTTACTTCTCTAATTCCCAGGCTGGTTAGTAAAGTCACAGGTGCAGATGATGAATAGTGACTCATGAAAAGGTTAGATGTTTAAAAATTTAAACCCATTGTGTTTTTGCACTGTCAGTCTTAATGCAGTACTTTCCATTACAACATCAAAATAAGATGTAGTCCTTTGGGGGAAGGGAGAGAGTGGCAATTAAACAGAAAATTCCCTGGAGTTAAATGATATTAATGTGACAGCTCACTGAACTACTTTGAGGATTTGAACTCTTAATCATAATTCTTTCTCTAATAGAGGAAAAATTAAATGAACTGTTGGAACCGAAGATGGGAAAGGGTGAATTGCAGTAAACCTTTGTTGTGACAAGCAGCTGGGGCTGCTGACCCCTGGCTTGGGTGGTTAAACATTCAGTTTGAAGAAGAGGAGTATGAAGTCCTGTGCGTAACTAGATTTGCAGGGAATCCTAATTGATGAAGAGAAAAAAAAGACAGTTTATCTTCTAATCTGTTTGTTAAGGTGATTGTGTTCAGTAGTGACATAATAGCCTGATTTCAGAAAAAGGACAATTTATTGCTAAATTCTCCACAATATTTCTTTGGGTCTGAGCATGTACAGGTGAGCAGAGTTCTCTAACCTCCATGTGTATCTTTGGAAAGTGGAAATGAAATTAAGTTCAGTGGATTAAAAAACACAAATCACTGGTTGTTATGCAATTAAAACTGATAAAATTGGAATTTTTATGCTGTTATTATCCTTTATCTTATACTATATATGGTAAAGAAAGTGTACAAACCACAGTACACAATCTTTTATCTTTATCCATTTCAATTCATTTCTCCATATCCCCGTATACTACTGTTTTTCCTCCTGAAATATTGAAGTTTGTCACTGGATGGGGAAGACTATAGCTAAGGTCTTAATGCAAAAATACTGTTTTTTTGAGTCATTACATGAATATTAATGCTTCTAACTTTTTTCTTTTTGGTACCAGTTATTGAACTCAGGTCCTTGTGCTTGCAAGGCAGGCGGTGGAACCACTGAGCTAAGTCCCTGGCCCACTGCTTCTATCTTTTGATTCTATCAAATAAGATAGTCCAAGTAATTGTCCACTTCATACTTAGCTTTTGCATTATTTTGAAAGATATATTCATGTGCATACTTTTCCTACTGTTTTGCCTTTTGTGTAGCTTTATCTAGAGTATTAGCTAGGAAGCCGCCCGACAAATATTGATAACACACTCCATTTTATAAAACTATGTGCTCCCTGAAATCATGGTGAACCTTAATAATGCTGTAGGATTTGGCAGAGCTCATTAGAGCTCAGCATATGTGTTCTCTTGCTTTGACTGGCTGTGTATTTAAGTCAGATTTTAAAAAATATGGATATGTGGGGCATAATGTGATTTATTGGATGTGGAAGCTTAGTTTTATTCTCTTGAATGATTGCCTTTCCATGCACATAACAAATTAGAGAATGATGCCACATTTTAGCCCCGATAACATTGTAATGGGACAAATAAATACCTAAAGCAGCATTTGCTATTGAGCTAACAACAGGAGTAAAATCATGGCTTAAATACCATACAGTAAAAGGGAGTAGCTTAACTACTAACTTGATTTCTACTTCAAGTAGCAGAATGTGGTGTAGCAAGGGAGTAAGGGAAAGAAAAGGTCATGAACACATTCACTCTCTTTCACCTCCCTTCCATTTTTACAGTGATTCCAGTTAAGATCTTTAGGTCCTCATCTGAGTCTCTGTATTGCTTTTGGAGAGTTCTTTGTTTCTATTTTCTTTCCTATCTTTTGGCTCTTTATTGCAAGAGAGGTTTATCTGCACTGCTGCTTTAGGGGAAAGAATACTGACTTTGACATCACATACACATGAGTACAAATCCCACTCTGTCATTTACTGGAGGCATGTGTGACCTTTCACAGTTTTCTTTATGAAATGAGGGTGACAATATCTAAATTGCAGAGTTGTTGCAACTATTAGATATATTCCAAGGATTTAGTGTAGGGCCTGGCTCTTAGCCGATGCTCAATAAATGTTATTTGCAGTAGTAGTACATATATATATATCTATATATCTATATATCTATATATCTATATATCTATATATCTATATATTTTTTCTTTCCAGTG
>NW_004624833.1:6866284-6891763 GCF_000247695.1 Heterocephalus glaber | reverse complement strand
TTTTGAATGATTTTTTCTTTCCAGTGCTGGGGAATGAACTCAGGACCTTGTCCTTGTGAGGCAGGCATGGTGCTGATGAGCTAAATCCCCAGCCCTTAGTACCTATATATTAAACATCTATACACCAAAAGTAAAACAACGATTCCTCATTTTGTACAAGCAGAAGTCCAGACTCTTTACCTTTCTGTTTTCTCAGGCTTTAACTTACCATTCAGTCCTTATTTTCCATTTAAAAAATTATAAATTTTTTTCCATTTACCATATAATACAATTGTTTTTTCTTCCTTGCCTTCATGATATATCTTTCCCTTCCACCTTCTCCCTCTGTTCAGCCTAGGTCTGCTACCAATTGAGCAACTTTCTCATCTGTGAAATAGCTTCTAACTTATAAAATGGGGTTTATACGTATCCACTTTATAGGTTATTGTAGAAATTACATACAAGGTTCCCATTACAGGGACCTAATTGTATCCATATCCTGCAAGGTTCCCTGTTCCTGTCTCACTTTTGGCTTGAGACCTTTTACCATCCTCAGACAAAGCAAGGGATGCCAAGTACTCCTGAAGTTTTGGTTCTTTTGTGACCAGTGCTGCTCACTCACAAGTATCTAGTGCTGTTTTCTCATTCTGAATGTTTTTATTTGTAAGTGTATATGAGCTCCTTGATGCTGGGAATGAATCTTAATATAAACAGAGATAACATTTCTTGAATACCAGAATCAGAGCTAAATGTGTATACAGATTCATCTCATCCATCCTTTTAACCACCCTTTGAGGGAAATAGTGGTGCTGACCCAGGCTACTGTTGTTGTTGTTGAGGCATCTAAGGCACAGAGAGGTTAAGGGTCTTGCCCATGGTCAACATCTAGAAGATTGTAGACTGGGAACCAGAATCCCAATCCACTGGATTCCAAAACCCAAAGCTATTGCTTCACTGTTTTGTGCCTCTTATTTTTCTCAGTCTCCATGCTTCCTACTACTGAGCATGTCCCAGCCAGAACTCAGTAAGTTTGTTCTTTTTGTAACTCTATCTTCTGTTGGTCTATAAAACTTGTGCTTTATTCAAGCGTACTGGAAGCAGATTGCTAGAACTCAGACTAGAAATAGAATCACATTCAGATTCACTTTAGGAACATCACCAGTTTTGATACAGTGACCAGAAACAGTGATCGACTAGAGGCATTTAACTTAAAAAATTTAAAAAGCCAGAATCCTGACATGGCTAAAGTAATCTGGTACTGCAAATACAATTGAATTTGTTGGATTTGAAGAGAGCCATCTATGAGCCATGGTTGAGCCTGGAGAATTGGATAAGCAGGTATACATGAAGACCTGAAGACATGATTTTATATATATATATATATATAAATAAAATATATATATTTTTTATGGTACCGGGGATCGAACTTGGGACCTTGTGCCACTTGCGAGGCAGGCACTGGAACCACTGAGCTAAATCCCCGGCCTATATATTTTTAATCTCTTGATCAGGTTGAATAAAGGAAACAAGGGGGTAACTATAAAGAATTCAGTCCATATTGAGTGCCTGGTCTCTACCAGACACTTTATGTATATATTTTCTCAATGAATTTCTCTTTCCTCACTCTGAGAGATAATCTCATTTTACAGGTATGGGTTTGAGAGGGAACTATATTCAAGTAAAGTCATTCAATGGGATCATCCCACTGTTCCTTGGATCTTATTCTGCACACTGGCTAGAGCATGAAGTAAAAGCTTTTGATGAAAGCTTATGGTCTACTAATAAATGTTCTTATTGTTATTATTCATTTTATTTTTATTAAGATTTATATATTATGTAAGGTTGGATACATTTTATTCTTTCTCATTGGTTTATTCATCAAATACTCATGTTACCTATAAAATGTGCCAGGTAGAGGGGATGCAGCTGTGAACATCACAAGGTTCTGTTCCCTTGAAGTACCTTACATTCTGGTGGGGAGGCCACCAGTGAATGAGAAAGGAAACAAGGTAAATACAGTAGTGCCAAGAAGAGAATGATCCTGGAGGGAACTGGGTTGGGTGGAGTTGTTATGTGAAGGAACTTAAATGAGATTTCCAGATTATCTGGGACCTGAAGGGTAAGAAGGGACAGACAGTTGGAGATGTGGTGGCAGAGGAGAGAGTGGGTGGAAAGGTGCTGGGGTGGAAAAGAACTTGGTGTGTTTAGAATTCTACTATAGATACATAGAGAAAGGTCAAGGTCATCATAATTCTGACCCAGGTGATTAATGCCTTTGGGTTTTGATACCATATGTCCTAGATTTCCCAGGACAATCACAAATACTCTATCCATCTATTGTCATGAATACATTTTTTTCTTATCACATCATAAATCTCAATTTTTAACTTAGAAATATGACCATGTTTTTATTTGAAAAATATGGTTGCCATATAATGGGTTACTGCTTTCAAACACTGCTCTGAATGACATTATTTTTAGAAGGAATTATTTCAGCCCCACCAACACCAATGGTTTTATAGATAGATTACAGTGAAAAATGGTTCATGGCAGCATTTCTAAGCAGGGTTGTCCTAGGGCCTCTTCAGTCCTCAGGGATGTGGATCTGAAAACCTTTGCAATAGAGGTGACATTTTTGCCATCAAGAAAAGAAAGGGAAGCTGCTGGGAAGGCAGACTTACTGGCGTCCTTTCTAGGGCTTACTTGTCTGACAGTAGACTGGAGCCATCTGGAAAGTAATCCTTAGCCCGTGGTCTACTTTCCCTCAGCTGCCAGACTCTTTTGTAAGTTAACTTGAATTTGTCATGTGTGAGTTGGTCCCAAATATAAAGTTTTGAGCGCAAACAATTCTCAAATATCACTGTGCATAGGGGCCACCTGGGCACTTGCAAAAATGCAGATTCTGTGACTATAGGTCTAGAGTGAAGCCTGACATCGTGCAGCTCCAAGCAGCTTAAGGGAGATACTGCTGCTATCCACAGCCCGCATTTCCAACAGCAAGATTTTAAGGAATGAATTTGTATATTTCAAGCTCAGTAGACGAGTGTTTTTCAACCAAAAGATATTACAAGCTAGTGAAATAGTCCCTTAATAATATATGTATGTTTCTATGATACTTATATTTATTCTTAAATTAATGGAGTATTTCTTTCATTGGGCTGGCTGGCCCCTAGCCCAGTGTTTCTTCTTTTCCAGGAAGAACCATCAGGAACTAGGTAGAACATGTTAAGGAGATGGTGAGCCTATCCCCCTGGGCAGTGGGAGAGTGTGTCCAAAGTCTGTGTGGGCAGATATTTTCTAGTCTCAGAGTGGAATTGCTGAGTAATATGGTAAGTCTATGTAGAGCTTTTGGGTGAATTGCCAAACTGTCTTCCAAAGCCACACCATTTTTCAGTCCCATCAGCAATATATGAGAGTTCCAATTCCTCCACATCATTGCCAATACATGTTATTATGTTATTGTCTGCTTTTTTAAAATTACAGGCATCATGTTGTATGTGAAATGGTATCTCATTGGGATTTTAACTTGCATTTTCCTAATGATTAATGATATTGATCATCTTGTTATAAACTTATTGCCATTTGTAAATCTTCTTTGGAGAAATGTCTGTATTCAAATCCTTTCCCATTTTTGAATTGATTTATCTTTTAATTATTTTAAGAATTCTTTATTCTGAATGTATCTTTTATGTAATATATTACTTAAAAATATAGTTGTTTTTACTTTCCCTTTGAAGCATGAAAGTTTTAAATTTTGATGATGTCCAATTTATTTATTTTTTTGTTTCTTGTTATTTTGAAGTGTATCTGTAAAAAATCACCTAATCCAAAATTATAAATATTTATCCATGTGTTTTCTTCAAAAGTTTTATCATTTTAGCTCTTACATTTAGTTAGATGATCCATTTTAAGTTAATGTTTATATATATTGTGAGGTAGGATTCCAACTGCATTCTTTTGCATGTGTTTACCTAGTTGTGCCAACAACATTTATTGAAAAGACTGTTTTTCCCCCATGGAATTATATTAGTTGCCCACAGGCATTGAATTCTGTGAGCAGAGGGCTCATTCCTCCTACATAGAAAGTGTTGAATATTTGGGGATCCAGAAACAGAAGCAACCTTTAAAAAGATTAATCCAGAAGTAATAGAAGTCAGAGGCCTTGGTTGCTGTTCTGTATTTGTAAAGATGATGTTAAATCTTATGAAGGATGCATAGATTTATATATTTGTGGAATAGCACCATTTAAACTTTGAGGAACCACTGTAGTGTTAGTGACTGCTGGTTTAGGGGCCAGATGCAGTCTATACTTTGGATTTGTTTACTCCCAAAGGTTCTTGCTTTTTAAATATTGTTTTACAGACTTTAGCCTTGGTGCTGGAGATGGGTATATTGAGCCAGCTAAGGGGGAGATGGCATGGAAAGTGAAGGAAGTTGTGAGAGAGGCTTTGCCCCTTTATTAGTTCATTCCTTTCTTCCCCCAAAGGAGGGCAGGCAACTGATGGCTTCAACCCAGGAGCTGAAGGATTCTGGGAATATCCGCTAATTTTCTGCCACTTTCTTTCCCATCACACTGAGGGAAGGAGTAGCAGGCAGCTTCTACCTCTTGCAGGTGAAAGAAGCTCCCTTTGGACTGGTAGTACATAAATAGACTGGTCAGAGAATTATTCTAGGGCTGTTGAGAGTATCTAATTTTGTGTGTGGTGCTGGATATTGAACTGAAGGCCTCATGTATTCTAGGCAAATGCTCTGCCACTGAGCCACACCTCCAGTCTTTATTAAGAATTATTTTAAATCCATGAACTTCCTTTTTTAGTTTAACTGATAGTCTGTGTTCATTTTGAATTGATAGTATAGGTAAGACCCAGAAATAATGGGATGTCTTTTAAGTAAGGAATCATTAGTTGTAAGAAACTAAAACTTTTTTTGAAGAAGCACAATTAGGGAGGGGATTATAAGGTGACGAGAAAATCTTTTGGGCCTCAATTACAGGGAGTGTGGCTGCCTCTTGAGCACTGCACGGATGCCAGGCAGCTAGTCTTTTCCTGTTTCTTTCTCTTGCTATGACCTAATGCATCACAGGGATTTGCATCTCTGCTACTGTCTGGATAATACATGCTTTGTTTTTTCTGACTTCAGACTCATTTAACTTAGTGATTCATTTTGTACATGGTACCTCCTATGCCCCCAAATCTGTCTCAGTCCTTCAGTACGCATGCCTATTCAGCTTTGGGTCTACAAAGCCAACTGAATCAGAGAATCCAGTTGATCTAGCATGGGTCTAGACAACCACCCAATCTAATCAATTGTAGCCTGGAGGTTGAGACCATATTTGTAAGGGCTTTTTAAAGGAAGAGCATATGCTAAGGACATCTGGACTGAGGAAGAATGAATGGCAACTCTACTACAGGAGATGGACTGGAAGAGAAGGAGGCAAATGATATCTTGATGCACAGAAAAGGGAAGGACAGTGATGAGGAATACTCAAATTGAGGACAAGAAAAGGGAAACAAATGGGGCTTAAACTTGAAATATGGGTGATGTAATATATTGTGGAATTTTCTGTTCTGTAGAGGTAGGCCATCCCAGATGTCTCCGGGGAGCGCTGGCTCATCCCTGTGCATGCCATTTCTGGCTGCCCGAAATGACTCCTCACTGGTATAGTCTCCCTTTTTTCAGTTTCAAAGCAAGTGTCATCTCTTCCTGTTGTCTTCTATGACAGCACAAGACTATTTTAGGGCCTCCTTTCTCTGTGTATCCAGACCATTGTGCAGATTTCTCCTTTAAAGCACCATTGTATCATGTTGGTTTTGTTGACTACCCATTTCTCCACCTGATTTGAGTTCCATGGGTGTCTCCATGCCTGGTATCTTCACGTGACCACTGTAAAAGCCTAATGTATTTTTTTTTTTTGGTGGGGGTACTGGGGATCAAACTCGGGACCTTGCGCTTGCAGGGCAGGCAGCGGAACCACTGAGCTAAATGCCTTGCCCAAGCCTGATGTATTTTTGATTTTTATTTTGTATATTTCAGATTAGTCAGAAGTTTCAACGTGTGAAATAGGGGTGATATTTCTATAGAATTTGTTTTATGCATATTTTGTGAGTAGATAACTGAAAATATTCTGAGCTGATACTGAGAAGCAGGATTTGAAATTTTCTTTTTTTCTTTTTAAATTTGAATGGCAGTAATGGCCAACTACTGAGGTGCCCTTCAATCTGACACCAATTCTATTTGACTTTTTTCTTCTGCTGCTCTGGTGGTCAGACTGGAAAATATAGGCACTGGACATAAGTGTTTTCTACTGAAATATGGCCATGAACGTTTCAGTGAATGACATGTTACTTTTGAATATCTTGTGCTTACACTTTTTTGATTTACTATAAGCGAAACCTTAATTTGCCTCCCTTTTGATTTAAGAAATACAAGGTCTTTTAAAAAAAGTTTAAACAGGGTCTAAGTTTCTAATTTCCCCAGGTTGGGCTCAAACTTCTGATTCTTCTGCCTCAGCCTCCCAGAGTGCTGGGACTGCAGGTGTGTGCCCCATGTCCAGCTAGGAGACACATGGTCTTTTGAAATAACTTGTGAAAATACGATGAACTGTGTATAAGAAGTAAATGAAGTTCAGATCGTTCAGAGATTCTAAGTTGGGCCTGGGATTTAGCTCAGTGGTTCTGCCACCTGCCTTGCAAGCACAAGGATCTGAGTTTGATCCCTGGTACCAAAAAAAAAAAAACACCCAAAACAAAACAGAGATTCCAAGTTAGTGCCTGGAAGCTCTAAAAACATTTAAGTCTTCTGGCCCAGAAGACTTTCACACAAAGATGCAGAAGTAGGGGTTCAAGGACAGAAGTTCAGAAGGTTGAAGAGAGTAACTTTGGAAGGATGAAGAACAGCGTGGCAGGAAAGCAGAAAGGGAATTGGGGAAGGAGAAACCATCAGGGAGGAAGTAGCTCATGCAGAGGTTCAGGGACCTAGAAGAGCAGAAGCCCTGCAGAAAAAGTTGTTCAGTATTGCTAGAGTGAAGATAGGAGAGTGAGGGGTGTACTGTGGGAGAGAAAGCAGATAGGGGGCTAGAGGTAGATCACTGAAGGATTTATAGCTCATTCCACAAGTTATGGGGACCAGTGAGGGGATTTAAAAGGGCAAGACAAGGTCAATTTACATTTTAGGAAAAAAATGTAGGATTTCTACTTAATTTTTATTAACCTTTTCTTCAGGATTCCTTCCCATTCTTTCTTCTTTCAATGTCAAAATGCCTAAAGAGGTAACGTGGCCCTTGTACATGGAGATTGGGTCCCATGGGACTGAACTCTGCAGCAGCTGTCTTTATCCAGATGTGTGACTTTTATGGGCCTCAGTTTCGTTATCAAAAAATGATGGGGCTGGAGATTTAGCTCATTGGCATTGAACCTGACTTGAAAGCTTAAGGTCCTGAGTTTGATCCCTGGTACCGCAAAACAAAAACAAAAACAAAAACAAAACGAAAACAAAAAAGAGAAGGCTTAACTCCATGATCCTTTCTAAATTAAAGTGCTGAGATTCTGAGTTGTCTCCTACTGTCTCCATTTTCTTATCTTTCATTTACTCTTCTACTTGCATCAGCCACTGCAGTCATTCTTTGGAGCTGTCCAGTGACTTCCAGGGCTAAATGGGGGCCATATCGCGCTTAACTTCTTCACAGTCTTAAGTAGAGTTGATCACCTTCTGTTTAGTGTCCTTCTGTTCTTCCCTTAATGCTGTGGCCCCTTGATTTTCTTTTACTCCCTGAGTACCTTTGTCTGTCTCTTCTTTTTCTTTTTTTTCTTAAGGTCTTTTATTGATACATTTTAGGTATACAATACATTTACATTTATCATTGGGTGCTTGTACCTGTACATGATGGATCTTGGTTCTTATTTTTTCCCCATCACCTGTGCGCCCTTCACCCCCTCCACCCTTCCCTATTTACATGGACATCATTTCCATTTTGTTTGCTTTTCTCATAGTTTTTCCTTTCCCTCCTTTTTTTTCCCCTTCCCCTCCCTTCACCCTGTCTGTCTCTTCTTCACAGGCCCACCTCTTACATACAAGGGCTCTCCAACATCACTTACCAGGTTTTGCTGCAAAAACTTCTTGGCCTCAAGCTAATCATGAAGAAAGAGACCAAAGATATTGAAGGATGTTATATAATACATCTGACCTGTGCTTTGCAAAAAAAAAAAAATCATTCTCTTAAAAGACAAAAACAGATTGAGTAATTGCCTAGACTTTAAAAAGTAGAAAAGATACTTTAATTAAATGCAATGTTTGATCTTGGATTGGATAGAGAAGGGTTGCCATATACAGTATAAGGATGAATGGTGAAATTTTAATAGAACCCTGGGCTTAGAGGAACAAAAATCCCCTTCAACAAAGATTTTTGGAGCACCTACTAGGTGGTATGCACAGTACTAGGCATCAGGGACACAAATGTGAATGATGTGCTTCTTTCAAGGGATATGCAGTCATGAGCGCAATACTCAATGTACATGAGCAGCTGGATACTGACACTTCATGAGGCCAGTGTATGGGAAAGCCTCAGCAGTACATCTGATGTATTCATGGGAGAGAAGAGGGTGATGGTCAGAGTGGGATTCCTGGAAGAAGAAGAAGCATTAGAGTTAGGTTCTAGACTCATCACTCTGGCTGAAGTGTGGATCGTGGATGGAAGAAGAGAAAGTATGAGGAGAAAGCACTTGAAATAATAATGCAGGTATAAGATAACTGTGGTTGCAAGGAAAAGAATTCATATAGAAATTCTAGATTCCTGGTAATTGAGTGGCTCTAATCAGAGGATGGGAAGAGTAGAAAGGAGAGATGTAAGGTAATGATCAAGCATCTGACATGGTCATTTGGTTGAGGAGAGGTTCAAGATCGGGGAAGATAAATTCAGCTTCAAACAAGCAGTTATGTGCTGTATGGACCCCATATATGACAGTGATCCTGTAAGATTATAATGGAGCTAAAAAATTCCTATCACCTAGTGATGTCATATCCATCAGTGTTGTGTAGGGCAACGCATCACTTATGGATTTATGATGATGCTAGTGTAACAAACCTGCTGTGCTACCAGTTGTATAAAAGTATAGTTATACAATTATGTATAGTACATAATACCTGATAACTGTAATAAATGACTGTGACTGGTTTATGTCTGTTATAATTTTTTTGGTTGTTATTGTTACCGGGGATTGAACTCAGGACCTTGTGCTTGCCAGGCAGGCACTGTGCTGCTGAGCTCAATCCCCAGCCCTTACATTATACTTTTTATTGGTATTTTGGTGTGTATTTCTACTTACATAAAAATACTTACTGCGAAACAGCATACCATGTTTTGCTGGCAGCAGCCTTATGCATTTCATGTTTACTGAGTCTCTTGACTGCATCAAGAAGCCACGTCAAATGATTGGTCTATGCTGTTTTAGCTTTGTGTGAGTATACTCTATGATGTTCATGATAAATGACTATTTAGCTTGGGGTGTCTGTGACATGCTAGAGGTGTTTATACATCTAGATGGATCTTTTGCTCAGGAGAGAACTGTGGGAGTTAGAGTGTGTGTAGAGTGGAAGAGAAATCCCAGAGAGTATAGGGAAGAAGGAAAAGAGGTCCAAGTCAGGACTTCAAAGAAGATCAACTTTTAAGACACCAGCAGAAGAGGTGCTTGTTCAGGGTGGGAATGGTCATAGGGGTTTTGGAGATGAGCCAGGAAAGTGGAATGCCCAGGAAACCAAAAGTAAGGAGGATGTCAAGAAGGTGACTTGCAAGTGTATCAATAGGGTAGAATCAGGTAAGTCAGTGGATTTAGCATTGAGGAGGTCACTGATGATTGCTTTTACTATATAAACACTGGGAAGATTATTTTTCTCTGGATTGTACTTTTATCTGGGTTTTAAACTTTCTGTTATAGCAGTTAGAACATCCAAAGGTCATTTCCTTTTATCTGTACTTTTCTTCTTACAACCACTTTCTATATTTTACTCATGCTCCAGTGAGTTTTATGCTCAATGGTAGCAGGTAGTCATCTCAGCTTAATGACTTCTATTGCTAGCAGACTAGCTCTCTATTTTTTCTTTTTCTTTTTTGGACAAGAGATATTGTTACTGATGTTGGTTCTTGGTAAAAAGTCTTCCAGATCTGTTTTCCTGCATAATAGAGTTGAACACAATCATTTTAGCTAGGCTATGTTCTTCCATGTAAGAGCCTGGCCTGCTGACAGTGAATCCCTAAGTCATCTCCCCTTAAATGAAACTCAGTTTCTAGTCCATATGATAAAACTATCATGGAAGAGACATAGGTTCTAGCATGCTTCATAATTATTTTTTCCCAAAATGTCACCTGGATTTTTATATAACCTGTAGGAAAATAATTAAGACAATAATCCAATTAGATAAGCATGCATTTAGTGCTTATTGTATAAAAGAAGTGTGTAAGGATGTAAGCTGCAGGAGTCATTTATTCAGGCAGGGAACATCAAGTACCTGCTCCCTCCCACCTGTTCTGTCTCTATTGCCCAGTCAGCCCCCAGCACAATTGATCTTGTCCTCTCCATTTTAACCACTTCTACCCCAGTTCACACCCTCTCAGTTTTTGTTTGGGTGGTTATGTACCCTCCTATTGGCCTGCCTGCCTCCACTATCACTCCTCTATAGTCATCTTTGCTCAAAAACCTGGCTGAACTTTCATAAAAATACAAACTTATGAGCCTCCTCAAAAATTCTGATTCAGTAGGTGTTAGTGAAAGACCCCAAACATCTGAATTAAAAAATTTCTCATAGAAATATAGATAGATAAATTGTACATGAAAATGAGTATACATACATAAAGACACACACACACACACACACACACACACACACACACTTACATTTCCTTGTTCTGTCCACTGAGATGACCAAGAAGGAATGACACATCAGTAGCAAGGACATGTCTAATACCCCAAACTGTTTCTAAATACTTTTCCCATAAAGAGACCAGAACTGATTTTAACCCTGGGATAAGGGATGCACAAGATGAATCCAGGGGCCAGGGATTTAGCCGAGTGGTTTCGCCGCCTGCTGCACAAGAGCAAGGACCTGAATTCAATTCCCAGTACCAAAAAAAAAAAAGATGAATCCAGCATATCTTCTTGTGCTAGAAAGTACAAGAATACCCAAGGAATAAAGGGAGACATTAAAATGATGAGTCACCCAAAAGGGACTTCTGCTGGCCACATCTGGGATAACTTAAGCATGAATTATAGTCCCTTGAGTAAAGTGAAAACCCATGCATCCATAAAGAGAAATAACTCAGTGGAGAGAAGGGGAATATCTTGCTTGAGTAAAACATCCATTATTAAACAGGGGTGAAATGATGGAGTTAGGACATCAATGGATGCTCATGGAGAGGGCTTATTTATGAACATGTTATTTATACAGTAAGTCCCCAACTTATGAATTCCAAGATTAAGCTTTTATAAATTGTGTTGCTATCAACATGGGTGTGCATATATTGCTGTAATATAATATCTTTAATTCTTTTGGGGTGATACCTAAATGGGGAATAGCTGGGCCAAATGAAATTTTTAGTTTTAGTTTTTGTGGGAAATTTCCATACTGATTTCCATAATGGTTGTATTAGTTTACTTTTTATTGTTTTATAATGGTAAATGATTATCTGTTTGTAGGAATATTTAATTCCATATGTGCCCTAGTTTCATTGCAGAATCTCAGAAGCTAATTCAGCAGCTAGGTTTTTCCTTCTGGGTGCCACAACAAAAGAGTAAATCAAAACCCAGCAATAAACACTGAAAGAATTGAGCAGTATCCTGTCAAGAATGATTACCCAGATGTGCCATATCAAGGAAGCAGTCACTCAATAGGTGTCCCAGAAGTGATTAGTGGGTGTCAATTATGGGATATCTGAGCTACCTTCCCAGGTGCACTGTAGGAGGTATAATAAAAAAATTTGTTTTAAATTAAAAAATTTATTATAGTAAGAGACTCATTGTCATTGATCCCTCCTCAATATAATCCCTGCTTCCTCTGAACACACTAATCTTATCTTTCTTGTCACTTTCTGAAGCAGTTCTGGAGTCCTCTTTTATGAGTGTCTTTTCTTGGATGTTTCTATTTCCTGAATCAATTCAAAATATTTACAGCAATTTTTATCAAATAACATTACAGTATATCCTCATCCACCATATTCACAGGACTTGGCACCCTGAAACTTCTGGCTCTTCTTCAAAGTCAAAATAACCATGAAAGGTAAATATTTTCAATCACTTCAGGACATTGAGGCAGCCATGACAACACAACTAAAGATATGGAAGATGTCCAAAACTGCTTCAGAAAGTGGAAAGAAAAGTGGGATGTGTGTTTGAAGTAAGGGGAAATATTTTGAGCAGACTCAATGGCAGTGTGTCTTTTATTGTAGCATATGTTTAAGTAGTCACCATATTTTTGATCACACTGCATATGCACTTCAAAGAGACTGCAGACCTAGCACAGTGAGTTTCTATAGCCTTTACTCCCTTCAAGTGAACACAGATGTTCCTGTAGCCTTTTCCCTGAAGATTTCAGAGGAATTTTCACTATAGAGTTTAGAAAATGATTTGATTAAATATTAAGGAGATACATAACATTTTGATAAATATATATAAAATATAAATAATAATTGAAGGATTTTGGACTTCAACAAATATCACTACTGTGCTTGTGGGTAAAATGCATCACTTGTTTTCATAAGTAAACCACCATGTACAGTGAGTTGGGAGTCTAAGGTCTTCATGTTTCCAGAGCAGATGACTCTATCTTTTCCATCACAAAGGGAACTAATCTAGCAAGGGCTGCCTTTCTTTTCATGCCAGGTAAAAAGGTCTGTTACCTTTTTTACTTAGTTACCGTTCTTGTTGGTGGGACAAAATACCAGATACCCACAAGTCAAAGAAGCAGAGGTTTATTTCAGCTCACATTTTGTAGAGGTCTCAGTCCATAGTTGGTTGGTTCCAATGCAGGGCAGCAGGGCAGCATGGCAGAGAAGAAACAGTGTGGCATGGTGTGGCAGGCAGGAGGCAGGAAGCAACGAGCCTGCTTTTCTTCTTTCCCTTTATATTCCAGGGAATACAATAAACCTATTGGTTGGTGCCAACTATACCCAGTGTGTGGCTTCCCTCTTCAGTAATTCTGTCACCCACACCCATGCTAAACCAATCAGTAGACTAATCCAGTATCACACACCCATAACCCAGCCACCTCCCAAAAGCCCTACCTATGAGCGCATGAGGCTTTGGGAGGACACCTAGATATAAGCCATAACAGTTGTTACACTGATGTTCTGGTGGTGACAAATGATAGTAGGTAGCCAGAAAATATTCTACAACAGAACAAAGTTTCAGACATTTGAAATAGTGGAAGTTCTAAGATCTTTAAACTCAATTTATTTGGATTTAGATTAATCACTTCTCGGCCTTTTGGCTAAGATCAAGTGTATCTGGATTTAGATTAGCTTTGTTTTAGAGTTCCAAAAACCCTGATATAGGAACTAAATAAAAAATAATTAACTCTATATACATTTTGTAATAGCCTTGCTTGTCACTAGGCTAGGAGAAAACAATATATAAATCTGAAGCCCACATAAAGGATGAAATTAATTCTCACTTAAGACTAAAATAGCAATATAAAGTAATTGTAAGGGAAATTAGCCTCAGAAGTAAATTTATTTCAGGCTCTTGGTCTTATTTGAGCCCTAAATAAAATTTACTATACTAATTAGCATGATTAATTTGATGGCATGTTATTTATCCTTTAAGTGAAATGATAAAAAACCTTTTGAGATTTATGTGAAAAATGTCAAACAGCCCTTGTTTCTATTAGTATTCTTCATCTCCTTTATTTATAACTATATTATAGAAATTTATCTAGCGTTACTTCTTTACCTTAATACTTAGACTGCAGAAGTGAGTCATTATTTCTCAACTTAATTTTGTGCCTGTTAAATTTTTTATAATTTATATTTAGAAATTTTAATTTAATATGTACAAGGTGTTCCAGTCATTTTGAAGAAAATGGTTTTTCAGTGCACTTTATTGCAAAAATTATAAAGGATAAAATTGTTTATTGATTTTGGCAAGACACCACAAAGAAATTATAGCTATTTGACAGAAAACTCCAGGGAAATAAATAGTGAGAAAATTCAAGAAATTGTCAAAACTATGATTATATAGTGTCAGAGAAAGATTCAATAAAGCTTTATTTCCTTTTCACACAAATTTGCCCCAGTGTTTTTGGTGGGCATACTTTTTACATGATTCTGGTTGAAGTTATAAGTTACAAATTATGGGTATTATTTTAAAAAGTCTGGTAAGAACCTACTTGGATTGGGAGGATAGAGAAACTGGTTTTGGTTTTTCTTCTGGCTAAAGAGCATAATCTGTCTTGTGTAGTACTATTGGCTGGTGTAGGGAAGATGCTCAACACATTTTTGTTGACTTGAATTGACTCAGAGGTCAGCATTTGCCTGTATTTACACATGAAAGAAACAGAAATAGATTCTATTAAAATATTAAATTCAGAATAGAATCTATTTCTGTTTCTTTCATGTGTAAATACAGGCAAATGCTTGCTTTGGTTATTTAATATCTTATGGTATAATTGCTATTATAATATAAACAAGGATTTATTTTATAACATTTTCTGAAGAATTGTTCTATTAATATATATTTTTGGTTCAGAGAGAATAAAATCAACATTTTGTATATGTACTTTATTGATTAACAGTATATTATTATGTGCTAAGCACTTTGTTGAGCCTTTTGTATATATGAACTTATTTAATCCCCACAAAAGCATCCGTGGGGTAGAACTATTATTTCCTTTTTACTAAGGAAGAAACTGAGGAATAGAGAGCTTGAGTAATTTGCCCAAAGACAATCATCATGCTGGATGCTGGAGTTTAAACCCAGGCCTCTCTTGCACCAGACTCCAATTCCTAATTTACCTAGTTGCCTGACCTCTTTCGGTCACTCAGTTATAATTATTTGATGGTGAGAATCAGGGATATTTTCCAAAGAAAAACAATGACACATTAACATGTATACCCATCAGGGTTATATCCATTTGTAGCTCTCCTTACTGAAAAAACTAGGCTTCTAAAACTGCTTGGTGCTAGGTTTAGATGAACTTTTTTACTTGGTGGATTGCTGAAAGCAAAATTAACAGACCCCATCACCTATTTCTTAAATAAGGGGAGATCAGTTCCTTTACAAGAGAAGATACTGGTTATGACAGAAATACAGTATGTTTCAGCACAGAGCAGGGCCCTACTGTCCAAGATTGCCCATACCTTGAAAGCTGGGTATCTGGAGTTTGGATGTACCCAGAAAGAACTCCAGGGACGTGTGTGGATTGATAATCTTTGATTCCTGGAATTGGACTCAATTTTTATACCTGGAAACAGCTGGCCTGGGCATCTGCTATTTAAATGGCTCTATGAATACTTATTTGCCAGCCCTGCCCACTGAAAGGCGCTTGCTCCTCTGGGAAGCCATAGGAGTTGGTGAGAGCTGATAGCTACTGGCTTGCCATTACTGGATTTTTTTTTTTTTAGGTTTAAGATTTTTGGTTCATAGTAACAGAACTGTGAGGAAACAAGCATTTATTCCACATTGGTGCTCACATCAGGGCCTAAGAAGACTCAGGTGACTGGATCAGTGCTTAGACTCTCTCTTTCCCATTTCCTGACTGTGTTTCTCTCTGCCTGTTAGCTTCATTCTTTCCTTCTGCTGGCACATTTCTTTAAAGCTATGGGAGTGGGCATGAGGGTGCTGCCCATCCATGAGCTACGGATGGCTTTTGGTTCCCAGCCTCTTAGCTAGAGCCTTTGATGAGAGGTAATGAAACTGTGGCACATGTGTTACTGTGTTTTTATTTTTAAAACAAAAGATGTTAATGTAGAGTTGTTTTTCCTAAACTAAAACCTCAGTATTCAGTTTTAATTATAGTGTTGGCACTTTGCAATAAGTGGGTTTTGGTTTATAGTTTGGCACTGAGTCTCTAAAAGGTTCACCATCACTGCCTTGGATGATACTGGGAGCTTTTCCAGCACCAGCTTATAAAATTCCAGGAAGGACATTCTGATTGGCTCTGTGCAGGTCATGTGACTTTAGTTAAGAATGAGTATCATGGTTGTTAGCCAGTGCAAAGAATTGTAATTGGCACTCTTCCAGTGTCCGTGTCATGTGGGATGGTAAAGGATTAATTCCTAAAAGTAGAAGAGTTATTATCAGAAGGGGGGAGAAATTTTGGGTTTACTAAAACAACACATATTTCAAAATGGAGTCAAAAGAAAGCCTGCAAAACAATAAGATGTGGAACTTAAGGTGTCATTCAGAGAACAGATGTTTCCTGGACACAACTGATTGCTGTTTGTTATTCCTTGGAAGAAGATGGTCATATTCTCCAATATCTTTCATTAAAATTAAATTTATTTTAATTGATACATAAAGACATAAAAACAATACGTATTTATGGGGTGTCATGTGTTGTTTCCATATATGTATGTTACATAATGTTTATATCAGGTTAAACATATGTATTGCCTCAAAAATGTATCATTTCTGGAGCCAGGTTTGAGGTTGCCTGCCTGTAGTCCTAGGTACTTGGGAGGCTGAGGTAGGAGGATTCCAAGTTTGAGGACAGCCTGGGCAATTTGGTAAGACTTCGTCTCAAAAATAGAAAGGGCTAGAGATGTAGCTTATTTGTAGAATACTTCCCTAGCATGTGTGAGGCCCTGAGCTCAATCCCCAGTACCACACATACTTGCACACATAATTCCTTTATGGTGGGCCCAATATCTTTCTAGGTTGGGAATGAGATCCATTTTTATGATGACAAAAACTAGGCAAAGGGAGGATGATATGGGGCATATTAAATAGCAAATATGAAGCCTGCTATTGAATTACTGGTGTGGAGGACAGGAGTTACCTCCTGGTTTAATTTCTGGAAACATACAAAGACATAAGGGAGTTTAGGCAGGAGTTTGTTCTTATCTTTGAGGCCTCTAAGGAGAGTATAGATAAAATAGAAGCATCTGAATGGTGGATTCCCTTTGAATGCTGAGCAGGAGATTCACAAAGAGCGTGTTATTTTAAACAAAACACAAGGGACCAGAGATGATTAAGTTAGAGCTTCTACTTTCAGAAGAAGAAAAAAATAAATTATGTTTAAAGAAAGAAAAACTTACAAAAGAAAGGACAAATGCTTGCAGTGCACAGTAATATCCCCCTTCCTTCTAACCTATCCTTGTTAAACCTCAGATTCATTCTAAAAAATCGCTGAGGTCATTTTGTGTATTTTACATTTAAAATATTTTATAGTTCAGACAGAACATGTTATCCCATGTTGACACACAGTAGCCTAAAACTTTTCTTGGCTGACTGTGTAAAATTTGTTATGCAAAAATATGGCGTCGGACTGGGGATTTAGTGCAGTGGCACTGTGTCTACCTTGCAAGGGCAAGGTCCTGAGTTTGATCCCCGGTACCAAAACAAAACAAAACAAAAAAATATGGTGTCATTTATTATTACCTGACTAATGAGTGCATTCAGTTTGCTTTCTGGAAACAAAGCCAGTTAGTGTCAAGAACAAGATGAGACTTGTAATCCAGTTTCAAGAAATAAGGGCATTGGGCCTTTGGTTTTCATAATGATATAAAGATTTATAGTTTGCATGTTTAACTATTTTGAAGGTAAATGTTAACATCTTCTATTTGTAACCTAGACTTCCAAAATTGTCTTCTTTCTTCCCCACCTGGAGGATGAGTTCACTCTAGGACATCATTTTCAGTATGTCTAGCGACTCAGTGTTTTTCATTACACTGTGTTTAAATTACACACTCTACTTAGATTTGTTGGGAACCTCACAACATCTCAGTTCTGCCTTTTAAAAAATTTCCTTTTTACTCTCTTTATAATACATATATATATATGTGTATATATATAATATATACATTTTTTTTTCAATACCAGGAATCAAACTCAGGACCTTGTACTTTCGAGGCAGGCATGGCGCCACTGAGCTAAATCACCAGCCATTACCTATATTTTCTCATTAAACAAAATTTTGAATATAAGACCCCACCCCCAAATTATCCATACTTGGACACCAAATATCTGTTTACATTTTTGTAAACTTTTGAAGTGTAATGTGTCTATATGTAAAACACACAAATTGTCAGTTTTCAGTTTGAAAAATTTAGGTAGGTGCAGCACCACTGAGCTAAATCCCTGGCCCAAGTCGCCAAGGTTTTAACAGTTCTAGCATTTTTTACAGTTAGATCCCTAATCCATTTTGAGTTTATAATTTTGTATTGTGTGAAATGTAGATCTAACATTTTATTTTTAAAATGGCCATGTTAGTGTCTCCAAACCATTTATTAAAAAGTCTTTAGTGATTTGAGATACCACTTTACCAATGTTGAATTTTCCTATATTTTTGGATATATTTCTAGATTTTCTATTGTATTGCATCAGTCTGTCTAGTCACATGCCAATATGTATCTGGTAATTTTATTTTATTTTTATTTTTTTATTTTTTTGTACTGGGGATCGAACTTGGGTCCTTGCACTTGTGAGGCAGGGGGCAGAACCACTGAGCTAAATTCCCAGCCCTGCCTGGTAATTTTTGATGAAATACCTGATATTATGTCTGAAAAATATTTGATGATTGTTATGGTTTATATCCTTCCTCATCTCCTCCCTTCATTCTCTCTCCTTCCTGGACACTATAAAGTGAGCAGTTTTTCCTCCATCATGCTTCTTTGCTCTGCTGTTCTGCCTTGGAGCCAGCCAACCATGGTCTAAAACATAAACCAAAATAAATCTGTCCTCCTTTATGTTTCAGATGTTGACTATTTTGTCCCAGCAATGAGAAAAGTGACAAAGACAATGATACAGATTCAACTGGCAGTGCAAAATAGAGCTTTTTTTTAATCATTAAAAAATCAGATTTTACTTAAGAATCCAGCATTCTAGTTTCTTTTGAAAAATCAGAAAATCTGGTAACACGAGGTCCACATTCCTGCATGTGACAACCAGCTGGAGCTGGTATCTGCTGTTCCTTTCTGTGGAGCTTGCGCTTTGGTTTCTGAAGTTCTAAGCCTCCTGATTGCAACTGTCACCTAACCAGCCACGTGGCTTCTAAGCCATATCTCTGCATGAGACAGTCCAGTGGGAAGCACCAAAAGTGAGGCTAATTAGACATCCAGTTCAACCCTTCCCACTGCCTGAGGCCTTGGCACACAAAGGAAGGCAGAGAAGGGCAAGCAGGAAGGCAGGGTGGAGAGTCCTAGTTGAAGCCACTTTCAGCCTTTTTGTGATCACTATTTACTGCCAGCAGCATCCCAAGCATCATAGGTGTCCTGTCCCAGCTCAAGCCTGCCTCAGGCCCAGGCTGGTGCAAATACAGAGCTTGCTGTTTCTTCAGGCCACTTCAATTCCTATTGGAGCTGGGCTCCAGCCCTGAGCTCTCATCCTGAGGCTGAGCAGCAGTGTAGCCTGTAGGCATGGGGTTCCTTACTGTCTATGAAACTCAGCCAAAGGTACACCAGGGGGTTGCAGCCTTGTCACAGTCCAACATGATGTTGAGAACAGTGCAAGGGGCCCCACCCACAGACAGGGATATGCGAGAATCCACATGGTACTTCACAGTGTTCAGGCCTCCCTCCCGGTCCATCTTGAATTTGCTCCTGTTTTTGAGCTGCAATACGCTTCTGATCCCTCTTCCGCCAGGCTGGGTCATCCAGGTGGCGAAATGTCTTATAGCCAGTTGTGATTCCTGGGGGCGGGGTAGAAAAGCTGGAAGCCAGCTCCTTTGATGCGCCGGTAGAATTCATCATCCTCGAGACCCCAGCCCCAGAAGCGGTTAGACATCCCGTTGCACAGCTGGTAGTGCTATTTGGAGAGGAGGATGCCACCCACGTAGGTCTTATAAAGGTAGAGTGGGTGGAGCTCTGGGGAGGCCACGAGGAAGGGCCCAGCCTCAGGGAAGCCATAGTCCAGCTCCTCATTGAGAGGGAGCAGGTCCACATGCCATTGCTGTTCTCCAGGAAGCCCACATTGATGAGTGCCGCCCGGTTGAACCGGAAATGATCCACCTGGTTGAGTACGTAGATGCGGTGCTGGACCTGTTCCTGCTCAGAAAGCGGTGCATGTGGGGCACGAAGACAAGAAGCTCCTCAAAGCATTCATGGAATGGCAACAACACTGCCAGGCGATGGGAGCCCAGGATGCATCTTCTTCCCAGTGCTCAGGGGCCAGCTCTGGGGGGCAGGCCAGGAGTGGACCTGGGGTCTCCTGCCCTTGTCCCCTGGCTGCCCTGGACACATCACCAGAGCAGCTGAGCTCTGGGAGGGGGAATATCGTGCGGGGAGGCCGTGGCGGATGGGGCTCGAGCTCCAGCCCGGCCAGCCGGGCCTTCAGGGCCTATGCAGCGCCTCCCCCTAGAGCTTTAAAAGTTGTATTTTCCCTTGTAGAGATAAGCAGTTTCTTCAGATTTCCTCCTGTGAAGCATATAACCAAAACCTCATCCCCTCGGCCTAAAAGAAATGTCAGAATATGCAGACGTCTGTCCCAGGAGGCTGGAGCCCAGGTTCCTTTCCACAAGAAAGAAGAATGAATCAAAGATGGCTGGATGTGATAACTGGCTGGAAGTCAGTAGCAGGTGTGGAGATCGGCATTATGTCTGTTGTTCCCTCTCCCCCGGAGCTGAAGATAGCTGGAAATGCTACAGCAAGTGTGAAGATTTGCACTGTCTCTGTGCTCCCCCTCCCCACTGTTCCTTATTATAAAGGACCCTGCGTATAGTAAGGGATGATGTGCAAGTGGGCCCCTCTAGTTCCTGGGAGCAAAGTCTTTTTCCTTTTTATCAAAATGTACAATCTCCTTTGATTTGTTAAGCAGCGAGCAAATGAACCTAAGTGTGTAAGCCTTAAGTGGCCAGGAACATAGATGATGTTATTTTCCTCCAAAGGGAATTTTATTTTCCTGTTAGTCATCATGGTATGGGACAGGTCATCTTGATTCATCAGCAATTGAATTGAGATGATGTGGGGCTAGAACTCAACTGATAATCGGGTCTCCCATGGACCCCTGTGGGTTTGTACTGTGAGACTGCACAAGTCTCTGCACAGGCCTTTAACCTCTTAGTAGTTTCTTTCTGCTTGGCCAAGAAAACTTCTCCATCTGTGTACTGTTAGGAATCTGCAAATGCCTGAAGGAGAAATTGTGTGTAGAATGTTGGACTTTCCTCTCTGGGGTACCATCCCAGCCCTTTTAAAAAAATTTAAAGTTTGAAGGAGGGTTTTATTCATTAAGTTGCCTGGGCTCAGCTTAAATTTGTGATCCTTCAGTCTCCCAGAATGCCAGGATTACGGGTGTACCCCACCCCACCCAGGCGGGAACCCTGAATTCTTTTTCGCCTGTCCAGTGAGAGTGCCCCAAGCAGCAGGTAGTTGCTTTCTGCTTAGTCTTTGCTGTCTGCACTGGAAATTGCTAGACGGTCCTCAAGATGAAACGTGGTACAGGGCAGAACTTTCTTCAGTGCTCAGGACATTGCCCTTCTGTTGGATCTTGGCCACTTTAATTCAGTATCTTCAACTGATTTTGCTTTCTTTCATTTTACCTAGCTTTTGTAGTAGTTCTCAATGGAAATGTTGGTATAATAAAATCCATTTTGTCAAAGATGACATGGATGTCTCTCTCTGATAACATTTTAATGGACTCTCATTCTGTCTCTTTTAGTATATTTTTATGACTATGAGCATAGTGGTTATACAGATTTTGGTTCTGTGGTATATAACGGTTTCCTTAATCATTTCCCTTGTATTTGGATAATAGGGTGTTTCCTTCATTTTCCTTCTCATAAATGATATGGTTATGGGAAAAATAACTCCCAGTCTGTTAGATGTCAGATGTGCTGAGTTCGTAGTCTCACAACATTGGAAATAAGGAGAAGAAGAATAGCTCCAGGATTTCCAGGAGGGGTCCCAGTGAGTGTCAACTCTGGCTCTTTGTCAAAGGTAGTTTAAACAGCAAAATCACAGTGTGGGTACAATGTGGGTCAAACCACAGTCAACCTACAGGATTACAAGTACGTATAGTCTCTTAGCTAATCTTGATCAAACAGAGACATGGGTCACATAGCAAAGATACCTGGAAAGAACACAGGCATTTCTGGAACGTGGAGAGGAGTATGGATCCAGATGTCCAGGTCACCCATCTGTGTATCTCATGCCTCCAGGTGGTGCTAATTACGGTATCACCTCAAATTGCAGTTTATCTCTAGGGCAGCTTGCAGACCTGGCTTTTGTGTCTCCATCTTGAGGCTTGGTCCTCTTCATATTTGTATCCAGCCACAATTTTTTTTTTTTGGTACCGGGGATCGAACTCAGGTCCTTGTGTTTGCGAGGCAGGCAGCGGAACCACTGAGCTAAATCCCCTGCCCCAGTCACAATTTTGATGTCTGCACCTTTTTATGCTGATTTTCTTGGGGCCCAGTTCCTCTCTGCCTGTATATTAATTTCTAGCTAACTAAGCTGTCTATAATAATACTCCTATGAGCATTTTGTACAAAAGACTTTTCTGGATTTTTAACTATTTAAAAATGGAATTACCAATTATTTTTGTTGTTACTTTCTCTGAAGTTTTTAGGGCTTTCTCTTTATTCCTGTCATGCCTATCTCAGTTGAGTAATGATGTGGCTTTGTTTGGGTCTCTTTCTATTCATTGTTTAGCAAACCCATGAACCTTAGTTCAGGAACATTTTCTTGCATTGCTCTGTGAAAGTGTCTTTCCATTCTCTCTGCTCTTTACTTGTTAAAATCTTTTTGGACCTCTGGCTCTATAATCGTAATCCTGTTGTACATATCATTGTTTCCTATTTTAGGGGCATATTTTTCAATTTTAACTTCTAAACCTTTTATTGGATTTTTATGTATATTATCATATTTTATATTTTGAAAAGCTCTTTTAAAAGTATGGAATGTTTCTTTTTTATATAACTGCTTGTTCTTGCTCTCTTATTTCTCTGGAGATATTGCCTTCCCTGCTATCTCCATTTTCTATTACCTTGGCATTCCTTTCTCCTTTATTTATTTGTATTTGTTGTGCCAAGTGAGCCGATAAATCACCAAACACTGGGACCAACGACAAAGTTAAACTGAAAAGAGTTTATTCATGTGCATGGACTCCACTCCCTAAGTGAAGTGAAGCCCTGAGTCCAGGAACAGCACAGTTTATATAGGGTGTCATAGCAGCATAGCTTTTATAGGTGTTATTTTAAGAAGAGAAGTTCAAGGGGAGGTTAACATGTTTTTGACTAGTTGCAAAAGTATTTTTCACAACTCAGCTATCTCACTGTGTCAGGTTAGGGCAATTTACAGTAAAGGGAGGCACCAGGCACTATCTCTTTCTGAGAAGCGATGAAGCAAGTTTATAGAAGCAGAACAAGCAGTTACAAAAACACCTACTTTATAAGGGGAGGGGCATGAGGGGAGTTCATCTACAGGCCAAGATGGCGTTTCTTGGGTTTATCCTGGTCTCACAGTATTGGTCTTTAACTATGAGGTTCACAGCTTTCATCAAATGTTGTAAACCCTTTGGCTTTCTTTTTGTATTTCAAAGCAAGACCCTGAAAAGCTCACTAGAAGCTCTTGGCTTCACCACAGGGGGCTAAGGTGTAATGCCAGCTTCTTCAGTGGAGAATGCTAAAGTGTCAGAACTGAGAGGTATTTTCTCTTGTGTTGGTCAGTTTTCCCAGAAAGGAACCCCTACCCCATTCTTCCCTGGGACTTAGGTGACCTGGCTACCTGTGATTAGGAGCCAAGCAGGGACTTTGTATCTCATGAGACAGATTCCATCACAAGACAGACTCCACCTCCGCTGTGGGCCCAGCCCTCTCCTCAGCAGGTCCACCTTCCCAGAGAGGAGACCTCCAGACTTCTGGGGTTGGAAGGGATCTCTGGTGCAGTAACTGGGGTTCCTGCAGGCTTTTACTGGTCCTCCTTTCACTCCAACTCTCACTTCTGTGTTAAGAAATCTTGAACATTCAAGCCCTGAGCCTGTAGAGGTGTCTGGATATGCACTGGCTGCTACTTTCTGTCTCCTCCTTTCTGTCTCCTCCTCTCCTCCCACCTCACCCTGGTTGGCTTAGATTTTTTAGGACTCTAAAATCATTCAGCACTTATTCATTTGCCTTCCAGTTACATGTTCTTTGTTTCCTTTTCAAGTTTATTTTTTGTACTTTCTCCTTCTTACTATCTTTGTCTTCATGGGTTTGTATCTTTTAAAATAACTCACTGTTTAGTTTAGTTTTGCAAGGAGCATGGATAAATTATTTTAAAATATTGCATTGGCTTTTTAAAAAAATGAGACCCAATTTTAAAATTCACTGTAAAGTCTGATAGGTTTTAGTTTCTTGCTATGTCACTGGCTTGTGAGTATGTATTACACTTGATCTTAGCCAAAAGGCCGAGAAGCGATTGTGAGTATGTATTATGTTGACTCTAAGATGGGGTTCATTCTAGGCAGGGATACTGTCCCAGCAGACTTTTATATATAGTGGAATCGTAATTAGTCTAAAGAGCTGCATGTCAAAATGACTGGTTTGGGGGAAGCTATTATTTAGTTTTAATTTTCTTCACAGTTACTAGATACTAGTGCATCAAGACAAAGAAGCTATTGTAATTGAGTGAGTAAAGTTGTAAGTGTCCTCAATAATCACCTCACATAATTTACTTATAGAAGCTAGAGCTGCTCAATTTGACTTTGTGTATGTTGCCTTGCTAAAAGAAAAGATGGCCTTCCTACTGGATTGTCAGAAAGGCACCAGTTGTAGATGTTATGTTTGGCAGCTATATTTAAAGTTTTCTCCTTTATTTTCATGTGTTTGTTGTCATACATGATGTCTATAGCTTAGTGTAAGGGTTTCAGTTGCCGTTGTAAGAATTGAGGATTGCTTAGGATAATAGTTGAAAGCTTTGGTTAATTTTTTAAAAATTAATTTTATTGGTACATTTTAGGTATACTTAATAATGACATTCATCATTGGAAATTTGCACCTTTACATAATTTCTCTTGGTTCTTATTTTTTTCCCATTCCCCTGCCCTCCCTTCAATACCTCCATTCCTCCCTATTTACAAAGACTTTGTTTCCATTTTTTTCATTTTCTCATATTAATTCCATTCCTTTCTTTCCTTTCCCCTACCCCTCCCACTTCCCCTTTCCCTTTGCCCCTTTTCTTCCTATTTCACATTATCTAGATTACCTTTTAGTCCTCATTTACACTTTCAGTTTCTCACACTAGAGAAACTATTCAGTATTTACCCATGAGTGTCCTATTTATTTCACTGAAGAGTATCACCTCAATGTGCATCCATTTAGCTATAAATGTCTCTAGTTTCTCATTCTTTATGGCTGAGTAGTACTCCATTTTATTTAAAAAAACAC
>NW_004624833.1:6823646-6849926 GCF_000247695.1 Heterocephalus glaber | reverse complement strand
GCAAAATCTTTGCTGTTATCTGAGTAATTATTTCTGATTTTATTTTTCCCAGATCCTCTTTTGTTGCTAGTTCAGAGAGTCCAGGTGGTTGAGTATCAGATTGTTCCACCTTGTTTCCTTTTGGAGTTGCTGTAGGTGATCTGGAAGTCTGTTTTTGAGGCTTGTTTACGTGTCTTCTCATTTCAATGTGGGGGGCGTGCTTCTGGAGCCGGCACGGCTCACCTTCTCTGCCCTAGGAGCATGGAATGGCGGCGGGGAGCCTCCTTCCAGGCACTGGGACTGGCTCACCTTCTCTTGCGTCTGTGTTGTTTTTACCTGAGTAGGTAGAAAGTATTGGTATCTGTTTCCCATAGACAGAAAGTATGAAGATACATCAGTGTCCAAAGTTTTGGCTTGCCTGGGCCACACTGGGTGGAGATTGTTTTGGGACACATATAAATATATGATATAGGTAATATATTTAAGTAACAAAACATTTTAATATTTTTTAAAAATACAACATTATAAAAAGAGGGCAACATAAGATAGAATAAAGGTTAGACACCCATAATAGTCTTTCTCCTTCCACCAGGAACCCAAAAGGGTGGATGTAGTTTAAAAATTTTAAGATGTATGTTGGGTAAAACATTAATTTCATTAGAAAAAATATCAAGGCCTGAGGGTAGAGGGTTGCAAAGGCGGAGGTATTTTCCCTACATGACACTAGGGGGCGCATGGACTCAAATGGTGCCTTAGAGCCCTTTGCCAGGCTGAGGCTGGAAAGTGAAGTTCAATAGCCATTTACCTATATGTACCAGTACCCCACGATGAATAGATTCATTATGTATCACAAACCTACATTAATAAAAAATCTTAAGATCCCCAGCCCTAAAGGCCTCCCCAAACTGTCTTGGTGGTTCTGTGCCATCCCTCTTGAATCAGGGATGAGGAGGAAATGAGGGAAAGGGGTGTTCTCAGGCCTCTGGTCCTTTCCCCTTTGATTTCCTTATCTCCATGCTTTCCTGTTAGTGTTTTTAGTTAGGCTGGCTTGGAGCTAAGGAACCTGTACATGGTCATAATTCAGATCTCAAGCTGTCCAATTATTATCATTATACCATTTTAGAAATGTAAAAGGCATCCATGAATGCCATGTCTGTAGAATAAAATCAAATCCATTTAATTGCCTAATACAAAACAAGCTGGCACAAAGTAGACAGTGGGAATATTACTATTCATACATGAAATCAGAAAACTCCAGTGAGAACCATTTAATAAAATAAACATAAATGAGATTAGACCAAAAGGAAAAAGTTGAACTGATAATTAACTCAACATCTGATCCTTCTTCAAAGTAATCACAAGTAAATTAATTATTCCTATTGCTCATAAAACTGTGGGGCACTCCACTTGGTATAAAGAATTTGAGGTGCATTAACCTTAAATTGCACTTATCTGCCTTTTGTTGCCTACATAGGCTTATTTGCATTGCTTACATTAATGCTTAATTATTTGATAGCTAGAGTGAAATCCTCTAGCTTTTGCTTTGTAGAGACAAAATTAAATTTTGGCCTTATTAATAAATACAACAGTGGGTTGAAAGGTGAGCTTGATTTTGAAGAACATCACCTCTCTCTTATCATCTCTCTTACCTCTCTGATGAAGAACATCACCTCTCTAACATCACCTCTCTTGTGATTAATTAAATAATATTCTACCCAGGGCAGAATCAAAGCCACTTTGGGGAGGAGGGGTAGCTAAAAGCCCAGGTGGCCTTTTAGGCTTAATTTCTCTTTGGCATAAAAATATAGGAGATGCAAAATTCTCTTATTTGACCTCTTCTGTTTACAAAATTGCTTATGCTAAAATTTATCTTTGAATGCTTTCTTTAAAGCTTTTAGTGGATTTTCTTCATATGGGGTTGCTGACATTTGATTAGTGGAAAGTGCTTGTCATATATATCAATAGTTAGCTAATGTTTGCCTTTAGTGTTTGTTTCATTTTCCTATCTCTCTTTTGCCTTCATTTTAATATTTTTTCTTTCTACTGTTGTGTTTTTTTCTTTTTTTGCTGTTTTGGAGCTCATCCACTTTCTTGTAAAAACATTTTCAGGATATCTTACTTTGAGTGGAAAAATTACTTGCATGTCAAGTTCAAGTGATTGTGGAAGTCTTGGAAGTATAAAAATGTTTTATTCAGCCTCTAAATTTTTTGTGTACCTAAATGTATACATAAACAAATCTTTAGAAATGATTTACTGTTTGCAGATTCTAAGAACTGAAATGCTAATAGATCTTATTTTTGTATGGTTTGTTATTATTTTAAATCTTCCTAAACTCAGGCCAAAATTGTTATGAATAATTATGCACACTGTTATTTTAACATTTGATTACATACATTCTCTTTCTAACTATCCTCTGATTGTTTTATTGTAGTAATCCTCTTTTCCCTATAAATGTAAGGGCAAAAAATTTTAAACATTTTAGTTTATTTCCTGCAGTACCTGGTGCTATCTGTATTGCATAATAGGTGCTTAATAAGTGGTCAGTTATTATTTTTAAATTCTTCATACGTTGTATACACATTCTTTATTTTATATTTTGCTTTCTTCCTTTCCTTCATCCATCTTTCTACCCATCCATCCATCTATTCTTTCATTCACCTATCTAGACATGTGTATGTATACAGATTTGTACTTTTTTCATGAGCCATTTGAGAGTAAATTGCAGACCTGATGACTTCCCCACCAAATACTTAAATGTGTAGTTCCTAAAAACAAGGGGGTTCTTTTGCATAACCATAGTACTACTCTCAAAATTAGTAAATTTATATTTAAAAATACTATTATCTGATCTACACATCTGACTAATATTTGGCAATTGTCCCAATAATGTTCTGTAGAGCAAAAGAAAATTCCAGATCACGTTAGATTTATTAAGTCTCTTTAGTCTTCTTTAATTATTTCAGAATATTCTGTCTTTGTCTTTCATGACCTTGTTATTTTTGAGGAGTACAAGCTAGTTATTTTGTAGAGTGACTCTCAGCTTGAGTTTGTCCAGTATTTCCTCATGATTTGGTTTTACAGTTTCAGCAGGAATATCATACAAGTGATGTGTTTTTCTCAGGCACATGATGTCAATTTGTCCAATTACCAGTGGTGTTAATTTTGGTCACTTGGTTTAGGTGTGATCTGCCAGTTTTATCTACTGTAAAGTTACTGTTTTCCCTTTGTATTTAATAAGTATCTTGTGGAAAGATACTTTGAAACTTCGTAAATATGTTTCTTGTCAAAAATTCACCCAGGAATTTTAGCATCAACTGATGACTCATACCTTAATAAACTATTGCTACAATGGTTGTCAGGTTAGTTTTTTAAAAAAAAAATTGAATATATATGCTCTTTGTTTAGCTTCAGAGATCTCCTCATGTTCTTAGGCAGAAAATACCTTATTTTATTTGTGCAATAAATAACATCTATTTATTTCTTACAAATAACTCCATAACCAATACTTTTTATGATAGTAGATCATCTGCTACTACTTATTTGCAGTTGCAGCTAAAAGTACCACCAAAGATGATTAAACATCACTAGCAGAATAGTCTGCTTTCATATCACTTTAGGGAAAGAAAGCATATCTAGTAATATAGTGCTTTTCTTGTCAAAATTACTTCCCTTGAATGAGGTAATCAAGGTAGGCTTTTGTAGAGCATCTATTTTCTGTCACTGCTTTATTGGAGCATCTTGAATACTCTTTTGACACTGTTGTCATCACAGAGTATTAACTGATGTGGCATAAATGCAATTTAATTCAGTATTAACTTGGCAGCATGACAATTCCTAATCTGTTCAGGATGCATCTCAGTGGAGAAGAATCTACAGCTAGAGGAAACCTGGACTTTCACAGATCACAGAGGTAGCTTTGCAGTTTTATTGTATAGTGATAAAGTAGAGTCTACTAAAAAAAATAACATGTATGTGGGTATTTTCATTAAGACTGGGCAATGATGCATTTTATTTCCTACTAAAAAACAACCAAGCCTATACGTTTAGCCTTCAATCAAAAAAGATATTTTACAGGATAACTATTTTATTTCTGTCTATTTCAGTTCAGTTGTGTATAACATGTATTTGTTGAGTAGCCTCCCAGGGCTGGTGAAGTAACTAGGTATTGTGACATCAACCAGTCAGTCTGCCTCTCTGTCTAGATTTATGGCTATTTAATAGCTTTAACTGTTGAACAGATATTGGAAGAAGTACTTTTGAATTCCACTAGCAAACATCTGCATGAGATTGCCTTCTAAATAATAGGTCTTGGGTTTTGTAAGTACTGGGGAATTTTCATCTAGGTAAGTTTCGTTGCATTGGTTTAGGCAAGCCACTGTCTCCCCTAAGTCTGTTTCCTTACTTGTGAAAACAATAGATTAGATTATTACTAAGGATTCTTACAACTTCAAAACAGTTCTTTTTTTTTTTTGAAAACAGTCCTAGTTCAGTTTATATCTGTATATAATTGGTTTGACTCAAAATTATTCTTTTTTATTAGAAAATAATAGGCTTTAGTGTAAATTATACAAAAAGGGCTTAATTTGTGATTTAGTGGTTCCAGTTTAAATACCTCATGTTCAAATCTACATGATGCTAACCTGTGTGGATAATGAAGTTTTTTTGCATAGGATTTTTACTGTGTGGGTTTCAGCTTTAAATTGAAAACAGGGCAACTACAAACCATGATATCGAATAAGCTGGAAAATGACTTAATCTAATTAATCAAAATAGAGTGTACAGGTGAGCTGGTTCAGACACCAGAATGTGATGAGACTTTTAAAATAAACTGACAAAGATTTCTATGAACTTGACTGCTGTGTGCACCTGGTGAATTAGTAGTGATGTCAGAAGACTTCACCATAATTCTAGGCTTGAATATTGCCATAGGGACTCTGCAAAGGATATCAGGTTTTACTTCAATTTATCTGTCAGAGCTGACAACATTGAATGCTATGGGAACCAGCCCCAGAGAAGTAGATTTTAATACTATGCTCCTGATCCATGATGAATTCTTATTTTTGAGAAGTGGATAGATAGGTTTTAAGAATCCTTAAATATTGTATTACAGGTAGTGCATATTACTGTAAAAAATTAAAAATTACTAAATGTATTCAATAAAAAACAGTCCTTACGCCCATCCACCCAAACTTCTACCCCCAATGGCAATCATTATAAAAAATCTTTAAAGCACTTTATTGAAGTATGATTGGCATACAAAAAGCTGTGCATATTTAAAGTAGACAACTTGATGAATTTAGAGACAAGTATATAATATGCCCATGAAATCATCACCCAATAAATGTTATAAACATATCCATCACCTCTAAAGTTTCTGCTGTCTTCTTTATTATTATTATGACAACACTGTTGTAGATTGAGTGGCCCCTCCAAAACTCATGTTGAAATTTAATTTTCATCGTAACAGTATTAAGAGGTGGGACCTTTGAGAGAAGATTAGGCCATGAAGGTTCTGCTCTCATAAATGGCTTAATAATGTTATCATGGTTTGGTTTAGTTATTGAGTGAGTTCCTGATAAAAATGATGAGTTGAGCCCCGTCCAACTGAGATGGTGAACTACAAATTTGGCAGCAGTATGATTTATCATCCAAAATGGAACATGTTGAGAGTCCTTGGTAATTACACTGGAACAACAAGTGTGAACTGTACTGTCTGGTCATATGGTCACTCCAAAGGTTGACACCAGCACACTTGGGACCATTTGCTTTTCTGTTCTGCTCCCTGGTTCCTCATTCTTTTTTTTTGGTACCGGGGATCGAACTCAGTTCCTTGCGCTTGGGAGGCAGGTAGCGAAACCACTGAGCTAGATCCCTGGCCCATCTTCATTCTTGTTGTTGGCAAGACTGAACTTTGTTGCATCTGAGCACCGACCCTAAATGACTTGATAGCTGATGGCTGTCTTGCCCTTTGGTTTCTCTAATATGGACTATGAAACAATTATTATGGGAAACTGGTAGAACCTATGGCTTACACCATTAGGTCTCTCAGTGCCACAGTAGTTTGTGTCTTTTATGCTCCTATCCTGTTCTTGTCTGGTTACCTTTAGCTGAACTTCTTTTTTTTTTTTTTTTTTTGTACTGGGGATTGAACTCAGGACCTTGTGCTTTCAGGGCAGGCACCGGAACCACTGGGCTAAATCCCCAGCCCTCGAGCTGAACTTCTGCTGCCACTACTCTAGCAGACCTGCTCTTGTTAATGCTATTAACAATGTCCATGTTCACAAATCCAGGGGTAATCACATTGTTTTTATTTGATACAATTAATCATTCCTTCTTCCTTAGAGTGACCCCACACTTCCAGCTTCTTCCCCCATTCAAGTATTGTCCTTTTCCTGTCTTTTGTTGGATCCCTCTTTGCTTGACCTTTCAGTTTTTAATTTTCCTTTACCAAGCCTCAGTTTAATTGGCTGTAATTACCATTGTTGTGTTGGTGAATGGTGGTACCACACTTGAGATGGAAAGGGGAGGGGAGAAAGATTCAGGTGGGGTGGGGATGTGGGAGAAGTAAAAGCTCTGTTTTGATCTTGTCCAGTTTCAGATGTCTCTGAAAATGTCAGATGGGCAGATGAAATTGTCAAGTGGGCATTTAGATGCCTGGTCTTGAGCTCAGTCAGGGGATCAGGACTGAAGAGTCCTATCATCCAAATGATGTAGTGTACTATACAGTTAATCTTACTGATGTGCTATAGATATTTGCATTTGGCCTGAAGCCTTCTTGCTCATAATGCTCATTTTGAGTCACCACGACACCTATAATGCCCCAGGAAGCCATTTCTTACTCATTCCAGAGTGGACACATTATCATAGACATCTCATACTCTGTCCACAGTTATTCAGCAGCCAGTCTTAAAATTATATAGGTTTTCTACCTCAGTTGATCTTCATCAGTGGTTTATTAGGTGCACTTCTATTTCTTTTTTTTTCTTTTTAATTCTTTTATTGGTACATTTTAGGTATACAATACGTTTACATTTATCATTGGGTGCTTGTACCTGTACATGATGTATCTTAGTTCTTATTTTTTTCCCCATTACCTGTGCACCCTTCACCCCCTCCACCCTTCCCTATTTACATAGATTTCATTTCCATTTTTTTTTCCTTTTCTTATAATTTTTCCTTTCCCTTCTTCCCTTTCCCCTTCCCCTCCCACCACCCCTATACCTTTGGACCTTTTCTTATTTCAACTTATCAGTTATTCATTTTAATCATTTTAATCCTTATTTACACTTTCAGCCCTTCTATTTCTAATTGCATAAATGAGTACAGATGTGGGGAATTCTGGGTGTGGGATGCCTTCTGTGAAGATAAATTCTGCTAATTCTATTTTTAGAATGTCAACTACAAAATTCCTTCTGTAAAGTGGTAGCTATCACATGTGTATGTGTGTGTGCATACATAGCTATATGTATTTGGGTGTACAGCTGTTTCTCCCAGTTGTCCAGTAAAGTGTTGACTAACATAGTATTGACAGGGTTTCTTTGAGGAATAAGGTGACTCTTCACCAGGCAGCAAAACGGCAGTTTATATTTCTACTCTTATACCTTCATTTGTGTTACTCAAACAGAGAATTAAATTGGCATGGCAAGTAAAGCTTAAAATTCAATTAATTTCCTATTTATAATAAAAATAAGTTTTATCCTACTCAGTGTTAACCAGGACCCTGTGGGCTACATAAACTACATAGACAGTGTCTCATTAAATTGATAGCTTCTCTAGTGAAATGTACTGGTACTAAGTAGTCTATGAAATGCTTTGTGCTCCAGGATCACAACTCCCATCAGGATTATGGAACTGAGAGCAGTTTTATTAAATTAGTGCAATTTCATGAAGTGTTTATGGAATTTCTCCTCTATGGAATTCCTCTTTATGGAATTTCTCCATATAGAATTCCTGCACAATTCCTATGCATTGTGCCTGGCAATTAGAATTAAGGATGAATAACTTGTGATTCTTGTCATCAAACAGCTTCTAACCTGATGGGAGAAATAACTATACATGAAACCAAGCTTAAAGTGACTAAGTTACTGGCATGAGAGAAAAGCTAGGAATATATAAATGGAGAAGTGACCATTTCCATGTGGTTGGTTTGGACGAGAAGGAAGTAGGTGATAAAAGATGTGGACATTAGTGGATTTCACCAGGCAGAAAGCAATCATCCAGGACTGTGGAAACTAGAAAACATTTCGATTAAAGTTAAAAACCATAGCACTAATTCAATTTTGACTGTGTCTTGCTTTTCAAGCAGAATTGATATTTTTCTTCCAGGGTAAAATTTCCCCTAAACTGAGGCCTCCTTTCTGTTTGTAAGAATGATGAACATTTATTGAATATGTGCCTATCACATGCTAGATGCTTCTGTACATTCCTCATAGACTCAGAGCAGCGGCTCTGCAGAGTGCTTAGTATTACCCATATAATTCAGATGGCAGAAGTCAAGAGACTTGCTCTCCCTCACACAGCTGGTAAATGGCAGAGCTGGGCTTTATACCCAAGTCTGTTCAAGTTCATGTGTTCTCCCACTGAATATTGTCTCTTTCCCACAGATGTGTTAAAACTGTGACCGTTGGCTGATAAAGGTGATAACATTGGTAGAGTCTGTGTATACTATTCTGGATTAATTTAACCAAGTGTTCCATTTTGGCAAGTCTTGGAAACAGATCCTTTTCAGTATTTTGTTACCTCAGCAATCTGAGATCTTAGGTGTTGGTTAGGCCCAGGGCGGAACAGCATTGGCCTGCTCTGCTGCTCCATGTCAGAGGGTAGCTGGATCTTGGAAGATAAGACCTATGCTCAGGAGAGTAGTGAGTCTCTTGATGATTCCATATGAGTTGCCCCAGGAGTGCTCAGCATCAGGGGGGCTTGGGTAAGCTTTCTGGCTAGAGGCTTGTAGCTCTCCCCTGAAGTACTGATAGGGAGGCCTTGTAAGGAAAAATATTCTCTCCCAGTGATAATGAGGACCCAAGCTCCAATGGAGAATTAGAACAGCTGAGTTCATAGAGGTTTGCACTGGAGACTATGGTTTAAAGAAATGTTTCTGGTTATCAAGCTGACCAGCGGTGTATTGTGGTGGATTGATTAATGGTCACTTTAAGTGAGAACACCCAGCTGAACTGAGTAATCTTGTTTCCGAGCATCAAAGGCCTACCCGAGGATTGTTGTCAGTGGCATAAAGGGAGAATGGGAAGGGAAGATTTAATGCTGTTGATTTTCTCAAAGAAGCTTGCTGCAGCTGGTTTTCCTGTTAGGAACTTGGCTGTTCCCATTGGAAGAACAACTCAGGTCCTCACTGTTGCAGGGGATAGCTGCTGTTTTCTTCAGGGGAGCTCTGGTCTTTGGCTTGAGCTTTGCTTCCTGGCTCCAGGGCAGATCCCTCAGCCTCTGGCACAGATCCTTCACCCAGCCAGCGCAGACTTTATAGCTTCCACTGCTGGTCTTTGGGCTTTCCTGGTGCAGATCCTTGATACAGACTTGCATGAACCATTGCTGTGGGATTCAGGACCTTGGCTGGATTCTTTAGGTCTCTGGCATGTGGACAGATCTCTTCACTCTTCTGCATTTTACTTTTTGGATGAATATTATAAAATAATCCTATATATTATATGTCTTATATTAAATCAGTTCCCTTGTAAACCACTGACTACAACAGGGGCTTAGTAAGTAGCCCAAAGCTGTGAGGACAAGATACTTCAAAGAAGCTTTATGTCTGTTCTCCTTTTGTGATCAGCATTCTAACCCAGGCTGTGGAACTGTTTGTCTCAGACCCAAAACTGAGCCCTGTCTTCCTCTCCTAGGCCAAAAGCCTGGCCACTATAGCAGAGGGTGACAATTACCCCTTTCCTCCTGGTCCCAGAAGATCATGCCTAAAGGGCTGAGCTTTCTTTGATCTTATATCACTCAAGACAGGAAGAGGCATAGCTCATTTTAAGAAAGGAATTGCAAACCTAAAAGATTTATAAGCTTATCAATTGCTGACATCTATATCTCTAGGCAAAACATCACTAGGTAATTATTTCCAATTTACATTGTCTAATCTCTCAGCTCTCCATGGAAGGAGGCATATCTCTATTTTCTCTTCTTTAATTCTCTGCAATATTTATAACTGGGAATGTCTTTCTTGCAGCTAATTTAAAGTTTTCAGACTTTATTTGAACATCCATGTCTCTTTATTCAGTGGTCAGAAGAAATAGAAATCATAATTTGTGCTTCACCTAAGTGAAATTATCACTGAATTTTGTCCTAGAGGCAGCTCAATGTAAGAACATGAACTTGGGTGTCAGATCTGGATTTAAGTCTGGTTCTGTTGCTTGCCATTGGTTTGACTTAGCGCACACTGTTTAATTCTGAGACAGTTTCCTCATTTGTCACCTGGGGCAATATGACTTACTTTACAAATTATGTAGTGCCTCTTCCATTAACTGGCACAGATCCTTTTCTCTTGCTTTGCAATCCTCGATAGGATAGATGCTCTCACCTTAGACATTAAAAGGGGACAAAGAGGGGCCAGGGATTTAGCTCAGTGGTTCCGCCGCCTGCTTCGTAAGCATATGGTCCTGAGTTCGATCCCTGGTACCAAAACAAACAAACAAACAAAAGGGGACAAAGAGAAAGGAACTTCTCCTACTCAGAAAACTTCTGGAAGTTGTGCAAATGACTTCTATTTTCATCTCATGGCCAGGCCCAACTGACTCCAAGGGAAGGTATTATTCTTGACATTTATTTATGTACCCAGATGCCATTGAAAAGTTCTAGTTGTGAGGAAGAAGGATATCTGCCATAGGTCAGAGTTCCTCAGGAAGCAATATCTAAGGCAGAGTTCAGCTTGTAGGACTTTTATTGGATCGCTGATGAGTAAGAAGTCAGGACATGTGCAGGCCCCATGACAGTCCCACCAGGCGCCCATATGTTGCTCTGAAGTTAAGGTGGCCAGGCTTTTATGCTCTTATGTTAACCAGTCACTGGGTACAGACTGGTCTGGGAAGGGACATAACCGTGGGTAAGGTAGCTCTTGGCATTTGAGTTGACTCCTGCAAAGAGTGACAGCTGGAGTTCTTCCCACAGCAGCTGTACTAACAAGTCCTTGATGGAAGGAGTTGTGGTGTGTCTTAGCGTACAAAGGGAGAATAGAAGGGCCAACATTGCTGCCACACTACATCAGAGGGTGGTGGTAAGGTGCAAATAAAATAAAATATGGAGGGCTTTTGTAAGAGGACCTGGCTTATGGTATGCATCCAGTCAATCTTTCCTGTGTCATTAACATTTCCTTAAGTTTTTTTGGGGGGGGCAGGATATTTTTCTCCCAGAGATCTTATGGGATTTAAGATTTGGCCATCCCTGATCTAATGATCAAATTTCAGAAATACTGTATTGCAGAATCTTTAATTTCTACTCTGTGTGAATCAGTGTGTAGTCAATCCCTCTTTTGATGATTTATATTAGAAAAGATAGTGTTGATATTGCTTTTGTCTTTGGTTTTCTCCAAAGCAGAAATATAAAAGTGCTTTCTATATGTAAAATTCTGTTTTATTGATAATCATTTCTTCTGTTAACAAATATGTCACATGGAAATTTCCTTAAAATAAGATCAAGAAATGAAAAGCTCATTCATTACACACATGCTTTGTGGGCACACACTCCATGGGCACCACAGGCCGGTCTGTCCCATCTATGCAAGCCGGAGTCTCTCACATGAGCCCCTGAACAGTCTCCTGGCCCAAGTCTTGGTTCCCTCTTTTCCCCCCTCTGCAGCCTATTCTTTATAGTAACCAGAATGGGCTTTTGAAATATTTAAACCCATCTCACCACTTTACTTTCAACCGTCCAATACTCCTCAGTGTATTTATAGTGAAATCCAAAGTCTTTGCCATCCCTTGCCAGGCCCTGGATGCTTTGGCCCCTCACCATTCCTCTGACCTCATTTCTGTCCTAGTCATTTTGCTCCAGTAACTCTGGCCTCTTTGCTGCCACCAAGCAAGTGTCTAATGGAGGACTTTTGCTCTTGTTCTTAGTGGGGCCTGAAACACTCTTCCCTAGATGTGACCTTGGCTTGCTCTTCACTTTGCACACATGTATGTGGCCCTCTTATCTTGACAGAGGCCTTCCCTGATCTTTCTATCTGAAGTATCCCCGTGTCACCCTATGCATCTCTCATTCTATTTTATTTTCATTTATACCTCTTATTACCACCTGAAACTGAGTATTTCATTTTCCTCACTCTAACTGAATTACAGGATCTGAGATAGCAGGGACTTTGTTTCTGCTTACTGAAGTGTGTTACTCCCTTTCCAGTCTCTGGGACAAACACCTGACACCTACAAGTTAAAGGGAGAGAAGTTTATTTTAACTATTTCAGAGAGTGTAGTCCATAGAAGGTTGGCTGGCTCCAAGACAAAAATAGCATGGTGGAAGTAAACTGCTCAATCCGTAGCAGCCAGGAAAGGGGCAGGGGAGAAAAAAGAAGGACAAGGAGGAGGAAGAAGAGTGGTGGCAGCAGCAGCAGCTGTGGACAAGAATACACCCTTCCCTAGTGACCCACCTCCTCTAACCGTGCCCCACCTTCTGAAAGCACATTTATCTATGAATTCATCAATGCATCAATCCACTGATGAATGTAGTACCCTCCTGATACAATCAATCACTTTCCAAAAGCACCACCTCTGGACACGTGAGACTTTGGGGAGACAGTCTGGATCTTAACCATAACACGAAATATCCTCAAAAGAGTGCCCGGTACCAAGCAGGTACTCAGCAAAATTTGTAAATCAAGGAGTGACTGCACTAATTTCTAGAATATGATGGTAACTAAGACAGCCATGAATTGGGCCCTTGTAGAATAAACATTCTACAATTAAGGTCCATTCCAACAGAACATGCAAAGTATAGAACCTTCTCTTTGAATATATTATAACAACAAATGTTGGTGGGCTGGGGATATTGCTCAGTGGTTCCAGTGCCTGCCTTTCAAGTGCAAGGTCCTAAGTTCAATCCCTGGTACCAAAAAAACAAAAACAAAAACAAAAAAAACCAAATAACAAATATTGGTAACAGTTTCTAACACTGAACAACTACCATTCCTAGACAACCTTTATTGGTCATGACATACAATTCTTTTAATATACTATTCTTAAAATCCAGTTCTCTATGATGTATTTTATTTAGCATTTACAAGTAATTACCCTGTTTTGATAGCCATAGGCATTCTCATGGTTATGCCAGCCCATAGGAGAAGTTGGAAAGCAATTTCTGTGTTCTAGAACAGTTTAAATAATGTAGGATTCCCTAGTCTTGGTAGAACTTGCTTATACAACTACCTGGGCTTGATTGTCTTTATAGTTTTTGTGGTTATTGCTCTGTTTAATTATTTTGGTGTTCTAGAGTCAGTATCTGTGGTTTTATTTTCTGGAAATGCTTCCATTTTATGTAGATTTTCAAATATATGGAGTAAGCTTCTAAAATCTTATACTTGTATTTCCTAATCTTGCTTATTTGTATTTTCTTTCATTGGTCTCCATCAAGCTTGCCAAAGTTTTATCTACTTTATTATTATTATTTTTTAAAACCTTTGATTTTGTCAAGTCTACTATGTTGCAGTTTTAATTGTTTTACTCTGTATTTTGTCGGAGTTGCTTTTTCTTCTACCTCAATTGCTAACGTAAAGGCAGCTTTATTTTTGGATGCTGCTTTGCTGGCCGCCCCTCCTCATGCTGGGGACTGAGGTGCTGCACACTCCAACTTGCTGTCTTTGAGCTCAGCACCCATACAGGGAAATCTGGCAAAAATTTTAGGCTTTTCATGTGTAACTGAGTGCCTATTAACTGCAAGCTATTTATTTGGGATGGGGGTAGAGGAACTGTAACGGTGAGCTGACAGAGAGGTTCCTATAATTCAGCTTTTCTGCAGGAGGCCATTTATTGAGTATTCTGATAACTTCACCCCACTTCTTATAATTGTTTGATTCTGAGCTTGGATTTAAAAACTTTATTTCAGGACAGGTTTTTTCTAAATTGCTAAATTGCCCAGGCTGGTCTTGAACTTGTAAGCCTCCCGCCTCAGCTTCCCAGAACCCTGGGATTACAGGTGTGCATCACCACGGAGAGTGAATTATTTTATAATATGATTTATTTACAGCAGATTTCTATTGCCTTCATAATAGACTTTTAAGAAATGAATTCAATGAAAATTGGGAAATATTTCCATGTGGACAAAGAGCAGTAAGTTTCATCTTCAAATCTTAGCTCATATGGAAAAAAAAGAATACATGTTTAACTCATAAGAATCTAGATGTTTATCACCTAAACATTCAGAGTGGAAATAGGGACTTGATTAGACTTTGTGTTTTCTTTCCAGCTGTTTGGGGTCTGTGTTACTGTGTTTTCTATGCTAACAAAATACCCAAGAATAGGCATCAAAAGGAAGCATAGATTCATTCCTTGCAGTTCCGGAACTGGACAGTCTTTCATCAGGTGTCTGCTTTTGTGATCTTCCTACATCATCCCGTGTGGAAGGCAAAAGGGCAGGAGAGCAAGAGAGAGCAAACTCGTTTTTATAACAAAACCACTCTTAAAACACCGAACCCACCCTGTGCAGTAACAGCATTAACCTTTTCATGAAGGCAGAGCGCTAACCGCCTCTCATTGGGCTCCACCTCCCTGCACTAGTGCATTAGGAAATCAGTTCCCAACACATGAACTTTGAGGAATGAAGAAATCATAGCAGGGTCATTTAAACATGTCAGAGTAGGAGTTCTTTCCACTTTTATGTAACCATGAGTCTCTAAATGCTTGAGTGCTTGGGATTATGTGACTGTACAAATCCAGAGTTAATCCTAGAAAGAAAATGTTATAAATCCAGTAAAGATTTGTATTACATTCCACTAAATCTTATTAAAGTATCAGAATTTATTACTGAAGGAGGCTCTGAAGTGTGTACTAAATATACATTGAGAGAAAGAGGAGAGGAGAGGAGAGGAGAGGACAGGAGAGGAACAGAGGGGAGCAGTGGTGGTGGGGGGATTGCTTTCCAAAGAGGAATGCACTGGAGTGATTGGTTATAAAACCTCTTACTTCTTCCTGTATTCGCCGTTCAGTTTCCAAGCAATTAAGGAGGCAATCTGGAGGATATTTCAAGGTTAAAAATTGAATACATAGTGATTACATCATTCTCTAAGATGAAGTAAAACAATTTTGATTCCTTAGGGAAATGCCTTAAATGTTTTCCGAAGGAATAATTGTAACCTGGCTGTAAATAGGAAATGGTAACCTGACTAAGGTATTTTCACAGAAGCACAGTAAAGGCATAAAGAGTCAACTGCATTATTGCTTGCGTGTTGTGTGAATAGTTACTTGACTTTTATGAAGGCTGCAATTGTTACATGAATAGATGGTTCATTCTTACCTCTAAGCATTTGACACATGAAGGTTCAAATCCCGTATTTATTTATAACTCTTTGAGCAGCAGAAAAGGAATTACTAGCTTTGGTATTTTGCGTTTTTATGTAAAATTTAAATAGGTAGTACTAGCATATGGTTCTGTACATGAATTATACTGCTGAATAATACAAGTAACAGTATACCATTATCAAGTGCTTACTATGTGCCTGTACTGCTGAATGCTTAAAGATGGAATGATCCAATAACCCAATTATATATATTATTATTCTATTAGGCCATTTTGTGTTACTATAATGAAATACCTGAAGAAGGCTGCTTGATAAGAAAATAGGTTTATTTTAGCTCATGATTTCGGAGGTCCATGGTTGTGGGGCTGAATCTGCTGATGGCTTTGCTGGCAGAGTCCCAGGGTGATTTAGGGCATCACATTGCAAGAGACAGGAATGCCCATGTGTGAATGTGTCCATCTTCTAGTCTCTCTTCTTCTTCTTATAAAGCTACCTGTAATTCAGTCCTGGGGGTTCTAATTAGGAGTAGACCTTATCTAATCCTAATCACCTCCTCAAGGCTCTACCTCTTAGCACCATAGTTAGATTAATTTTCTACCCTCTTAACATCTCATAATGGTGATTAATTTTCAACACTCAAAACCTTTGGGAAATACACTTAAACCATTCCAAACTATAGCACCTACTTTACATTTGAGGCACAGGAAGGGTAAGTTTCTTGCCCAAAAACACAGCCCAAGAGCAACAGGACTGACACAGGTATTGGAAGGTTTTTCCAGTAGTGGTAATAGATTTGCACTATCGCTGAGTTGGCCATCCATTAGCATTCTCATTCAGACCCCACCTGTAGCCAGTGAATATGTGGTTTGGGTAAGAAAATGTAGTTTATTTCTGTGAAATAGGAGATATTTTCAGGTAATTGACCCATATTGTAATTAAAATATTACCACCAGGCTGAAGTATCTAAAACACTTGCCCAAATTATGGTAGTGTTCCTCCGTCACCTGACTGAAAATTTTGAGATATAATTATACATAGATAGTACTGATAAATTATTGAGGTTAGGGAATCCTGAGGGGTTGTAAATAACTACTTATCAACTTGGTTATTGATTAATTGATTGCTAAGTTCTACCTATTCCAAGATACTTTAGCATTCCTTCCTTCATTCACTGCTCATCCCTATCCTATCTTTAGCTTGTAAACCTCTTATTCCTGACCAAAGGCCATAACCTCTACTAATGAGAATATTGGGTTTCAGACCTGCACCACCACCATAAAACCTATGGTAACCATGTCTTCCATGTAACCTATGGTGAATCCCAAATGTCTTATTAGTAAAGAGAAGATGAGGTTAGGGCTATTGAAAAGATTAAATTTAATGAAATAATCTGTATGAAGGATTTAGTGTCCTGCCCAGTCCATAGCAAAAGTCCAGTAAATTATAGCTGTTTTTATTGCTGTCAGCCACTATTAGTTTATTACTGCAGTTATTCTACATGGTAGGAAGACTAATAAATGTATGTATGCACACATATATTATGCAAGTCACTAAATAGTAATGAATAAAAGCCACATCACACTATATCACATCCAACATGGAAAATGTTTTAATAGAATTCCTAGGAAATGTCACTCACTAACCTCATATCTTATGAAATAAATTATTCATATTTCATGGCAACTGATGAATATGTATATTTCTTTTTCTTTTCTTTTTTTTTTTTTTGGTACCGGGGATCAAACTTGGGACCTTGCACTTGCGAGGCAGGCACCGGAACCACTGAGCTAAACCCCTGTCCCCAGCATATTTCTTTTTTATTGTTAAAGATGTCATATAAGTATGTAATGAAACTGTATCATGTTGCAAGTGAAAACTAAGCTTAAGCCTAGATTTTATGCTTTTCAATCTTCTCTTTAATGTTTTAAATAATCTTCAGAACATCACAAATAGTTTTCTGTGTTACCGTATGGTCAACTCATATATATCTTTTAAAACCCTTTACTCATCTATAGCAAAATAATATTTAATTTAGGATATTTGATTTAGGAGCTAACTAGATAAGGAAGTAAAATAGATATACATGTTTTCTCAATCTAATTTTAAAAATTTGGTCAAATGTGGATACTTGGTATTACGTGGAAGGAAATATGACTATATATAGGTAACTGCAGTTTATGTGCAACTGAAGGCTAGCTTGACTCAACTGTGACAATTATATCCACTGAAAAATTCTGAGGCTTGAGTTTTTAAAAAGAGATTTTTAAAAAAGATTAAAATCACTCACATTTTCACAACCCTAAAAATGACTATTTTCTTTTTACATAATATAATCTGTAGAGATATATATCATAATGTAGTGAGACTGTACATGCTATTTTTTTATCCTGCTACTATCTTTAAGTAAATCTAGGTTTTGGTTGAAAAGTGCAGCCTTTGAGAGACCATTTCACTCCAGTCCCCTCTTGCAGAGTGCTGTCTTAGAATTTACTTTTGTTTCTCCCCCACCTGTTTCTACTAAAAAAAACAAAGAACAAAGAGAAGAAGAGAAAAAGAGAAGAGGGTGAAGAATCCCAACTTGATGTTCTTGAGAATTGTTCTGAAATCTGGCTTGGAAAATATCTTGCTATAAATCCTGACAGACTTCTTGTTGGGCAGTTAGATACCATGGAACCAAACAGAGGGAGGAGTCTTTCAAGAGAGGAAGAGCTGGATCAGGCTATGGTGAGCCTGGTGTTCAGGTCCTTGTCATTGTTGTCATCATTGTGATCCTCCTCCTCCTCCTCCTATCGTCCTGTTCTGATGGAGGCAACAGGAAGTCAGTGTCAGAGGCACCCTGTGAAGATAACCTGTCATGGCATGAGTCTCCTCTGGGATGGCTCACTTGGTGGGTTGGTGGAGGAGAATTTTTGGAGTCCCTGGATGGGCTTTGTCCTTTTGGAGGCAAAGAATTGCCCTGAAATCTGGCTACTGTAAATATCTTGGTAGAAATTCTAGAGGACTTCTTGTTGGGTGTATGGTTGGCATTGAACCAAGAGAACAATGGGAACATGTCTTTTAGAACAATAGAAATCAAATTTCAGTTGAAGAAGGACAAACTGAAAGGCTCCTGATGTAACAAGTTCAGCTATAGAACTCAGCTGAGTGATGGGCGCCCCCAGCTGAAATCCTCCTGGGCTTTGTCCCACTGCTCCCCAAGAGCCACCCAGGGTATTGCTAAGTCGCTGAGATGTCCACACTGGCGTTGACCTTGTCATTTCCTTCCTCACTCTCCCACAGTGGCAGGATTATACATGTGGGTTGCTTTGCATAACCAGATACAGAGTTTTAAGCTAACTTATTGAAATTTGAGCAGCCATCACCATTGAAATGGACAAAGGAACCTGTATTCACATACTTTTTATACTGGGAGTGCCAAATGAAGAAAAGTTGATGAAGATCACCAAAGCCCATGACCATCTGAGATGCAGAGGGTGCTGCCTGTGCAGTGGCCAGAGAACATCTTCCCAAAGGCCTTTGCAAAGTGACCCCATGCTGGTCCTCTGAGGCTCGGAAATTAGACTTTGTCCTCACTAAGACAGAACTTATTCCTTCTGCTCAGAGCAGTGTCACCTTATTGATAACACAAGACCGACCCAAAATTAGAATGCCGGGTAATGACCTGATCATGAGAAATCCTTACACATCTTATTTGCAGTTTGTTCTCTAAAGGACTGAAGTGGGCATCACTGTCTTGGCCAAGGTTATGTAGCCAAATAAAGATAGAGACTAGGAGGCCCTGACTTCCTGCTTGGGCATGACACCTGGACTTTCATGGGGGTTATTGTCCTTATCACCCTTGACTCCTTCTGCCCTTGTGTTCACTCTGGGCTTCTGTGCACTCATTGATGGAGTCTCACTTTGCTACTGCTCTGCATCCCATTGAGCCTGGGACATGGTGACTTCCTGCTGCTTACTGAGAAGCATCATTAGGAGGCCCGGCCTGGAGATGTGTGTCGCACAGGCCAGTGGCACAAGGGTTTCACAGGTCCATTTTCCAAGTTTGGATAACATGAGAAATAGTTGCTGCAAAAGCATTTCTTTCAAAGGCATCTCTTGCAGCTTGGTTTTCTACAGGAGTCCTTCCTACAGAAGGGTCTGAAGGAGTGTAGGGTTTGGAGAGGACCCTGACCTTGCAGGTCTCCTGAAAATGAAAAGAGCCCTCATCAAGGGCAACTAATGAGGCTCCCACTGCTGAGAACAGAGGCCTCTTTGTAAGCTTTAGACCACTGTGTGTATTTTCCTCTGTGAGCTGCTCACTCCTGTTGGCCTCAGGTGTTCCCTGGGCCACAAGAGTGAGTTTTATAAAAGCAATGACTTTTTTGGCAATGTAAGATTGGTTTAGAAGCTTTCATGCTTTTACTCTAGCATGTGCGTGTTCTAAAACCAAAAGGCTATAGGCGAAGTCGCCTGCTCTGTTACTCACCTCAGGTGGGGCTCTGGCATGACAGAGGTGGGGGACCTGCCCAGCAAGGGACCTTTCAGGGAGGGGGAGATGGGTGCCTCTGTCTTTCTGTGTGGAAGGAGTTTCCAGCTGAGTTCTTGGGCTTTGGCCCACCCCTGATGCTGCCCCAGCTCCCTCGTACTGGGTCTCCCGAAGCTTTTTTCTTGGGTAATGTTCCCCACCAGCAGCTGGGCACTCTGTCCCTCCCTGGTCTCCTGTTTCCACATTTTTATTTATTTATATATATATTTATTGGTACATTTTAGGTATAAAATACATTTACATTTATCATTGGGTGTTTGTACCAGAACATGATGTATCTTAGCTCTTATTTTTTCTCCAATTACCTGTGCACCCCCTGTTTCCACATTTGGTTTTTTTGGTACCAGAGATCAAACTTGGGACCTTGTGCTTGTGAGGCAGGCAGTGGAACCACTGAGCTAAATCCCCAGCCCTTTCCACATTTTCTTGAGGAGCATTTTCTGTGTGCCCTTTGGGCCCTTGAGGATCCTGTCCACTGCCCACAGCCTTCTTCAATGCCAAATCTCCATTAGGCTGTTGTCCTGTGCTTGAGCACTTACCAATTTCTTTGAAAAGATTTTGCATCTAAATTTGGGACCTAAGAATGGTCTGCATAAAGATGGCAGTTTTCTCTTTCTTCTTAACCTCCTTAATTTTTCCTGAATTTCTGCGACTAATAAATTTTGCAGAAAATGCAGCTTCTTCAATTCGTTTTTGTAAGACTAATTGCTGGATGCAGGTTTAAAAGAGGTGTTTCTTGTTTTGTTTTTCAAATAACCCAGGGAATTATCTCCATCTTGCATATTTGAAAAGAATCAGTCAAATGAATCGTAATGATGTTGACTCTACATCTCGTGGATTTCCCTCTGAGAAATGCAGCAGTATGTAATTGAGAGCACTGATCACATCATTTTCATAATTGAAGTTGAGTTTCATGATCACGAAGCCAACCAGCTGACTCCACTTTGCTTGGAAGAAGACTTTGCAGGCTCAATTAGCAGCTCGCCACTGGTCTTCTTCCAGGCACCGAAGTAGAAAGGAGGCTGGGGTAAGGAAAGCTGACAAGGAAAAGGTAAAAGCAGAAACAACATGGGTTGGGAGAGGGGATGACCTGGGAAGACCTTGAGGAAAGGCTGCCAAGTTGGCAGAATGCAGAGCACAAGGCAGAAGATGAATCTTGAGATGGGCGAAGGTGTTGTAGGTGCTGGGCTCTAGTACAGGTGGAGCCTCTGCACTGGGCTGAGGGCACTCCACAACAGGCTCTCATCTTGGCAGATGCAGAGCTCACATATGTTGGTGTTGTTATGGTGTATGTTTCTTTTGCACAGTGAAAGCCTTCTCTGGGGTGTAATTTACAAAATCCTCGGTTACCCTAAGTTTCACGTCCAAAGGTTGAGTAATAACTTCAGTCAGTGTTGGATGCTGAGCGTGAACCTGGTCTGGGTGTGGAAACCACCTCAGGGTGCTGTGGAGGTGGAATGCAGCCTTCTTCAGGGCTACAGAAAGTGCAGCCTCTGTGGTAGGCGTTGCATTTTCAGGGAGCTCCAGGTGTAGATGTCAGCCTGTGACCTTGGGTGACATTGAATGCCAAGAAGGCTCCTGACCTGAAATTGGAACTCTCATCTCATGAGGCACTGGAGTATCAGCAACAGCCGCCTCAGGTGGTTCTGGAGGCTGAGGGGGGGATCTCTTACAGATTTGGAGAAGATCTAGCTTTTGTAGAAGATCGGGGCATTCTGATAAGCTCTGGGTCCAAAGGTTGAACTGTACCAGAGTCAGTTTTGGATGTGGAAGTGTTACCTCAGAGTGCTTTGGAGGAAGATCTGTACTTGTCCAGGGCTGTAGAACATTCAGCCTCTGTAGCAGGTTCTGGAGTATGTTCTGTATGACAGTGATTTCAAGATCCAAAGAACGAAACATGATGCTGGGCAATGTCAGCTGCTGAGCTTGATCTGAGCTGCTATGGAACTGCCACCTCATAAAAGGCTGGAGGATGAGCTAGTCTCATTGCACAACTCATTTGGAAGCTGAGATGGGACCACTGGCTGGGTTGGAGAAAGTTCTACCTCCTCATGGGAGCTCTGGAGGGGGAGATGGTTCCTCTACCTCAAGTAGTTCTTCAGGCAGAGGCAGGTCATCTATGTTGTGCTTTCTGTCAATGGAATAGAAACAGTAGTGCTCATGCTGGGTCCCTGAAGGCTGAACTGGGAGCTTTTGCTGGACTGATGCAAGCATAGCACTGTCAGGGTTTGGGGACAAAGCTGAGCTCTCTTGCTGGCTTGGAGAACTTTCCTCAGGAAGCTTTGCAGGCTGACTTGAGACTCCACTATTGAATGAAAAAGGATTATCCTTCATGGCAGAGGTTGGCTGCTGAGTTGGAACCTCTTGCTTGTTGGTGTAAACTGTTCAGGGGACACTGAGGACTGAGCACAGACCTCCTGTTTGGTTGAAGTTTCAATTTCCACATTGTTTATCACCTCTAGAACCTTAACTGTGATACTGTTTAATGTTGGATGCTGAACTTGACCATCACATAGAGGAGAAACTGTTATCTCATGATGTTCTGGAGGTGGGCTGTGACTCATTAGGAAGCTCCTGAGGGGTCAAAGAGATTACAGATGTTCAGCTTCAGGCTTCTGTTGGACTGAAGAAGGTTCAGCCTCCTCAGTGATTTGCAGATGTTCAACTGTGGTCTCCCACCAGGTGAAGATGATTCATCCTTCTCAAAAGTCTGTAAATTCCCAACTTTGGTCTCTTAGTGGGAAAGGGTGGCTCATCCTGAACAGGGTCTGAGATTGAGCTGGAGCCTTCCTGTTGAAATTTTAAGGTTTCAGCCCCTTTAGAGGGCTCTGGAGGCAGAGTTTGGGTCTCTGGGCTGAGTCACAGAAGGCTCCATATCCTTCATTAGAACTGAGGGTTGAGCTGTAGCCTTGTGAGCTGGGGACATTCCTGCCTCTGCTCTGGGTTCTGGTGTTACGGTAAACTGCAGGTCTGGAGGTATAACAGTCAGATTAGGCAATGAAAATGCTTAGCTTAATGGTGGCCTGGAGTTGAAACTGCTACTTTGTGATGCTCTGAAGACTAAGCTGGCTGCTCTAGCTGGGTTGGAGAGGGTTCCACCTTAGCATACTCTGAAGGCTGAGCTGGGGCTCCCGGATGCCTTCCAGAAGGTTCTTTCTCAAGAGCCTCAGAAGGATAAGCTTCTTGCTCTTGCTTGTGGAAAGGTTTAATTTCCACAGGAGGGCTGGAGTTTTAGCTGGGGTCTTCTGTTGGGTTGAGGAAGTTTCCACCTCTTCAGAGAGCTCTGAAGTCTCAGCTGGAACCTCTTGTTGGGTTGAGAAATGTTCCACTTCCTCTGGGTGCTGTGAGAGTTGACCTACAGCTTCCTGCTGAGGTGAAGAGGATGGGATGGGATGTGGAGAGTCTCTGGGTTCCAGTTGGAATTGAGAAGGTCCAGTTTATTCAGGGACTTCTGAGGGAGCACAGGACCTCAGATCATCACAGCCCCCCAGGTGTGCTAGGGGAGTTAGGGTGTGGAGCAATTCTGGTGGGAGATCAAAGAACAGGGCTCCCTGTCCCCTGGGGACTTGGTGGTCAGTGGACCTGGTGCCTGTTTCACTCTAGAAGCAGGGCCACTAGAACCAGCAGTCACAACTGCTGCCAGGCGAGGAGTCCCAGAGGCATAGCAGGAGCATGACAGGAGGTGACTTAGATGACCAGGCCAGTGGAGTATAAGTGCTGTGGCCTGTGGAGTGGAACCTTTCTGGCAGCTTCTTGCCACAGTGCCTTGGCAACCATGTATGCTCTGTTCCACCCTTTATTTATGACATCTTTCTTAAACTTTTATTAGGATCAGTCCCAGATGGACTTATGCAGCCTGGGGGAGTCTTTTCCCACAGTGACCAGGCCCAACTGCCTTTCCCCAGCAGAGGTGACAGTGGCCCTTCACAGGCCCACCTTCCTATAGCAAGCAGCATGTGGGCCTCAGACCTGAGTGGTCCTGGGCTTCCAGCAGCCCATGTAGTGGGGTGGGGCAGAGCTCCCATGGAAGTCACAGGGCTGGGCCTCAGGACGCTCAGATAGGCTAGATACTCAACTTTTGGTTCTTAAAGGTTGTTACTGAGAGTTGAGATTGATGGAAATTCCAGTTAATGCCTGAAGGAGTCAAAGTTTCACCTGAAGGATATGAGGTCTTCTGTGACTCTACCCAGGTGGAAGGCTGACACCAGTCAGATCCACTTCTTACATGCAAATCAGGGCCTCTGATAATTCGTCGAGGATTTCTCATCGTCTCAGCCTCCAGGGCTGTGAAGCAGGAGAGCAATTCTGCTCAATCAAGTTTCTGTTGAGCATGGCCTGTAAAGTTCATCCGAGTATAAAATTCAATAGGAAACAACTCCATTGAATACTGTGACCACTTCCAAGGCTCATATGAAAGCAGCCAATTATTGTGTTCATCTAGTATGTCAGTGGCATGAATAAAAAATTCATGAATTCTTGATTTCAGCAAAAAAAGTAAATCATATGGTAATGTAGGTATTAAATATCTATGTTCTCGGGTATTATGTTCATATTCTATGTTTTAAATTATTTTCTTAATGTTTAGTTGTAAATCTTTAGTTGTAAACTTTTAAATCAATTAGCAAGCAATGAAGTTTGTATGTATCACTTTTATGATAAATCCTTATGATTAAAGTTGTTAGGTAAAGTACTAATAAAGTTTTGGCTACATATTAGCATATGTATTTCCAAAAGTGTTATAATATTTTATGAAGCATTAGTAGTGATGGTGTGTAGCCAGCTTTGCCAACCAATAACACACACCATGAGCCCAGATTTCAGTGAAGAAATGGAAGAACAATTAGAATTCAACCTGGTTGCTTGGGCTTCCATGTTGGACCCAAAAGCTCTGTTAAGACATCTGATCTCTAAAGGCCAAATTAAAATCATATTCTTCCCTTCCCTTAGACTCTAATCCCACACAGATTCTGCAAGTGGAAACTAGTTAATGTTGACCTTATAAGTTTGCAAAATATTGTCATTCTTGTCTCTTTGTGTTGACCTTTTATTTTATCTCTGCATCTGTAACTTGACCCTACTTGTAGATCAGGAAAGAATGAGGCAGGTAGAGGTGAGATATGAGGAAACAGGTTCTCATGGAAAGATAAGCACCTCAGGTGAGTCCACTGAGGACTCCAAGCAAGGCAGATACTGCCTAGGAATGCTCAGCTGGGCTTCCAGGGTCAGGCAGTATGAAGGGAGGGGTGGTAGGGCAGTGGTTCAGGTGTCAGTAGTGTTTGCATTGATCAAATGCTGTCATTTGGTGGGGGGTACTGGGGATTGAATCCAAGGCCTTTGCACTGAGCTATGTTCTCAGCCCTTTTTTTTGCAATTTTGAGGCAGAATCTTGCTGAGTTGCTGAGTTGTCTGTGCTGTGATCTTCCTGCCTCAGGCTCCCAAAGTGCTGGGATTATGGGCCTAGCTTCCCTTTGCCATTAATAGTCTAACTTTCATATATATACTGGCTCTTCTCTGCATTGGGCGTTGTCATTGGGGTTGGGGCAAGCAAGGACATTTTATTTACACCACAATGTCAGGTTCTTGTCAGTATTTGTATTTTTAAAAGGAAATGAGAGCAAAGTTGACTTGTGAAAAGACTTTGAAGTCAAACAGACCTGAATCTGAATCCTAGCTGTGTTACTTACCAGTTTGTGACTTCAGCAGGTCCTTAACTGAGTCTCAGTGTGCTTGTCTGTAAAAAGGGATAAGTATGCTTAGCTCATGGATTGTTCTGGAGGTTGAATGAGATAACCTGCAAAGTAATAGATAGTAACTGAACTATAAATAGAAGTCATTTAGTGACAAATAAATGCCTTTGAAATTGAATGCAGACTTTAATAATAAAACAGCATCTTGCTGTTGGAGAGTTGTGTATGGAGATGTCTTTTGGCCCTTGGGAAAAGGGGACTTCCCATAGCTGATATGGGCTAAATGTAACTGGGCCCCAAATGAAATATTTTCAATACCTGCATTTGTTTTTCTTCTCCTACCCTATTATGTCTCGGGTGCTTTGCAGACTATACTGACTGAACTCTACCTTTACAACAGCATGATTTCACTGATGAACCAAAACTGAGACATCGTCCTATAACTAATAAGGAGCAGAGGTGGAATTTGAACCCATATCTGTTTAACTCTAACACATGTGCTGTTTTCCTTACCAGGGCTTTCTTCTGTTTGTTTTTTTTCTCCATTAAGTTTATTGGTACATTTTAGGTATAAAATACAGTTACATTCATCATTGGGATCTTGTACCTTTACATGACATATCTTGGTTCTTAT
>NW_004624833.1:6770668-6819876 GCF_000247695.1 Heterocephalus glaber | reverse complement strand
CACTAATTCCTGGGTTCAGAAAGGTGGCCTTCTGGATCCCTGAGCTGACCTGTTGTCTGGGTGGGCTTCTGGCTGGGGCCTGTGCACACTTGGGATGGTATTTAGGTGTGCCACTGGCTAGGGCCCCTATGTAGCTGTTGTCTGGGACGGCCTTTGGCTAGGCGCTGTGCAAGCTTCTGGCTAGGGTCTCGTGCACTTACTGATGGTATTGGGGTGAACCTCTGGCTGTTGCTCATGTGCCTGTGCAGCTCTTTCCCAGGCAGGCCCTTGGCTTGGGCTGGTGTGCCCCAGCCTCTGGACTTGGGCAGAGCCCTGGCTGGGATCTGCTTGTAGCCTCACTGCTCTGGTCCACACAGCTGCTTCCCCAACTCAGGTGATCTGGTGTGCCTTTATTGCAAAGATCGTCCTCACTTTTCCAGTGGGCTTTAATTTTCATCAACAGGCCTCAGAGAGGCCCTCTTTCTGTTGTACACTCCTACTCTATCTTCTCCAGCTCAGAACAATGTCCTTTATGACCCCTGCAACTCTGCAGTGTGGATCCAGGTAATGGCTCGGCACAGCTGTGTGTGTGTGTGTGTGTGTGTGTGCCCACTGGCGCCCGCATGGCTCACCTCCTCTGTGCTCTGGGGCGGTGGTATGGTGGCCCGGGAGGCTCACTTAGCCCTCTGGGGTGGTGGTATGGTGGCAAACATTCTTCTGTTTTGATGAGTAGTTGTAAAGGAAGCCTTTAGAGCATTGGATACCTACAAGTTCTGACTGACTTCTCTGACTCTTGAACACGTAAGAGAACAAGCTTTATCATGTGTATGGGTTCACATCATAAAGTTCTTACACTTTAATTCATTAATTGCTAGTGATCTTAATACAAAGATTGAATAACAGGCAGTTGTTTCTGAACTAATTGGAAACCAATTTGGATAATGTTTTATGGGCGTAATGACAATTTTTCCTTTCATAATATTTTATTATGGTTTTCCACACGTGTATTGTTTTCATTGATGTGTTAATTAGATTAAAATTTATAATATTTAGAAATGTTATAAAGAGAAAATGTTTAATTTCTGATTCATTGTTGGGGATTGGGGAATCACCTTCACTGGGTATTGTACTCAAATGTAGAACAAACTTCTGACAAGTGGGGAATAGAAGAAGCATTTGAGTCTGTATATTCTGTGCACGTCTGAGCACATTTGTTCTTGTCATCGCCCATTTTAAGGCCTGAAGACATACTATATATATATATATTTTTAGAGTATAGGCAGAGTTTATTGTGAAGTGATTTTGGGGGGTAGCATATGAATGAGAGAATACACCTTCAAGGATGAAGGTGGGGAAGCACCAAATGGCAGTTGCACCAAATGAGGTCTCAGCTTACATTTGTGTGATTAACTGGGTATTTCAAGGAGTATCCTTCCTTTCCTCTGAGGTGGTTGTTTTTTGTACAAATAAAATGGGCTGTGTTTATTTCAGAGAGAACTAGGTCCCTATTTACTCCTAGGTGGATTTCTCTGGTCAGTTTGTTTTGAGACCTTGAAGTTTTTCTAACCCTGAGAGCATATTCTTAACCTGTATTATGATATTTAAATATAAACATTTGGGAGCTATGGACATAAGATCTGGAAATCAAAGATTAGTTATACTTTAAAAACTTATCACCAGGATTTCCCACAGTTGATTGGTCATGTCCACCTTAGTTTCAGGACCTCATAATATATACAGACATTTGTGATTTAATTTCTAAACTTTGAAACAAACATGTGCTGCTTGCCTGAGAGATTGTATTACCATGGGCATTTATTCTGAATAGTGATTACAAAAGCAAAGACATATGGAGATATATTCAAAGTGTGGCATAAAGTTTTCAATTTCCTGCTTCTGTGGCGTTGTGCTTGGGAACACAGGTGATGTGACGAGTAAGTGCCTCATCAAGGAATAAGGGCACAGTTGGGAATCTCACTGGGTGTTCACATGAGTGTGTCTTTCTCTTAGCATAATGTGTTAGGGAGATGGCTACATTCTTTCAGGTGAAGAGTTCAGTAGTGGTTTGCCAAGATGAAAGAGTCCTAATTATTTTTTGCTAAACTTTGTTACCTTCAAAATTAAAAGAAATCTAGCAATATTACTCTTCTTGTAGTCAGATGATTGTTGGAGTTTTCCAACAATGCTAACAGTTGATCAGTTTATTTCCACTTCTAATTCCAGTCTCTGCATTCTAGAAGTAGAAGAATTGCTGAGATGCTATAAGAAAATATTGACATTCAACAAAGCCACACAGATGCTGCTTTTGTTCTTTTCTCTTCATGTCCCTGGGTAACCATAATACCTGTGATGTTGGCCTGTGTACTAGAGCCATTGAAGACTCATTAATACCATCCTTTCTGTTTATCCTCCTCTTTTGAAGTCTGGCCTTGGATAATACCACAAAGGAGCTGGTGCCTTTGGATGAGTCATTTCTCCTCTCTGGCTTTGGTTTTCTTCAGATCTGTAAACTGAGAGGGTGAGATGAGGTTATGTTAGGACTCCCTTTTAGCTGTGATTTCAATGAAGGAGTACTATATCTTGTTTAATTCAGAAAGCTCCAAAATTGTTTCAAGGCTTATTGTAGCATTTATTTCATCAAGATCCTCTTTAGAAGTTTCTACACAAGCAGACATCAGAATGCACTTGAATGAAGGTCAAAGTCATCCCTATGCTTTTCAACAGTTTTTTAAAAGTTAAGAAATGTAATTTGGAAGAGGAGTAGTAGAAGGGAGTATAAATAACAGTGGGAAATGGGCAAACATTTATCTTAAAAACCATATATTTCCTTGTTCCCTCTCTATACCCCATATTTCCTCTTTTGTGTTGGCCAGAATGAAAAATGGATCTTGATGTATTTCATCTCTTCAATTCTAGCCTACTTTATTAATACCCCTTGGGCTGTCTGCTGTAGTGTTGGTGCCAGTTTCTTTTAGTAAGTAATTATGCACATCATTGGTGGTGATTGTCAAGATGCTTAATAAAAGCTTGATAGCTAAATTAACTCTTGATTTTAGGGTTTGAATAAGTATTTGGTGACCCAGTCACACTCCTAGGAATTTACTCAAGTGAAGTAAAAAACTATGTCCACACAAACATCTTTGCACAGATTTTATAGTGTACTTTTAATTGCCAAATACAAGGGACATGGGGGAATTTGGAAGGTGATAAAACTGGACTACAGTACTGGTTATATGAGTGTGTCAGAATTCACAGAACTGTATATTACAGAAGGTGATTTTTCCTATGTGTAAATTAACAATGAAAAAAATACTACTAAAAATAAGTATCTATTATACTTATGGTTTGAATTTTTTTTTGTACCAGGGATCGAACTCAGGACCTTGAGCTTGTGAGGCAGGCAGTGGAACCACTGAGCTAAATCCCCAGCCCAGTGGTTTGCATTTTAAGTGTCCCCCAGATATCTGTGTGGTAAAGGCTCGGTCCCCAGTGTGGTGCTATTGGGAGGTAGTGGAAACTGAAATTGTTAAGAGACAGCCTGGCAGGAGGTCATTGGGTCCCTGGGACCCTAGTGCTTTTGAAGAGAGTGGTGGAACCTCAACCCTTTCCTCCCTCTCTCTTTGGCCATGAGGTGAGTGGTTTCACTCTGACATCTGTGCTGCCTATGACAGATCCAAAAGCAGTGAGGCCAACTGCAACCTCAGGGACAGGAACCTCCAAAACCACAAGCCAAAGTAACCCTTTCATCTTTATAAGTTGATTATCTCAAGTATTTGTTACAGTGGTAGAAAACTGACACAATTTCAAATGGTTATTGAAGCATTTTTTTATACATAATTTTCTGCTGGGCATGCTGAGATAGTTATTATAGAAATATAAGTCATTGTTGATAAGGACCTTGCACTTTGGCTTAGGACATTGAAATTTAGGATTTTTAAAATGACATTTTTAGGACACAAAGATTATTAGAAGCAGCCATTTTTTTCATGTATTTATTGGTACATTTTAGGTACACAATATGTTTACATTTATCATTGGGTGCTTGTACCTGTACATGATGTATCTTAGTTCTTATTTTTCCCCCTTTACCTGTGCGCCCTTCACCCCCTCCACCCTTCCCTCAGCCATTTTTTATTAGACAACTGAAGTAAATATAGGAGTTTTAAAAGAAAAATCAAGCTATAATTTTTGAAGTTATAGCATCTGGGTTTTTAAATAAAATATTTGTTGAAAATTTATGATCTTTCAATACTGACAGGAGGGCAAAAGAGGAAAGGAGAACTAAGTAATCAAACATAAATCAATCTTGCTTTCCTGAGAAGGTGCAAGATAAGTGTTTACAAATTGATTTTTGGTCTCAATATATAACTACTTCTGACATTCTCCATTTCAAAAACATATACAAACATATCTATGCCTATTTAATTTTTTGTGTAGTTTAAAGAAGACAAATGATTATGATAATCACCAAATCCTGTCGAACCTCCTCACACACCTCACAAGGGCAACTCATTTTAAGGACCATGGGAGAGACCGCCAGACATCTACCAAATGCCTCCTCTCCCCTTAGCAACAGAAGCCCAGTTTTTTCAAGAAAGCAATGTGCCTCTTAGACTACATATGCCAGCTTTCCTTGAAGACAGATGTGGCTGGGTGATGCACAGTGTTGTGTGGAAGTCCAGGAATGCATTAGCATAGCTGGCTCAGCTGGGGTGGCAGCTGGGAGCTTTGCTCCACCCCACTCCGGGTGCCTGGAATATAGCTGTAGTAGTTGGTGCTCCAGCGTGGGTGTTTTTCCCTTCCTTCTCCCACTCCCTCAGTAGCCCACTAGGAGAATGGGTTTTACTGGTTTCCTGGAGATGGCTCCTTGGTCAGGCCGCTTGACTTGGTTCAATAAACATGGAATTTAACCATTGCTGAGCACTTTTCTACTTTCCTGGTAGTGTGCTAGGCACTTTCCATACTTCATCACATGTAAATCTCATGTCTCTATGAAGTAAGTCCTTTTATTATTTGCATTTCACAGATAGTGATATCCAGTGGTTGGGATCACTTAGGTAGGTGGCTTACTACTCAGTTGTGCAAGAGGGTTGAGTGAGTCCCTTTTGCCTTTTTGTTCCAGACATCATGCTGCCAATTCATCTTCATTCAAACCCTAGTTACTACTTTTCATAGCAAAATTCTTAATATGATCACTTGCTGAACTTGTGATTTCATTATTAAAATGTGAATTCTGAATCCTCTTCTGGCAGAAACATCTGGAGTATACAGTCATCCCTCATTATCCACAGGGATTGGTTTCAGGATCTCCTAAGGATACCAAGATCTGTGGACGCTCAAGTATTTATATCACCTATGCACATCTCTCCAAATACTTTATAGATTGCTTGTAATGTCTAATACAATGTCAGTTATATGTAAAGAATTTTACAGTTTTGTTTATGGAATAATAAGAAAAAGTCTGCACCTGCTCCATACAGAGGCAGAATTTTCCTCAAGTATTTTCTCTCCATGGTCACTAGAATCTGTGACTGTGGAACTTGTGGATACAGAAGGCTGCTGCTGCTGGTGGTGGTGCTGTGTGTGTGTGTGTGTGTGTGTGTGTGTGTGTATAGAACAAGAGTCCACATCGTTCCCTTATTCAGACCCCTCCCACCACACTCCTGTGAGTTCCCTAAACAAACTGGTTCTGATGCCCTCCTAAAGGATTCTGTTTTCCTAGTGTTTTCCCTATGAAAATTGCTTGTATCCAAAGGCTCCTGGATAATGTTCCTTTTTCCTTTAAGTGGAAGAAAGTCTTGGCCACCTGTAAATGTTAAGTGAGCTCAAGGAAACTTTTTTTTTTTTAATGGGAGTGTAATACCACCTACTTCATACTTCTCTTTTATTTTTATTTTGGTACCGGGGATCGAACTTGGGTCCTTGTGCTTGAGGGGAAGGCAGCGGAACCACTGAGCTAGATCCCTGGCCAGTCAGGGAAACTTTAATATGGTAGTAAAAAGTTCTAAGCATTCTTGGGTGACAAATGTAATCAGGGTCGGGTTTTATAAATGCTGAAGGAGTGGGAGGTGCATGCGTGGCTTCAGTGGGTTGTGGCTTCAGGACTTATCCTTCTCTGTATGATGGCAACTAAGCATTTTTAAGGTATTGATTCTGTTAAGGAGGAATTGTTTATCCTTTGACTATACCAGCTCCCACTGAACCACTTTTTTTCAGACTTTTCTCATTTACAGTCTTTCCCTTACAATTTATCACTAGATAATATTGGTTAGCTCTTTCTCTAAGTTGGTTTTCCTTCCTGGACTAGATTGTAAGCTCCTTGAGGGTACAAAAGAAATAGTATATAGTAAGTCGCCTCAAACACACCCCTACCTCATACATCCAAAGACGGAGGGAGGGACGACCAATTTGAAAATCATGGCTGAGCACCCTGCCACTCCCTACAAGGAGTGCATATCCAAAGGATTGTCTAGGCCCCCAGTGGCCTCATGCATGAGCCGTGTGCACCATCTTGTGCTTGGTGGCGAGCTAAGGAATTGACTACAAGGAACTCTTAGCATCCAGTCTCCCTGTTCAACCTTTAATAATTGAGTGAGTTTGATTCCTGGTCCTTGGTGAAAACAGTGATGCATGTAGAAGCAGAGGTGAGCGAGGTGTGTGGAGACTTTCTGGGTGAGCATTATTCATTTGGCTTAGGAGAAAGCTGCTTGATCTCTTATTCCATGGGCATAGGTATTCATGTGCAGCTACGATTGTGAGCACTACAGAGCCAGCCATGAAATCTAGATGAGATGCTTTCATCATCCACATTTATTAAAAGCATAGAGTACTAGATAAAGCTATACACATGAGTGAGACTGTAATCTGTCTATATGAGAAACTTTGAGACAAAGATTTTAAAGGATTTCTGAGAGAAGTGAGAAGCATGGATGATACAAAACCCATCCAGTGTATAAATAAAATCTTGGAATATCATCCATATATGAGCTTGCTCGCTCTCTTTCTCTCTCTCTCTCTCTCCTCTCTCTAATTTTAACCAGAAGAAATCCCTTTGAGAATCAGTCTGATTAATGGCTTCTAAAAATGACTGATGAGAGAGAAAATATCTTCTCCAGAATTTCCCTATTCTATTCAGCCTTTACTCATTGCACTCAAAATAACACAGTAGCAGCATAAAGAAGCTAAATGACCTATTTTTTGGAGAATCTATTTCTTAAAGAAAAAAATGAAATGTTTCCACTTCAAGAAAAATTCACATTTATGTAATTTGTGTCTTTTTTAAGAGCATTCAGTAAAGTGAGGGTTTTGAGGGGGTTTTGTTTGTTTTAAAAAAATTGAATCCTATGTTAAATACGCTGAGATAACTCAGTATTTTAAAGAGACCTTTACTAAGTTATTTTATAATACAAATTGAGTATATTAAACATGGGCACATGTAGTTAAGTGGGTATCGTTGGCTCAATGCCAAAGACTTAGATCTCAGGGACTTAAGCATCTAGTGAAAGTTTTAGTGATCACCTCAGTCCCAACTTACAAAATTTCAGTCTCTTATGGTGACATGAAGTGAAAATATAGAACAAATGTTGTAGAACACCACCAGGCGGCAGGATTAAATGTAGGAGTGAGTGATTCCAACTATAGCTTCTCACCCTGTCAGGCTTCTCCTCGTGTGGATGTATAGTCACAGGGAGATCTTTTTTAAAGGTAAGCTCTCGTTTTATATGGCTAAGATGGGCCTGAGGTTCTGTATTTATAATAAATCTTACCTGCTGAGGATATGACTGGTTTGAAGAGCACACTTTGAATAGCAGGAGGTGAGTGTAAACTTTAATAACAGTAAGAGCTCAAAAGAAAGAAGTTAATATGGACCAGCATAAAGATCTCTTTAACCCTTGCACAACAAGTGATATGTATAATAATGTCTTATCTGTTTAGGATATATCTTAAGCAAATTAAGGCATCATGTGCTTATATATACTACTATTTGGTGAGTCTTAGGAGTAGTTCATTATAGTACTACCCTTATCTGCAGAGGATATGGTCCATGACTCTCAGTGGGTGCCTGAAACTGCAGGTAGTACTGAACCCTACACTCTGTTTTTTCTTTTTCCTCTTATAAACAAAGGCATCATAAATGAGGCTAAAATTAAAACAAAGGCAGTTTTATTTGCATACAGAATAGATTTGCAAATCAGGAGAACACAGGCTTAGTTTAGAAACCCAGTAAGTGCTCCACTGAGGTTAAGCAGGACTGAAGCTTTTATTACAAAGGGAAAGTGAGTACTTGTAGCTTAGTATTCTTTGGGAGAGATGAGTGGGACAGAAATTAAGTCCTAAAAGCCAAGGTGGTCATAAATTTTGTAAGTCCTTTGAGACCTCCAGGTCAAGAGGCAAACTAGCCAACCTGGTGTTTCTTAAACGTTGCGAGGTATTAATTCTGGAGAACTCTTTCCTCTTGTGGATTTTGTTCTAGCTGTGATGTTTCCAAGGCAATTTACCCATGTCAGAAAAATCTCTAATGCTCACAAAAGGATTTTTGTTGTTTATTTTTGACCATTCTGCAGCCGTTTTGATTTTTATGTTATCACTATACATATATATTTCTGATACGACCTAATTTATAAATCGGCTACAGTAAGAGATTAATAACTTTAATAAAATAGGTCAATTACAACTCATATACTCTACTAAATGTTGTATGAATTTGGTCTCCCTAATATTGTAGTGTACCCTCCCTTTTTGTGATGATGAGAAATGATACAGTTCCTATGTGGTGAGATAAAGCAAGGTGAATGACATAAGCATTGTGTCAAAGCATTAGGCTACTACTTCAGGATTATTTGAACACAAGGATTTCAGTATTGCAGCTGATCTGATAACTGAAAAGGCTTCTAACAGGTGTGTAGTTGTGCAACATGGATACAGTGGACAAAAGGATGACTGATTCATGGTCCGGGAAGGACAGTGTGAAATTTCATCACATTGCTCAGCGTGGCATGTTGTGTAAAACTTATGAGATTGTTTATTTTGGGAACTTTCCATTTAATATTTTGAATCAAGATTGACCACAGGTACCTGGAACAGTGGAAAGTAAAACCATGGACAATGGGGACTACTCTAAGCGGATTTTAGGGCCCAAATGTTGAAGAAAAAATCTAAGATTTTTTAGTAAAATGTTATTAAGATCTTTGTACTATACAGAATTCATTCTAGGTTTGGAACAGGTATAAATCAGAAGTGAACTTCAGATTTTGAGTTAATTTTCTAAGAACTAAGGATATTTGATTTTCCTTTTTTTTTTTTGGTACCGGGGATCGAACTCGTGACCTTGTACTTTCGAGGCAGGCGGTGGAACCACTGAGCTAAATCCCTGGGCCCTGATTTTCCTTTTTTTTGAAAAAATCTTTTTGTCCTTTTAAATACACATTTGTGAATCTCAATACAAACCTAAGAGGCTTGGAGAATTTGATCTTTATGGGGAGTTATTCTAAAACCTGTCAGTACATTGAAGTTTCAAGAGTTTTGGTCATGTTTACATATGATTGTATCATTGAACATATCTTCTTTGGGGAGTGTGTGGAGTTTTAGGCCCACGTGTACAGTTAAGAGGGCACAGCTTCTATGAAGATTGCTCTTGTATCTCTAGCACCAACTGCAAGTTCAGAGGTTCCCCAAACCACCCTCAGTTTTGGAAACTAGCTAGAAAGACTTAAGAGAACACACTGAAAGCTACTATGCTTACAGTTTATTGTTTATTACAAGGAAAGCATACAGATTAGCATCAGCCAAAGGAAGAGATGTACAGGGCAGAGTTCAGGAGGGTTTAAAGTACAGAGCTTCCATTGTCCTTTCCCCTGGAGTCAGAAAGTATACTCACCCAATATTGTTATGTAACTCAGTGTTGAGAACCAGAGAGCCCACCCAAATTTCATGTTCAGAGTTTCTGCTGGGGCTCTATGATTGACTCTACATATTTGTTATCACCTTCCAGATCCACTGATACTATGTGATTCAAAGTCCCATGGTTGGTTTCTCTGGTGTGCCAGCTCTTGCCTGACGTCTGTGTGGACATGGCCAGCCCCCACCCTAAGTTGTATTGTTAGACTGTTGTGTCACTCAAGACCTCAAGGGAAGGATACATTCCTATCAGCAATGACAATCAAGAATACCCCCTACAAGTAGAGGGCTTCTTGTTTTAGGCAAGGCCAAATCCTTTACTCCACAAGGAGTGTTTTCAGGCTCCAGTGGTGACCCAGTTTGTCCAGTGAAATCATTTTAAGTAATATCATTGGCATTTCACCATGGGTACCATTAAAAAGAATTTGGACAACAGGCATGTAGAGTCATTTAAATGAGATTGGAATTTCTCCTCTATACTTGGGAGTAGTTCAGGTGAGATGCTAATAACTGGGCAGTGACCATACCATTGTGTTAGCACCTTCAGGTTTTTGCTTTTCTTGTTTTTATAAGTTCTAATCCAAACTTACAGGACCAGTGCTTTAGAATCTGTCATTTTAAAGTGAAACTTATGTTGCTCATTAATACAGAAAAGATAAAAATGTAAAAATGAAGACAACTATAAGCACATTCTCACCATGAATAATTCACCTCATTTGTATATCCATGTGTGAAAAGAACTTGGTATACTGTAAATACTTCACACATTTCAGTGAGTGTTCCATATCCTACAGCAATAATGCAGAAACTATCACTGAGTTGGGGCAGCCCTTCCTCCTCTACCTCTGCAGTGCTCACATCACAGCCTGCAGCTAAGACTCTGCATCCTCTCTGAGCAGTCTGTGTTCTGGCCTGGCTCCCCACACAGCCCTAGATGAGATAGTTCTAGCCCCTTCCCATCTGGGAACTCTTCACCTAGGGACTCTTGTGTTCCTCCCCACTTCCAGGCGTATGAATTGGGGGTGCTAGAGTGGGCTTCATTTTCACATGCTCTCAAGCCTCCCAGGGTCTCCAGTAACTTGGTCATGCTCCTATTTGCCACTCTCCTCAATAATGGGGCCTTGTTCCTGGGCCTCACTGGTGCCTGGGACCTTGAGAAGGATGGGTTTTTTTCTTTAGTCCTGCCTGCCTGCCTTGAATTGGGGCAGCATGCCTGACCTTCTGTATCCATCTGCCCCAGTCACACTCCAGTGCCCTGGGAGCCTGGGTGTCCTCTCCCCTGCCTGCTTGTCTGGCCCCCCATTGTGAGCCTCTGTAGCTGTAGCTGCAGCTGCCTAGCTCCTAGCTCAGCTCAGTGGGAATCCCAGACTGATCCACATCTTTGTGCCTGGAGCCTTCCTTCACTTCAAGTAAATGACAGTGCTTTGCCACATCTTTTTTTTTTTTTTTTTTTTTTTTTTAAATTCTTTTATTGGTACATTGTAGGTATACAACACAATTACATTTCTCATTGGGAATTGGACCTTTACATAATGCATCTTGGTTCTTATTTTTTCCCCATTCCTAGCCCTCCCTTCACGCCCTCCACCCTTCCCTATTTACAAAGACTTTATTTCCATTTTTTCCATTTCTCATCATTTTTCCTTTCCCTTCTTTCCTTTCCCCTGCCCCTCCCACTACCCCTACCCCTTTGGACCTTTTCTTCCTATTTTACATTATCGATTATTCATTCTAATCATTGGTACATTTTAGGTATGTAATATAATGACATTCATCATTGGAAATTTGCACCTTTACATAATCTCTCTTGGTTCTTATTTTTCACCCTTGCCCAGCCCTCCCTTCAACCCCTCCAGTCCTCCCTATTTACCAAGATTTTGTTCCTATTTTTCCATTTTCTCATATTAATCCCATTCCCTTCTATCCTTTCCCCTACCCTCCCACTTCCTTCCCCTTTGCCCCTTTTCTTCCTATTTCACATTACCTATTATACATTTAGTCCTTATTTACACTTTGAGTTTCTCACACCAGAGAAACTATTCGGTATTTACACATGCCACATCTTTTAAAAATTGTGAGGATGTAATGTTTTTCATTATAGTTGCGATTATTTTATTTTTTTGGGGGGGTGGACTGGGGATCGAACTCGGGACGTTGTGCTTGCAAGGCAGGTGGTGGAACCACTGTGCCAAATCCCCAGTCCCTGCTACATCTTGAGAAATGAGTGATCCAAACTACACCTTTAGGATTTTGTAATTTAATTGAATAATACTTTTTGGTAATATTAAAATATGCCAAACGTTTAAAATTATACTGGCTGTATAATTTTAATGCACATTTTAATTTAATCTGCATATATTCAGGTACATAAACAGCTTCACCCAAAAGAGGTATTAAATAAACATTGTTTTAGTTTCTTATTATGTGAGATAGAACTGTCCCTCTAGAATTGTCTTGGGTGATAAATCCTTTTTCATAAGAAATTATTTTACATAGTTTTTGTTAAAATATGCTGTCTCTGGGCCAGGGATTTAGCTCAGTGGTTCCACTGCCTGCCTCACAAGTGCAAGGACCCTGAGTTTGATCCCTGGTACCAAAAGAAAAAAATATATGCTGTCTCCAAGTATTAAGACTTAAGTAGTCTTTATCAAATCCACCATTTCAGTACACACAAGCTCATAACATTTAGGGTAATTATCCTAAGTTAATTGATCAACACTTTTATGCTCATTATTGGAAGAAAAGCCCATTGTCATTTCACAACATCGCTTGCCTCCTTGGCTTAATGAGAAGGAACGTGCTCCTGGTGTGCCTCAGGATGAGTGCGTGCACTGCAGGATCAGCGCTCTAGGCTAGCTAACAATCTGGAAAAAGTATAACTTATGACAGTAATTTAAGATGAGAGAGGAGAGAAGGAAATGCAGGAGTGTAGAGGTCACCAAGAGTGCTAAACAAGGGAGGCAAGTGGATGTGACTTTGGTACCGATGTGGTTTTCGTTGTGTAACTTCCAAATCTGTCTTCAGTCTTCTTTCCAGAGCCCTAGACAGAAATTTCTAATTCCTTTCTAGACATGTGAAGCTGCCTGAGACTCAGCATCTCCAGAATGGCGGTAACCATTAATGGAGAAGTTTCTCATCTGCCCCCACAGTTGGTCATGCGCTGTGAACACAGAGATAAGGTCCTTGTCCTCAGTGAGCAGCCATCCATCTTTTCTCTCCACTGGCTTCCCTCTGGTTCTTCCCAGACATACCCGGGAGCTGAGACATTCCCCACCCACACCTGCTGCTAGCCTGAGGGGTAGCCAAACTTGTCGTCTGATTTACTTTCCTACCCATTGTCCCCCGTGCATTTCTTCTCACATTGCTTTGGTTCAATGGTTTCCCAATAGCTTCCTGAACATTTTCAGCAATGATTCTCTTCCTTTTACACTCTTGTGCTTTTTCTTTGACACATGCATCCAAAAACTCATCGTATTTTCTTCTTGTTTATCTCATTAAGGATACTTTAACCCACCTGATTAAAGTCTTATTCAAGACTTCACAAACTCAATTCATTCATGAGGGCTGGTTGTAACTCAAGTTGGTTGTAAGTCAAAGACTATTTTTTCCCATAAGAAATAATGGAAATACTCATAATACATTCAGAAGCTCCCAAAGCATCTTTAACTATCCTTTTCATAATAAAAAAGGGTTGTATAGTGTGTGTAATTTACTAGAAACACCAATAATTTTCCTAGTGTATTCACCAAAAAATTATAAAATGTGCCTAGTTTACCAGAAACAACAATTTCATACTGTGCTCATGTTTCAAGTTGACATCTTTGGCTTGCAGGAAGGGAGGATGAAGTGGAAGGCAGTTATTGTTTGAAAGGAGAGTCCACTTCTATAAGAACATCAGGAATCTGGCTCTCTGGTGTCCTTTCTCTCCTTGGGAGAGTCTGTAGCTCATAGGACCTGTTTCTGGTTCACTAGGTCTCAGCCTTTTCAGAACTAAAAAGTGGCCTAAGGTTGTCTGTTTCTGTCTTTTCTTTAACACTGTCCTGTAGTATGGCATGATATTGTCATTAAGCAAGTGAATGCAACAGTTGTCTTTCTCTACAAATGTTTGTAGCTCTGTCCATTTTTTCAGGATTTCCTTTATTTCAGAACAACTCTGCTGCACTGATTGTTGATATTCCCCTCCTCTTCAAAAAGCTCATCAGCTGCCATTCTCTTTTGCTTAGCTGGAAGTTGCTGAAGTTCCTCTGTAGACAGTTGCTCTGAGTGTTCCTCCACAAGTTCCTCATCTCCACTGTGTACCTGCAAGCCTATGGACTCTGCTGTAGTGGCAGTGTCATCAATCACAGGGGCAATTGAAGGCTCAGGATCCTCTACACAGCCTTCAAAGTCTTTCTCCTGTATAATTTTAGGCCACACTTTCTTCCAGGTAGATCTCAGTGTCCTTAGAGAGACATTGGCCCAGGATTTCTCAGTTAACCTCACACAGAAAGGATGTTGTAATGTTCTTTTCAGAACTCTTTAAGAGTTAAATATGTATCTGAGACTATCTGAAAGCACTTCAGGAACAGTTCTTTGGTGCATAGCTTCTTAAAGTCAATTGTAACCTGCTGGTCCATAGGCCGCAGTAGAGGAGTTGTATTAGGTGGGAGGAACTTGATTGAGAGCCATGGGAATTCTTCATCCAACTCTTCCAAATCTCATGGGTGAGCAGGAGCACTGTCCATGATGATGAGAGCCTTGAGTGGTAAACCTTTATCTAGATATTTCTTAACAGCAAGACAGAAAGCCTGCCTCTCTGATCCATTCAAGAAAACGTACTCTTGTTACCCAGGCTTTTGTGTTAGGTCTCCACGTGACCCCTAATGTATTCTTCATGATCTTATGTTTTCTGAACATTTTGAGGGGTCTCAGAGTGATAAACCAAGAGGCTTTATCTGGAGATCACTCATGTTGGTATATAGCAATAAGGTTAGCCTATCCTTCATAGGCTTGTGGGCTGGCATTTCTTCTCTTCCTGAGTAGTGTATGTACTCCTGGGCATTTTCTTGCAGAAATGGCCAGTTTCATCACGTTGAAAACTTGATGAGAGCAAAAGCTATTTCTCTGTGTCATCATTTTGAAGTAGTGTATGTAATTTTCAGCACCCCTTTTATCAGTGCTGGCTGCTTCACCATGCCTAGTTACGGTATGAACCCCAGTTCTTGCTTTAAAATTGTGAAACCACCTCTTTCGAGCATGAAATGTTTCACCATTATCTTTTGTTGATTATCTTTTACCAGGTCTGCATTTATAGCCTTACCTTTTTCACAAATTATAGACTCAGGCTATAACCTGCCATCTGCCTTTTGTTTATCCATACTAATAATGGCCTTTCTACCTTGTCTAACACTGTTGATTGTGGCTCACTAATTTGAGTAAACTTTAGCACCCTTAGCAATGCTAGCATCATTATATCTTTTCTCTGTAAGATTGTCGAGTTGGTGGATTTCGACATGCTGTACATATTAGCAAGATTGGTCACACGAAAACCACTCTCATATTTCTCCACAATTTTCTTCTTCTTTCTGATTGTGATTGCTTTCTTTACCTTCCCTCCTTCTTAGCTTTTCTGGCTCTTTGGAGGCCATTTTGATAGCAGTAATTTTAGTGATTAGATAAAGCACTGACTGAAATCACATCCACAAACACAAACATCTGGGCTCAAACCGATGCTTATGTATGCTTTTCTGGAATCACAAGTCTTTGTTTACAACTGCACAAGCTGCCAGCATTCAGGTTGTAAGTCAAGACTTTAGTCATAAGTTAGAACATTCCAGTCATAACCCAAGTTGTTAGTATGTGAGGCCAGTCATAACTTGAGGGTCCACTGTATATGCCCAGCATGTACCATAGTGGCATTCAGTAAATGTTTGTCTAATGAATAGGAAAACACAGCTTAAGTCATGTCTTGGTAATGTGATTTAGCGAATATAGCATGAGAATTGAGTTCAAGCCCCCTCTTCCCCTTACCATGACCAAGGCCTTGATTTACTCATTCTTATGCTTGCTACTGTTCTTTGTAAGGATTGTTGTGAGAATTTGATGTGGATAACATCAGAAATTGTTAAGTTGCTTGTTATTAATTCACAAATCAATTTTCCAGTAGCCTCTTGCTTTCTAAATTGAAGTTGGTTGGAGTAATCTTTGTGCTTGACATGGCTTGACTCCAAACTGCCATTTGTTTTTCTCTGTCCTATGTCCATCTAGAGTTTGTATATATTTCCGTGTTCCCTTTTTTGGTGCTCTGGATGTTCCCTGCAAGCACCTGCCCCAACATCTTTGTCCACCTTTTTCCCCAGCCATGATTTCACACCTGAAAGCCTTCACCTGATGCAGTCCTTCTGGGTCTAGCTAAAGTGCCACTGGTCTTCTTGAAGACTCCTGTGTTCAGTCAGATTTAATCATTCTTTGTTCCCTAGTACCTCCTTCTTTTTCCTTTTATTTTACAGTAATTGGTTATTGTACTTTTAAAAAGGCTATTCACAGATCTTCCATTGCTCTCTCCTTCCTGACACAGAGTAGAATTGCACACCCTTTCCCATTTGGGGTTAGGTGTGGCTATGTGACTTGCTTTAAGCTAGTGAAACACTAGTAGTAGTAACATGTGTTTCTTGAGCTTTGAAAGCCAGCACATACACTACCATGTGTGTGGCACATTCAGGGTGGTGCTCACTCTACCAGTTGTGATCCCTCAGATGGACCCTCTGCCAACACATGACGGATGTGTAGCGTGAGGAAGGAATAAGCCACTCAGTCTGTGGGGTTCTTGGCAAATGCAGCCTAGCCTAGCCTACTTTATGCAATTGTTTACAAGCATGTCTCCCTTACTGGGTTATAAATGCTTAAAAGTAGGCTTTGTGTCTAGCTCACTTTCTATCCACACTTGTTTCTAACTTCCCTGCCTCTCTCTAGTGGGTGCTTCAAATAATTTTACTAGAACACTGGAGAACAATATTGATTTGGGAAAAACCAGGAGTACTATTTTAGAAAGACTACATAATGTTGGAATAAATGTCCTATTTTAGGATCCTATACAATACAGACTGGAGTAAACATCCTTAGAAAGAAAAAATTGGAGAAAGAGCCAGAGGTTGCAACATGGAGAGGCATTAACTCTGTCACAGTTCTGCCACCTCACATGCCATGCCACTGGGGTTTTTGGCTCCGTGCCTTTTAATATTGGCAAACAAGTTCTGGAAAGACACTTGCAGTTTTAGTTTTAAGATGGTTTCCATGAAGTTGCATGCTATATGTTACTTTATTTCTATTTGCATTTGTTGTTGTTTTTTCTTTTTGAGACAGGGTCTCCCTTTGTAATTCAGGCTGGCCCTGAACTCACTATGTAGCCCAGGTGGCCTTGAACTCTCGAGATCCTCCTCTCTCAATCTCCTAAATGCTGGGATTACAAGCATGCACCACCACATCCCGCTCTAATTGCATTTTTAAATTCGTAAATCGATCAGTGTTTTGCTACGAGTTTTAAAGTCATTAGTGTGAATTAGTGTAGCATTTTCCCTTGATTTATTAGTGTGATACCTGCCTTAACATTAATTGACACAGGTAATTTATTTATTTATTTTTTGGTACCGGGGATTGAACTCAGGACCTTGAGCTTGCAAAGCAGGTGGCAGAACCACTGAGCTAAATCCCCGGCCAAGATACAGGTAATTTAAAAAACAAAGGCAAAGGATCTGAGTCATTCTAATTAGGTAACTGTACAGTTTCGGTAGCATTAGTGGAACTACTCATTTTACTAGCTTGAGAAGACTAATAATTTATATTCTTTTATTCTTTTTCCCAGTCAAGTTTGACTCACTGGACCTGGGCCTCCATGGCATCACTCTCACTCTCAAAGTCCATTTTCCAGAAAAGGAAATAATTTCCCTCCCTGAAATTATTTTGATTCCAGCTGGTAACATTATAATGAGGAATTGCCTTGTTGCTCCTCTCTTGCTCTTTTACCAAACACACTCTCTCCCTCCCCTCTCTGTAGGTATATGTATATATATCTGTCATATTTGTGACTGATAACCCCTCATGAAATATGTTTTACTTAAAAGATTTTGGCATTTATTTTTTAAACATTAATAATTCCTTTATTAGAAATCCAATTTAAATTTTTTAGGTAGAAATCTGTTAGCTTTATTTTATTAAATTCACTGTTGTATACACCACAGTGTCATGCATTCCCCTGTAGTTAGGCACGTTATCCCTGGTAAGCATTGTCAAAACCATGGATGTTGGTTTTAAGAAATAAAATAACGCTGTGATAAACAGGATTTTAAAGAAGATTTTTCAATTGACTATTGGCAAAAGGTAGATACTAAAAAAGGATGGTACAATTTAGAAGTTGGCAAACTGGCACATACCTAGTCTACTGCTTGTTTTTGTATAGTGCATGAGCTTAGAGTAATTTTTTAGATTTTAAAGCTCATTTTAGATGAAAAATGCAAGGAATAATATTTCATAATGTCAAAAATATGAAATTCAGATTTTATGGTTCATAAAATTTTATTGGGAAAAAACCCAAAATTTATTGGAAGACAGATGCATTCATTTATGTTTTATCTATGGCCGCTCTCACACTAGCGTGGTAGAACTGAGTAGTTGCAGCAGAGACCATATGACTTTTGAGGACTAAAATACATTCTATCTGACCCTTTACAGAAAAAGTTTACTGACCCATGGTATAATGGAAATGAGTCTGGAGTTAGGTAAAATTAATTAGCTCTGAGTTTTCAGAATGGAGAACACCTCAGTTTGAAACTCTGCTCAACTCCTTACTAACTGGAGCTCTCTGACCCTCAGTAGAAATCATTTAAAAGGATGGCAAATGTGAAAATGGCTAGCAAACTTGCTCGTGCACCTTAGAACTCAATTGTTTGTTTCCTTTTGAGGTAAAAATTCTGGCTTATGTCAGACCAACAGATCTGAGCAAGACTTCTCTATTCTCTGCAAGTTTGTACTAGTTAGAGTCAGATAACACATGTCTGTGGACAGAGTTTGGGCAAGTCACCTGGTGTTTTGAGCCCTAGTTTCTTCATTCATGAAGTAAGAACAACTATCTTCTGAGATCATTTTGAGTATTGGTAGGAACAGTGGTTGTTACTGTTACTGGCTTGGATCTCTTGCCTGCAAGAAATTTATGTGGTACTTTTTTTTTATTTATGTGGTACTTTTTTCCCCCAGAGAACAGGTTGCTCATTGGAAGTTCAATCTGTTTTAAGCCAGCAGCAGGGCTGAGATTTAAAAAGGCCTGAGTTTGATTAGCTCAGACACTGGGGAAGAGAAGCTAGCAGAATTACCCTTTATATCCTGAGTTTCCTTGAATGTACTTAGCCCTGGACATTAATTTCTGCTCTTTAAAAGTTTTTCATTATAGTTGAAAATTATTTCCTGTGACTTGTCTAAGAATATGAAGTAATGTAAAGTGGGCTGGGGTGGCCTAGGTGCTACAGGGATGCTTAAAGGAATTACTATCCCTTGGGACACTTGCTTGCTCGACAATGGAAGTCTTCATGCCTGGCTTCCTAGCAGGTTGTCAGGTATTGAAGAGGACCGCTCTCCGTGTCCCAGCCCTGAGGAAGGCATACTTGTCTCTTTTTTTGTGGAATAAAAGAATGTAAATGAAGCTCTGTTTCCCCATGAAACCACTTGTGCTGAACCAAAATACAAAGGGAAATCAGTGGCCTTGAACTATGCTTGTCTGCAGTATTCTTGGCTTTCAAAGACCCCTATTTCATTTCCATTTGACATTTTTTTTCTGAATAAACTATCACAAGGAATCTAATACACAGTTGTTAAAGACCAGAATCATTGGTTCCTAATTTGGTTGGAAAAGTGTGAGGCCTTTTGAATTAAAATGTTATGCCGTTACTTTTTTGGATGGCACTTTTAAAAATTGGAGTTTGATGTGGATAATTTCAGAGAACTATCAATATTGGCAGGGAACTATTAATATTGAATATGAATAGTATTTCTTGTGTTCTTTCTTGTCTGTAGAATTCTGACAGGAATTATGTGCATGAGGGATGCTTACATCATTTAATGACTTTCACCCATCTTACCCTCAATCAGAATTGGGAGCTATATGTGTTTATTTTACTCATTCAACAAGCATCCATTAGATATGGGGCAGTGTGTTGTTCTAGGTATCACTAATGAAAAAAAAAACCACCAAACTCCCTAATCCTCCTGTAGTTAACATTCTTTAAAAATATTAATAATTGGTGGACTTAGAGCTAGCACTCCTAATAGGGGAAAGCAGGAGAAAAAACTATTTCAGTTTTCATTTTCCACATCTAAAAATCATAGTAATTCATCTGCTGCTTCTAAGGTTTTGAATTTTCATCTGCTAATAATTTTAATTTAGTTGTTTTGATGGTCTTGTCATTTATTGCTGCTATTTATGGAGAACAACTGTGTCTCAGACCCCATGCTAAGTGTTTACATTAGAAAACTGCAGCCTCTTTATTCAGTAGAAACACATACACACACAGAATCTTCAAAATGTTTTAATAGTCACTTATTCCAGGGTCACAGTGACAGTTCCACAATGATAGACTCTGAACTATTGAGAATTGAGGGTGAAGCATGGTCTTTCAGGTGGAAACCTGGGAGACAGGTGATGCAGACAATCCTACTCCTCTCCAAACCTGTGGAGCTACTGGGTAGAATAAAACACACTTGTGTAAAAGACAAACATGAAAGGGGAACAAGAAAGAAAAGAAAGAGGAACAAATGAAGGGGAGTTGAAGTACTAATAACCAAGAGCAAAGTAAAGTATTTAAGTGAAAGTTGCTGAATTGCCCCAGCATGGCATCTGTAGTTACCAGATGGTGAGAGACTGCCCTTGGAAGTAAACTGTCAGAACAAAGTCAGCAAGGCAATTAGTTATTTTAACCTGGCTTTTTTAGAAGAGTTGAGCTTCAGTTTAACCTAATGCTTAGCCTGAGAAGTCAATGTTGCGGAAGGGTTGGGAGTTAGGGTGGTAATAAAATAATGAACAATTTTCTAGGCTTTTCCTTTGCTTCATAGCATCATCAAGCCACTAAGGCTTCTCTAGCAGCACCACGCCCCCAGTTAATACTTGGGCTTAAGCATTTATTTTGGACACCAGTTGATGAACTGATTGTACTAATGTTGCCATTGTTGGTGTTGTGGAGAATACCTTGTGTTTTGGCCCAGCTGGCTAGGGAATTAGTAAGTCAAAGATAAACTGCATGATCAAAATACTATGACAACTTTTAAGATGGTTATTTTAATGCATTTTTCATAAGGCTCTGTAATGTTTTTATAACATTTTTTATTAAGAGGGAATCATTTCTAAACTGTAAACAATGAGGAAGTGAAGTGTCAAACCCATTAGGGATCATATGTAGATAGTAACTCTTACATTGTTGTATTGCTGTCTTACTTTTTTTGTTCCTGAGACAAAATACCTGGCACCCAAAGTTAAACAAGGAAAGATTCATTTCAGCTCACAGTTTGCAGAGGTTTTAGTCCATAGTTGGCTGGTTCCAGAGCAGGGTGGCTTGGCAGGGGAGTATCACAGAGGAGAAACAGTCCATGGGAGAGCAGGCAGGAAACAGTGAAGCAGCAAGCAGCAGATTGCCTTGTTTCTGTCCCTTTTTATTCCACTCAGGCTACAAGCTATTCATTGGTGCCACCCACAACCAGGATGGGCCTTCCATTTTCTACACCCAGAACTATAATAAAACAATTAGTGGACTAATTCAGAACCATATACCCTTAATCTCAGTGTTACACACCATGATCCAGCCACCTCTGAAAATCCCCACCTATGAGCACATGAGGCATGAGGAGGACATCTAGATACAAGCCATAACGATTGTCTTGAACAATCTATGCATAATATTTAAAATTGAATCCTTATTAAGCAAACATTTTTGCATATACTGCCTTCTCTTTATCTTTTGTGCCTTTGTCTTCTGTTTGGCTCTCAGCAGTTCTGCCAGGATAGCTTTATCTTCTTGTGCTATCTCTTGAGCTTGCTTAAATTGCCATCCTTGAGCTCTGCAGTACAGTGCTTTGGTATTTGATGGGTCTGTTTCAAGAGCCTCCAAACAACTCTCGATTGCTCCCTGCCAATTTGACATCTTCAGTCTACAACAATATTCAGTACACAGCCTAAGGCTATAGGCTTTAGCATGGATCTGTCTGCTTCCTCCATAACAGCTTTTGAACTATCCACATACCTTAAAACCTTTGTGTATTTTTAACGACCACTTTCCAGTTCTGAGACTTGAAAAAAAGGCATTTCCAATTTTTTAAAGTCTACTGTTATTAATAAAGCTTTACTTACATCTTTTAAATCTGTATCTGTGTCATCAGGGAAACCTGGATGACTGTCACCAGAGCCTTTTTTGGGGAATATTCCCCAATTACCACCTTTCATTTCTTCATGGTCTGCAATAATGCATAGTTTGGCAGATTTTTCACCATTTACTTCTACATTTTCCAGTATCCTTGCCATTCCCATTTGTTTAATTGCTTGGCCAAACACTACATCCTTCCCATCCAAATGAGAGTTTGGAGCTGTTGTGATAAAGAACTGAGAACAATTGGTACTGCGGCCTGCATTTGCTCAATAAGCTCTCACGATCATGCTTTTGAATTTTCATCTTCAGATTTTTTACCATAAATACTTTCTTCTTCTGTCCCATTCTGATTTGAGAAGTCTCTCCCCTGAATCATAAATTTCTTAATAATTTGGTGAAAGGGACATCTTTTGAAATGAAGCAGTTTCCCAGTTGTGGGTCTAATGTCTTTTTCTCAAGTACATAATGCACAAAAATTTTCTGTAGTTTTGAGTACAGTATCTGCAAACAATTCTAAGACAATTTAACCAAGCTTTGAGTGGTTAAGTTGTCTAAATTTTATGTATATCTACAGCCTTTCTCTGTTGACAAAAGCTGAAAAAATTCCTCTTCTGTACCAGTCCTCACTCCCTACCAAAGTCCGTGTCGAAGAGACTCGGGAGTTACTAGGGTTGGAGGGCTTAGCTTGTGGGGATGGGTGCAACATCTTCATTTGCAGACACACGTGGAGGCAGGACCCAGGCACCTCGTGTAGGAGTGACTACTCAGATTCGAGTGGGCCCTTCTTGGGGCAAAGCTGGCAGTGGCCACAATTGTATAATTTAACAAAATCAGACTTGGCCACTTTTCTATTTCTGACCACCCACAGGGAGAAAATACTTCTAGGGTTCTTTTGGTCTCAGAGTCTTAAAATCTCATGGGTATGAAATACTGTTGGTTACCTCTTCCTGTGATTTTTGAGACTCTGTTCCCATATAGAGCACTGTCTGAAATTTTTTAAAGAACATGCAGAGGAAGTGGAAGTGATGAAATCACTTTGGATTCAACAGTACAATGATAGCCCGTTTGATACACCCTTCAAATCTGTGGCTCAGTGGGTGTGACATAAAATGTCACTTGCCTTCTGTTTTCCAAATCCTTTGACAATGTAAACAAGCAAGTTAAGACTTACCCTGAAAATGCCTGTGTGCTACTCTGCAGTAGAGGTAGACTATTTCATGAGCAGGGCAGTTAGAGGTACTAGTAACATTTTGCCTTCTGGCAGAGCCACTGGACCAGATGGTTCACTAATGACTTCTCTAAAGTATTTAATCAAACCTTACTGGAAGCAGATGACTGGCATATTTAATTAACCTAAATTAACAGGCCTTCTCTCAGATATAATCCTAAATGCTTGAGTCATGCTTCTGGCTTAAAGAAAGGAAAAGAGAGATGAATAGCTCCAGGAAGCTGAGTTTTGCATAGACTCCCCCTCATTAGTGAAACTTCTCATTAGCAAATTGTTGTTACAGTTTTAGGCAGTATTTCTCCTTTTGCAAAGAATGCACCGTGAGATTGGCCATGCCGATCAAATTCATTTTTTCAAGTAACAATTATACTGATGAGAACATCTGGGGGTTGATTAATCTGATATAGTCATCAGACATCCCTTCCTACTTCCTGCCTGTGAAAGACTTTTAAGCCACCAGATGCCTTCCTTTGTGTGTGTATGTTAATTTTTGTTTCTCTAGGATAATTTTTGTTATTTGATTTAATTTTTCATTTGTGTAAAAGCAATATAGACACACAATTCAAAAATTGCAGAAAGCCTTATAATGGAAACTGCTCTTGCCTTACCTTTTCCCATTTTCAATTCACGTGTTTTTTTTGGTTTTTTTGATGGTACTGGGGATTGAATCCAAGGCTTTCATCCTGAGCTACATCTTCAGCCCTTTCATTTAGTTTATTAATTTGTTAATTTTAGTTTTAATTTTTGGAGACAGCATTTCACTGAGTCACTAAGTTTCCAAGGCTGGGGTCAAACTTGTGATTCTCCTACCTCATCCTCTGACATTGACTGCCATACCCAGTTTCCAATCTACTCTTCAAAGGAAAGCTTTCAGTTCTTTGTGACTGTTTGCTCTGATGGTTAGTTCCACATCTCAAAACAGTCTGATTGCTGGCTATTTCTTGATTTACCCACGGTAGACAAGATTGACTGCCTTTTTTTCTTTTTTTAGCAAAACATTTATTGGTACATTTCGGATATACATGATAACATTCATCATAGGGAATTTGTACCTTGTATATTGTACACAGTACATTGTATATCTTGCTGCTTCTTTTTCTCCATCCCCCACCTTATGAACAAAAGCTTTGTTTCCATTTTTCCCTTGATTTTCTTTTTTTTATCCCTTCTTTCATTTTGCTCCCCTCTCCCTTGATTCCCCTTTTCATTTGAACATTTTCTTCCTATTTCCTAATGTCTGTTGTACATTTTAGTCCTTATTTCCACTTTCAGTTTCTCACACCAGGGAAGTATTTAAACATGTATGCAGTATTTAAACATGTGTTTTCAATTGATTTCACTTAAGAGTATGGTCTCAAGGTGCATCCATTTAGCTATATTGCCTTTTAATATACACGAGAATGTAACTTACTGTTATGGCTTATATCTAGATGTCCCTCCAAAGCCTCATGTGGTCATAAGTTGAGCTTTTTAGGGGTGGCTGGATATGGCGTGTGTAGTCCTGGGATCAAGGATGTGATACTAGTACTAAGGGTGTGAGTGCTACCTGCCATAAGAGTGGATAGCCTGGACAAGATGTAAGGGACGGAAAGAGGGTCATCAGTTGTTGCTTGATTGCTTTTGCTGCCTTCTGCCTGTCTTGAACTGTTTCTCCTCTGAGATGCCCCTCTGCCATACCACCTTACCTTGGAGCCAGCCACCTGTGGACTGAAACCTCTACAAAACGTGAGCCAAATAAACCTTTCCTCCTTTAACTTTGGGTGCTGGGTATTTTGTTTCAGCAGTGAGAAAAGTAACCAAGACATTTACATGTAACATTTTTTTTTTTTACATGTAACATTCTTATATCTCCTACCGTATCCTCCCCAAAGTGTTATCATTTTTATTCCCTTAACATTTACCTTTGAGTAATATTTTTTATACCTTAATTTTTGGGGATCATCAACTAGAGATAGTATCTCCTAGCTCCTAACATTATATGAGGAAGATATTATCAACCTAAGTATTGAGTGCTCTAGGGTTCTCTAGCTCAGTAAAACATCTTTGAAATTCATCCATGCTGTTTATGTCAGTAGTTCATTTCTTTTTATTGAAAAAAATCAATTCCATTCCAATATTTAGTAACTTATTTATCCACTCACCTGTTGATGGACATTTAGGATACTTCCAATTTTTGATTATTAAAAATCTGCTATAAAGATTTGTAGACAAGACTTTTAGTCATTTTCTTTCATTTCTCTTGGCCAAGAGTAGAATTGTTAATCATATATAAGAAAGTGTATGTTTAACTTTTATAAGAAACTGCCAGACTACTTTCCAAAATGATTTATATTACATTCCTATTAGCGATAACTATGTATTCTAATTGCTCCACATCTTCAACACTTGGCATTGCCAGTCTTCTTAATCTGAATTATCCATGACAGTGCTCAAGGCATTTTACCATATTTTAAATTGTGTTGTGTACTTATCATTGAACAGAAATCATTCTTTATTCTGGATACAAGTCCTTAATGATTTTTACCTCTGTCTGGCTTGTCTTTACTTTTTTTTTTTGTTACTGGAGATCAAACTCAGGACCTTGCACTTGCGAGGCAGACATGGTGCCACTGAGCTAAATCCTAGGCCCTTGTCTTTACATTTTTATCTATAAAGGACCAGAAGTTTTATTTAAATTCCAGTTTATTCCATTTTTATAGTTTATATTTATTTCTTCCATAGGAAACCATTACCTTTATATGAGAAAACTTTTGTGTATGTTGAAAGCTAAGAGTTGAGGTTTTTTCTTATATGGATATCCAATTATTCCAGCACTTTTAAAATTTTTAACTGATAGACAAAAATATAACTGTTTTAACTGATAGACAAAAATATAAAAGTTGTACATATTAATGAAGATACTATGTACCTTGTTGAAAAATTGTTGAAAATTGTTCATTTTCATTTGTTGAAAAATTGTCCTTTTCCTATTGAGTTACCTCACGCTTCCTTTGAAACCAATTGACCAAATAAGTGTGGGTTAGGTTCTAAATTCAATTTGTACCATTAATCTTTAGGTCTATCCTTATACCAATAATACACTGTTTTAATTCTGATGGATTTTTTAAAGGATTTTCAGCAGAAAATCCTTTTAATTCTGTTAACACTTTATTTTCAGATTTATTAATTCCAGATTCTCTCATGTTATTCATGCCTGGATTGGGTTTCCAACCCCTGTCTTTCTTGCTTCAGATACTTTCTTTCTTTCTTTTTTTTTTTTCAGATACTTTCTTCTTAGTGTGACATCTTCAGATAACATCTGGTCTGTTGCATATGGTTTTTACCAGTTTGATTCTGAGGAAGTCTCATTTTTAAATTTTGGAGGATAGTTCACTATAGCACTCTATATATGTGAGTCTTCCTGGCTTAGAATGTCAATTCCCAGCTTAGAATGTGGAGTAGCTGTCACATGTCTGTACCACATGGCAACTAACGAACAATAACACCATCTATGTTGTGCTCACTAATTTGAGCGCTACTGTTTTAATCACTGTTTTAGGATTTATTACATCTATATGATACCTTCTTTGAGGTAGGTAGTATTATTCCCATTTATGGACAAGAAACTAAGATCCAGAAAGATTGAGTAATTTGTTCAGCATGATTTATGAGAAAGTATTTTTTGCCAGTAAGTAGAGGAGACATGCTTCACTGATGCATTGGTAACTGTTTAACCAGGGCCTCAAGAGAAAAAAAAACTATGCACAATGATCATAAGTTTATTATAAATGCTACAAATTTACATATAAATGCTATATCATAAAATTTACAAATAATAAAGTATACAATACTCTATTATAAATTCCATATAGCCAATTGATTTTCATAGAATGCTTTCATTGATTTTCTCTGAACTCTCATGTCTGTGGTTAACCTGTGGTTGAAGAGTAAATGCTCAATTACTGTCTGATGTGGAAAAGAAGTCTCTGGCCAGAGGTGTAGCTCAGTGGCATGCCCAAGGCCCTGGGTTCAGTCCTTAGCACCTCTCATGTTGGGACACATGAGTGTAGTTTTAATACATGAATGTTGGTTGATAGTTCTATTTATGTTAAATAGATAAAAGTGAACTTTGAGCATTTGCTAATGATGTGAGCAATTTCCTTGTTGAACTGTGTAATAATGTTTCAACACAAATAGTTTGTAATTTTTTATTATTCACAGTGTAACAGCTACAGGTGGATACTCATTTAATTCTGAATTTTTAACATTTCATCTTCCCATTTCTTAAGTCTAGAAAACAGAACAGTAAACCAAGCCCTGTTTTATGGCCTTTGGTGATTACCATGATAGAAATATTTTGTGGTGGCTGATTTCAAGCCACCAGAGTGACATTACAAGTGGAGTTGGGAAGAGAGATGCATTAAAATGTCATTCTGTAGTATTACTGCCATTCAGAAAAGATAGCAATAAATAACTTTCAGGTAACAAATAATAATAAAATTATTTATGAAATGAGTTTTGAGCATGTTACCTTTGTTTAAATACAATTTATTGTACATTTGTGGGGCTTTTTTGTTTGTCTATTTTTGTTTTTTGAGACAGGGTCTCACTATGTATGTCAGGCTGGCCTTGAACTCACTGTGTAGCACAGGCTGGCCTCGAACTCATAGTGATCCTCATGCCTCAGCCTCCCAAGTGCTGGGATTACAGGCTTTCACCACCACACCCAGCTAATTGTAAATTTATATAATTTAACTTTTTTTTGGTACCCGGGATTGAACTGGGGTCCTTGCGCTTGCGAGACAGGCGGCATAACCACTGAGCTAAATCTCCAGCCCCTATATAACTTACCTTTTTTTTTTTTTTTTTTTGATTAGAACCTTTTATTCACCCAAAGCATTTACTACTTGGGAATACAAAAAGATTGTCAAGATGAGCCCAGTACTGGACAGAACACTACTTAAACACAGATACAAAAACATGGTAAATATATCCTAAGAAGGTAGCAACAGTGTATGTTACACATAGAATATAAACAAAATAGGCTTGAGGCTTGCCATAGTGAGGATTCTGTTTGAATGACAAAGGCTAAGGCTGTTTATAATTCGCTTATTAGTCCCCTTAAAAAGGGTCTAGGGAAACTAGCCTAGGCCTCATTCCAAACCCACCGCTTTTCCCTCTTCTGACCAGGTAAGGATAGTTCATGTACTGTACCTCTGATGGAGAGCGACAAGACATCATCTCTGAAGCGGGGGACTAGAACTTCACCAGACACCAATCTTGCCAGCACTTTGTTCTAGGATTTCCTAGCCTCCAGAACTGCAAACATTTAAGCTTCTATTGTTGGAGAAATTAAATAAAAGGGGGTGGGTTGTGGTATTGTGTTGTGAACATGCACCAACTTCCCACGAGGACTGTGATCATTATGTACTACAAAAACATGTTCTTCATTATGTACTACAAAAACATGTTCTAATAATAAATTAAACAAAATCTCTAGTGTTTACATATTTTCCAAGTGTTTCAAGAAATGGTCAAAGCAATTCAGAACTAGAACATACACAAGAGTGCTTTAAACAATTTATTTAACTGAAATGCCCTATACTGACTTCCATTTATTTTGATACATCTTTAGAGGATCTTTAAGCCAATATAAATATTTGGCCATTTGGGTATACATCTGCGCAATGCCTCACATCTTTCAGCAAGAAAAACACTGAAGAGTAAAGACCTGACACAACTAACTGGGTATAATGAGAATGTGCTCCAAATATTTGTTTCTCTGAGGTAAAGGCACCACACACCTGTTCAATTAAGAAAACCAGCTTTACAACACAGGATGATCTTTTATTTTTAAGTAGGGCTTAGGGCATTCAGCCACTAATTGGGTGCTGCATGGCAGAGCTACACCCCAGCTTATGCCATGAATTCATAGGGAATAGGTTCCAACAACTCAGGCTCCTTCCCGCTGGTTCTCACAAAGTGTGCTTCTCTGGGTGGGGCAAGCTGGTGCTTCAGTTGAACCCAGGTACTTTTCTCTTTGGCTTGCTTCTTTTTCTGATCGTTTTCCTTGACCGTTTCAGGAAGCTATCTCAACTCTTTGAGTGTTTAATATGCTCAATACGCACATTAATCCTCTTGGCAAGTATCTTGCTCTTAACTTGCTTGTTTACAAAGTCAACAGCATGCCGGGTAACATTGTAGCCTCTTTCAGTTTTGCCATGGTAACATTTGTATGGCATTCCTTTTTAAACAGTACCTATTCCTTTGATGTCTACAATATCACCCTTTTTGTAGATTCTCATGTATTTGGCCAAAGGAACAACCCCATGTTTTCTAAAAGGCCTAAAGAACATATACCGGGTTCCCCTCCTCTTTACCTTTGTGTTTGTCATTTTGGCAAATTACTGGACGATGGCAGTTCCGGCCAAAAGGCCTTAACTTTTAACAATGACTGCTTAACATTGTCTCACAAAGTTGCTGACATTTAAGTCTTTGCTGGCCAGTCTAAGCTGGCTCCAGCCATGCCATCGCAGCTCTAATGGTAGTGAGCATAGGAAACAGTGCATCAGTGACGCAGTTCTCCTCTGCTTATGGCAAACCACTACAATCTTAACCTCTCTTTAAAGTGCTATGAAGATATTTCTGGAATATAGATCCATACCATTACGAGTATGGTATCACGAAATATGTAAGATATTATATTCCTTTATTTTAAAAATTGCATCAGTTCCTTTGGATCTACCACTGATCATGCTTGTTGAAAAGTCCAATTTGAGGAGAGACCCTGCTCAACAATGAATCATACAGTTTAGGAAAATGGAATGGATTCTGGTGGCCTGGGTTTCTATTGCTTCTATTCATGTTGCCCAGGCCCACCTGGAAGGTGAAGCCCTCCATAGTGTCAGAAGAGATCACAGTCCCATTGGTGGTACTGCTAGGCACACCACTGGGATTGCTAGGCACATCCTGGGAGCCAGACTCGAGCACCACCAGCCCTGTGCAGGGCTTCACTACTTCTGGACTACTGCATTCAAATCAAGCCTTCCTCTGCTAGCTGTGCCTGCAGATGTTCAGCCACTGAGCTTCGGTCATTTCTTCAACCTACAGAGCAGCAGCCTCCATTCTGCCCTCACTGTCTAGCCCCATGACTGTGATCTTCTGTGCCTCCGACACTGCAAACTTTGCTTAAGATTATCTTCAGGGAAGGGAGGGAGAAGTCTTCATGCTTTCCTAATAAAGTTAATGCTAAGAGAGTCACTGAAGCAGTTTGGGCAAAACTGAAATAAAATTTCATAAGGCAAAGTTAGGATCATGAACATTTATTAAGTTCTGAACTTAGAACAAGTAGTCAGATATAATTTTCTGCCTCGAAGAATCAAGATTGATTAGTGGTTTTTGTCTAACCTCCTAAGCAAGCCTACTTCTTTCCATGACCCTGTAAGTCTTCTCCCTTGCTCAGTGTGTTTGGAAATCTTCCTGATCTCATCTGCTATGAAGATAACGTGCTTCTGCCCTCCCTGGAATGCTACAGAAACAAATCAATTTCTTCTCCCAGATAGGCTGATGAAAGTCTTGCTCTGCAGTGCTTTCTATTGCTATGGTAACAGAACATGAGATTTCCCAATGGAACTAGATTTATATATACAGAGAAAAATCAATTCTTTCAAAGCTCCATCCCTTCTTTGTTGCCATGTGTATAATACAATAAATGGAATAAACTGAGTACCAAAGGAAAAATAGAATGACACCAAACTTTTCTGTGTGGGTGTGAAATGAGACTTCCACTTTATTGAGACCTTGGATGAAAGGAAGGCAATTTTAAAAGTTTCAATATTGTGTGTGACATTAATGTTGTAACTGTAATAGTTTGTAAAATGTGCACAAGTTTTCTTAGGCAGAATTGGATTTGTGAACTCTAAACTGGAAAATAAATTGGAAATACAAGTAATATCAATACTTCCAGTAACAGAATCACAACACCATAATATGGTAAATGAGTCAAGCCTGAGATTTTGTGTAATGGTGGTGCTTTCCACTTGTATGATTTCCTTGATAGTTTGGCCATATCTCATGAAATATAATCCCATGCCTGGGAATTGAGAGGACACAATTCTAACATAATGCCTTAATTACATACCAAAATCTAAACGTTTAATCTGCGGGTCAGTCTAAAGGCTTTATTGTAGGGCGGCTACTTGGTTCAGGCACTCTGTGGAAGAAGCAAAGAGCAATTTAAAAATATGTAGAAAAGCTTAGAGTTGATTTTAAATGAGAAATAGTCATAAAAACAACTGCCATTTAAAATGCTTTTTAACTGAAATCACAAGGATCCTTTGGGATTAGACAAAAGCAGATCCTTCTTAAAATGACTTGTCATGAAATTGAATTCATAGATGAGACGTGGGAAGAAGGAATACTGTAGATACTTTGAAATAGCTTAAAACCCATTAAGCAGTGCTTCTTCAACTTCCTCATTACTGATACTTTAAATTATGCTCTTGCAAATCAGTGATTAAATTTCATGAATTTTCTTTTCTATTGAAGTTTAAGAGGTGCTGTTGAAATATATGACAACTTTAAGATAAAAGTAAATCTCACCTGTGTTCTGGAAGATGCATCAATTCTGTCATTGTCCTAGGTGAAAGGAGTGGAGTTTCTGGAAGCTGATGGGAATGAAAGTGATGGTAAAGTGAATAAAGGTTGTTCTCGATTCTCTCTGTTCTTGACATGGCTATGAATAAATAGTAACATCTGGAGTCACTCTAAGCAGTCATGTTGCTTGCCAGCCAGAGAAGTGATGTCAGAGACTTTGGGCTTAGACAGAGAGAAATAGCTAACTTTGTTAATATGCTCCACTGGCAAAGAAGGAACCTGAAGAAATGGGTATCATGGGCTGGGAAGAGACAGTTTCAAGACAGGCATAAAAAAACTCTTGGAAGAAGAAAAATAACTTTATATGAGCTTCTTAATAAATGTGATAAATTTATGGGCCTTAATATGAATAAATAGAAAAATAGTAACCATAGTAAAAATTCTATAGATCTGAAATAGGGCATGTTTGTGTAGCACTGCTAGTTGAATGACTTAGATGATAAATTATTCTGAAGGCTTCTTTAAAGATTTTTTGAAAGCTATTTCTTCAGTTTCCCCCTCCTCATTCTAAGAACCATCTGAGAAAAGTCAGGAATCATGAAATATCTCAAGCATTTTCAAATAGAAGTTGTGACCCCAGCAGATGAGTTTGTCTTTGGAAAGCATCTCTGGCCATCCAAGGGAAATAATGCTATTCCCCTCTGTCATCTTGTCCCCAGGAAGAAGAACTGGTGCCCATAGCAAAGGGGAGAGGCAACACAGCAGCCAGGATCGTTGGCATCATTCACTGCCCCGGCAACAAACATTTGTTCATGTTTAATCTGGAAGGCAGATATGGAAGGCAGGGCATATGATGTAGTCAAATCCTGTGTTTTGTAGGCCTTAGGTTTCCAGGCATGGTGCTCACCTGAGGAGTCCCCTTGGTTTTACTACTGAAACTTGTGTGCAGTTAAGATGATCTTTTCCCAGGATGAGGCTCGCAGGCTTCTATCTACAAAGCTAAGCTCTCTGAGTTATAAACTCAGTTGACTAAGCTAAAGCCTTGTGTCAAGTTTGGCGTGCTCAAGCTTTTTCTTAGACTCAGATATCCCAAACCCTTTTTCTTTCTCACCCTAAAATAGCTCCTGACTCATCCTTTTCTACCTCACCATCTCTCACGTAGCTCCTAACAGGCTACCTTGCCTCTTCTCTTAACACTCCTCACAGATCTGTCTTTCCCACTGCATCTCATTGTGAAACTGGTCTTGTTGTGCCCCATTAGCAATTATCAGTGGTAACTTAGCTTCCTGATTAAAGGCGCTCTCATAAACTTCCCTGATCTGCTGGACCCATCTTATTTTCTGACCTTCACTGCAAGACTTTCACCTATGAACACTGTTTTTTCATATGAATGCTCTTTTGGGCTGGGGATTTAGCTCAGTGGTTCCGCCACCTGCTCGCAAGTGCAAGGTCTCAAGTTCAATTCCTGGAACCAAAAAACAAGAATTATTTCTGTCATATGAATGCCCTTTTGGACCTTTTGTCTCTTTTTTTTTCTTTCAGTTGGAGTTATGTTGCCCAGGCTAGCCTCAAACTATGGCCTCAAGTGATCCTCCTGCCTCAGCCACCTTAGTATCTAAGAAATACAAGCATTTGTCACCACATCTGGCTTTCCTTGTCTTTTATATTAAATTAAGCCTTCTCCAATGTCCAGAGCAGCTGGTCACTCTGTCCTTCATCTTTCTGTGTCACTGTATGTGTGTATGACATTGAGCAATTCGATTACATGTCTGTCTTTCCTCTGGTGGGCTCCTAGAAAGACAGCGTGTTTTCTGTTTATGTATCTGTTGCACTACCCCGATATGTTGAATGAATTAATGAACTTTTCTGGCAGTTTTCTAGGACATCTCCTGCTATAGTTTGGGCCCTCAGTGTCCCTCAGAGGTCTATGTGGAAAAGCTTACTCCCTGGGGCGGTATATTGGAAGGTGCTGCAGCCTCCAGGAGGAGAGACATGGTGGAAGGTCTTGAGGTCACTGGGGAGGTGCCCCTGAAGGGGACAGTGAGACCCCAGCCCCTTTCTCCTCTTCTCTTTGGCTTCCCCCAATCAGGTGACTAGTTTTGCTCTGACTTGTACTGGCCTCAAGCACCAGGGCCAACCAGTCATGGACTGAAACCTTTAAACTTGAGCCAAAATAAACCTTTTTTCTTGATTGTCTCAGATACTTGTTTTAGTAATCAGAAGCTAACACATTTACATACCATCAATTATCAGATTTATCTCAGTGAAACAGAGATTGGGAGGGTCCTTTCCTACTTTATCATCCTTCACCAGCTCTGCATGCTGAAGTATTCTACAACCCTGAAAAGTTTCAAAGGCCTTACTTAGCATTCATCTGTTGTAATAAAGATATCCTTTTATATAGGCTTTCTTTTTATGTTACTTCTGTATAAAGATTCCTAAGGGTACATTTTCTAGAAAGCACTTACATAGCCAGCCCTCACTTAAAGCAGTTTGTTTCTGAAAGGTGTGCTGTATCCACACAGATGTGCACCTGTTGGTTGTATCTACAGAATGCCAGTTAATGATGACACTGAGACTGGTATTAAGTGCTCACTCTGTGCCAGGCATTGTAAAAAGTGCTTTTGTGTTCATTATATCATCTATTTTTATATATTACCTCTATTTGGTTGTTGAAGAAACCAAGGCAAAAGAGTAATTTTTGCAAAAAATTAAAGATAGTAAGGGACACCCAATAAGTAAACCCGCATATCTGATTCCAGAGCATATACTCTTCATACCATACTGAATATTGAAAAAACAGAATCGACTTTTGCTTACTGTGAGAACAAATGCTGAAAACTGAAACTGGAAAACATTCTACTTCTGTTTATTGCATAAACACAGCTCTTTGCTAGTTTTCCATATAGGTAATGTGTTCTTTTTGGGTTTTGATTTTATTGTTTTAAATTCCCAATACCTGTGTTTAGCAGGGCACAACTTCTTTACACAATGAATTTAATACATAGTGATTTTTCATCTAGCAATAATGATGACAGCCTTTCTCCTGCTTGACTGTTAGAGGCTCCTGGAAATACTGGTTGGTATTTGACAAAGTTTTATTTTGATTAGACTACAGAGGCGAATTGCTATGAAAACCACAAACATAGTAATTTTCTGTTCTCTTGGTGTCAAAGTGATTTGTGTTAAATAGAAATTTTCATTTAGAATGCATAATCTGTGACAGCAGACACAGAAACAAAACCTGACCTTGGGGCCCGTCATGCTTTGAAACCCTAATGAGGGTAGTATCTAGTGCTTCTGTAAGCAAGTTTAATTAATTGAAAAATTATCTTTCTCCTAGCACGTGAATTTTTTTCAAATTAAAGCCAAAAGCTAGCTTGAAAGCTGAGTAATATTTTGAAATTCAGGAAATACTGTATAACATAAAGCAATTATAGAACCATATAGAAGATTTTCTGATTGAGGAATTATAATCATAATGGCGTCTCATATATCAAATAGGTAAGATTAGATGAAATTATTGTCAAATTGTGCTAAGCCTTTCTTTGCCAAAGCTGAACATTTCAATTTAGACCCATCAGGTAATTAATTACTTTGGGACAGATTCTTTTTTTTTTAGAGGTCATCTGTTTAGATGACTGATTTAAAATGAGAAACAAATTTGGGTAAAAGACTATCGATGTCTCTCTTCGTTCAGTTAGATGTGAAAAGAGACCTTTTTCTTTTTCAGCCTTGCCTTACACCCCGACAAAACTCTGATTGCAACTGGCCAAGTTGGGAAGGAGCCATATATATGCATATGGGACTCCTATAACGTCCAGACTCTGTCCATTCTTAAAGATGTCCATACACATGGAGTTGCCTGCCTGGCTTTTGACTCAGATGGACAGGTGCGTATCTTTCTTTGTTTGTTTTCTTTAAGGACTTCTTACCATGCACCTAAAATTATAATATAAATACCCACCCAATTTTGCTGGCTCTCCCTGGCAGCTTCCTAGAATCCTTCACCTTTTCTAAGCCTACGGTACTGGTGCCCAGCTCTGGCTAAGCCCCAGTTTTGGTTCCCCTGGTCCCACTATCTGGATTAAAAAATCTTCATAAAAGATGTCACAAACTCATGAAGCTAGGTCCACTATGGTTCAAAATTCCACTTTGTTATCCATTGCTAGCTTCCCACTTGGAATAGTGGCTTGGCCAAGCCATTTTCACAGACCTCAAGCTATGAAAATTATGTTATGTGCTTTACATTCAGAAGGTAACATCAGCTGCTAATAACTGACTGAAAAGTTTATTTGACTCTTTACCTTGAGATTGCTTCTAACCAACCCCCTTCCAATTCAAACAGTCACTGATTCCTGTGAATTTGTAAGTTTCTTTACAATAACTCTGGAATGTATCCTCTCCATTCCATTCTTTCAGCCACTGTTCTTTAATTTCCCAGTTAGATCTGTGCTTGGCTTATTTTAAATAACCTCTTAACTAGTCTCCTTAGAGTCCATTTCTTGTGAAAGCATTTTGTTAACTGAGAAAAGCATCAAAGCATTCTTTAAAACCAACAAAGCTTGAAGTATCATTGAATGAAATCCACACTTTGTACATGGGTATTCTAGGTCAACCAACTTTTCTAGCCATATTTCCATGGTTCCTATGTAGGGCAACTAGACAAATGAGCAAGATTCCTCTACCAGATCTTGCACTTTTACACCTCTGTGCCCACTGTCATGCTGTTCTCATCTGAAGTGCCCTGCTCAGATGCTTTGCCCTTGAGGATACTTCAGAGGTCTTCATGCAACTCCCCTTCCTTAGACTTAAAGCAACACCTGACAGAAAAGCTGTTACTGTGTCCTAGAAATGGGAATAAAAATACAGAGGGCTCATCCTGGCTTGGCTGTATTCATGTCCTCATTAAGGCCATGCCTTTTCTCTCCTGCCTCTTCCATGTTCCTTTGTTAACCTTCCTCTATCTCTTTTACTCTCCATACATCTGTCAGTTAAGTTCCAAAGTCCAGTTTTTGCCAAATTTCAGTTAATTTTGTAAATCAGTGCCATGAAAAGATTTGTGAAACTATTTACACAGAGGCTCAACCAAACTAAGAGTGTTTGGGACATTCAGTGGGTTGTAGGAGTTGACCTGGTTTGAATCATTTTTAAATAGTTAACATTTACTTGGTATTTTCTGCTATTTTGAAAGAGCATTGGTCATTATTCATTTTTCTTTCTAGAATTAAATTCACTAGATATGTAGACTCTGGCAATACATTTTTAGTTTCCCTAGTCTTTAATCTCATCTAATCTTGACAGGATAATGCAATACATTCCCTTGGATAACCACATCTAAAGAGGAATAGCTAGGTAGTAATGTTTGTTCAGGCTTGTATTTGTATTCCACGATTAAATTTGATGAGTGTATCAGGTGTGTGTATGTATAAATGTAAATGTATGGTTGTATGTGTACTTACATATACATTCTCTAATTTTATTTAATTTTATTTAAGGAAACATCTTTATCAAAATTTGTTAGAAAGTATTACAAGAAAACGTAGGGGTGGGGATTTAGCTCAGTGGTTCCGCTGCCTGCCTCGCAAGCATAAGGTCCCGAGTTTGATCCACGGTACCAAAAAACAAACAAACAAGAAAATGTAATGCCACAAAAGTCAATCCAGCTTTAACTATTAGTCCTACCCAGGCATGTGCACACCTGTAATCCCAGCACTCAGGAGGCTGAGGGAGGAAGATTGCCATGTGCGAGACCAGCCTGGACTATATAGTGAGTTCAAGGCCAGCCTGCACTGCAAAGCAAGATCCTGTCTCAAAAAAGCCAAAACCAAACTAAACTAAAAAAACAATTAGTCCATTGTCCCTGTTGTATCATGTTAGAATCCTAGCTGTTCACCTCAAGGTTCTATTTCAAAGGGGTGGGTTTGGGAGTGGACTGTATGGTACTTGACTGTCAACTGAGAAAAATAAGCTCCCATTCATTTGCCATGATGGATTTCAAGGCTTGTTGGTACATTTTGTTTCAGGTCTGCAGTAATCCCTAGACAGTTTCTGTAATCAAATGATACTTAGAAAATGACAAATGGTCCATTACCTCATAATTGTTGTTGTTTTGTTTTGTTTTTCTCACTCAAGAAATAAGGGAGGGGAGGGGAGTGGGGAAAAATAAGAACCAAGATAGATTATGTAAAGGTACAAACTTCCAATGATGAATGTCATTATATTGTATACCTAAAAATGTACCAATAAAATTAAAAAAATAAGTTTTACTTTACCTATATTTGTTCATTTTTATAATAAAAAAGCCCCAACCTGAATGAAATTCATCCACTCTAATTTTCTTACATGGAAATAATACAACCATGCCTTGTCCATTGCTGGAAGCTTCAATGAAAAATTGCAGCAAGAGGAAATATTTTAAAACTCCCAGTTATGTTTCTTATACTAAGTATTCCCAATGAAAGTCAGTTTTAGTGAAGACACCTGAGCAACACGTAACACGTGTACAGCTTAGCTATATATGACAACACATGTACACACTTAGCCATGTATGACATGTGTACACACTCAGACATGCTCTGTGAAATATGTAAGCTCAGATACTTTCTATATTTGACCAGCACTGTAAATTGGATGGCTCTGAAAATACATCATTTCATTTGGCTTACATAACAGTGCTACAACTTAAAAGAAAAAACATCTTTTTTTCCCAGGTGCTGTGATCAAACTCAGGGCTTTCTGCATGCTAGGAAAATACTCTACTACTGAGCTGTATCCCTGGCCCAAAACCAAATATTTTTACCTCCATTTATAAATGTGAAAACATATAAGGAGATTAATTAATTTTTCATGGTCTTACTAAATCACCAGAGAAGAAACCTACTTCTACACAAGACCTCTATTTTAAAATGTTGTCTCCTACCTGATGTCTTGCAAGAACTCTGATTTTTTTGTTCTTAACCCTGGTTATGATATTTTTCATTTTTTATACAACTATGTGTGTTGAGTTTTGTTCTTCCTTTGAGGACAAGTTCTGATCTGAACCCAAAGAGTTTAGACTGGGAGATGAAATATTCAATTACTTTTACTAAAATGACATATCCTTATAGTCACTTTAATTATTTGTGAAATTATAGAAAATTAAGAATAAAGATAAGATCTCATTTATTGGATTTCTTCTTTATGAGTTTATCAGACCTTTAATTTCAGAAGTTTGGTGAGGTTTTGAGACTTTAGAATCCAGGGTTTCCCACATCTCACATTAATTAAGATTTTTAACTGAAAAACTTAGATGTTAAATCCTGCCTTCAAGTCTATTCCTGTGACTTCCAGTGATTTATCAGTGACATCATGAAAGTTTGGATGTGTTTTCCTGTGTTTACAAAGGACAAATGAGCATTGGCTTTGGGTCTTTGAAATTTTGACATAATCTAATGGAAACCATCTATTTTGCTATCTTTAGTTTTGGGTTTCAGATGGATTTTGAGAAATCAGTTTGTTCAAAAGAAATCCAATGCTTTGCCATGGTAAGTAGTCAGTAACTATTGTTGAATATAAGTATGAGTAATAGGAAATGTTCTGAACACTTTCAGGTATTAAGTTATTCTTTTTCTTAGCGTTTAGCCTCTGTGGGATTGGATGCCAAAAACACAGTCTGCATTTGGGACTGGAGAAAAGGAAAACTTCTAGCCTCTGCCACTGGCCATTCTGACCGGGTAAGACCTTTGTTGAATCACACTATACAGATTTCAGAACTGTGGAGTAATTATGGTATCACTTTTCAGACTTCTGTATTTTTAAAAGTAACTTTTCCATGTATAGATTTTTCCTGTATATTCAACTTTATGAATGAAGCATTTCTTTTACTCATTAAAAATGGCTAACTATATTAGCATGATTGCTTCTAGTGAGCACGTATTTTGAGTTGCTACTGCTTTTCATAGGCAAAGCAAATTTTAGACTTTGGCATTTGACTTCTTCAAAAAAATCAAAATAGAAGTGATGTATGTATTCATTTAGACATGAAAATAGTTGTTTGAAAATATTCAGAGAATATGATTGCAAGAGTATGCATTTCAATTTCAAATGAATGACAACTTTCTTTGTTGTACTGAGAATGTTGAATGCAAATTACAGCCTTCTTATTGTTCATATTGAAATCATTGTGATCAGAAAAGATAATTCTATGTAATCAGATGTGCCAAGATAATGGGCTAAGCAGGCATGTACATATAACTGGTCAGAAATCTATTTCCCAGTGTCTTATGTAATTGAATAATTTGATTCATTTATTACCTTATTTTCTAGTTTAAAATAAGTAAATTTGCATGATTATCTTACCTTGAATTTTTAATTGTTTTGTACAATATATTTCTGTACAATTGTCTTCATAGACTAAGGCCCTAATCAGACATTAAATTCATTATCTCATGCATAGTGTGAACCCTGATGAAACATTTTTATAAGCATGGCACATTATCATCCTAAGAGATTTGTTGTTACAAAGGAACCTCAAAATTTTTGCAAGTTACCTCCCAGGATCACATGTTCAGAAAGCCCAGGAGTGACTAGCAATGGAACTTAAATGTTAGAAAAGGACTAACACCCTCTGACTTAGTGGGCACACATAGAATCCATGCTGCCCAAGGAATGCTAGGGAGATTTTACAATGTAGTGGAACTAGGGCTCTACCCTTAGGGATTTGAATATATTGATAGTAATTTACTACTTAATGAAATATTTACTTTGAAAATATTTATGTTGCTTAAGTTTTAGATATTATTTTTTCTGTTTATACTGGAATCCCATCACATGTCTTATAAGGTAAATTGAGTTGGATGGACTTAGTGCATGAATTCCCAGTGAGCACAGAAAGTAGACTTGAGACATGATTGTGATTACAAACCTAGCTCTACTGAGAATAAATTCCTACATGATATTTTATTGAAGTTATTCTGATTACTAGTTTTATTTCTGAATCATTTTATATATTCTGACCTGTATTAATATACTGTATATCACACTTTTAGACCTATTTCCTTAGAAAAAATTAGAAAACAAAAGTTATAAACACCTTTAATCAGTAAAATCTCCTTACTTAGAAAACAGAGACTTGACCTGAGTTCGATCCCCGGTACAAAAAAAAAAAAAAAAGAAAACAGAGCCTAATGCCTAATGTAATCACCTTTGTTTGTATATAAAGTGATTTTGTTAAATTCCTGTTAAATTGTCCTGAGCCTACCTCCATGCCTTGAGTCCCTATGTATGTAAGGAACAGCAACCTACTGTGGTAAGCAAATAAACCAAAAGCCTAATTTAAGATTACACTTATGTAACTAAAAATAGCTGAGTCTTCACCAATCATAGGCTGCCAACTGATCAGACTGAGTTTAACTAAGGCAAATGCCATGCTCTAACACTGAGCTGTTTAGAGCCATTTATGTGTCTCGCGTCCTTTTGTTTGGTCTGTATATTCTACCTTCACATTTTGCAGAGAGGACCTCTCTGAATCTCTTCTGGTCCTGAAGGCTGCTAAGTTTACAAATAGTTCTTTGTTCAGCTAAACTACAATAAATGTAATTTGTTTAAACTTTTTCTTTTAGCACTACTGGATGTCATATGGCCTGCTTGTTTGATTTCAGTTGAGTATGCCCTCCTTATAACTCTGTTACACTTTCCAGTTAGGGCTATATTATAGTACAGTGTTACCCTAGTGAGAAGTGAGTCCAGTATGTTTTCATTAAATACTTTACACTGTTCTCCCAGGCCTCATTGATCTGTATCACAGTTTTCTTCTTTATTACTGATGCCTAACTGCCAATATGAATTATTGGCTGCTTATGATTATGTCAAGATTATTTTAGAGACTTAAAATACTCCATTATATTTGTATAATACTGCTTTATAGCCTGCAAAGCGGCTTCACCTACATTATTGTAATTAACCTCATAGCAAAAGTGAGGTACTGTTATCCAGTTTAGAGAAGATAAGGTTAAGGTTAGAGATGCTGAGACCTTGCCTGAGCTCAAATAGCTAAAATGAATACTTGGACTGAGTCCTTTTTTTTCAATGCTCATTCTAGAGTCCTTATTTGCTTCTTCTTAGGGAAGCTAGTGACCTCCATTCTTTCTGTAGTCTACACCAATTCTTTCCTATCAGCACTTTACAGTGGTCCATTCTGCATCAGAGTCTCCTGGAGCCAGAATCTCTTGGAGTCTTTAAAAGCACAGGTTTCTAGACTAGACTTCAGACCCACTAAATAAGAGTATCTTGCACAGGTCCTGGAAGTAACACAAATTAAGCAATCATTATAGCTGACTTGGCTTTCAAGTTAGCAGAGAATCTTCTTTTCCCTGTCTCCAAAATGGAACTAGAACTTCTTGTAAGCTCTCTGGTATTTGTTTTTAAAGAATGACAAATAGTATTATATCTTTTTAGATTCTTGGAGAATTAAAAATATAAGGGTATTTTGAGTCAGAGTAAAATGAAGATTTCAAAGACTATTTTAGGTGGGCTAAGCTAGTATCAGATAAATGCTTCTGTCTTATGTTCTTTGATTACAGAGTTGTTAGCTACATTTAACCATAGTCAACTATTAAAAATTTTGCTATTTAAATGCAACATTTTATAATTGTTTAAATTTTTATTGAAAATAAATTTTTATTTCAAAGTGTTTTGTCAGCACTGTAGAGTGCTGGGAATTTTGATTAAAAATTCCCATAAATTATCAAAATTTGTTTGCCTACCCCAGATGGACAAAATTAAAGCTATATAGCAGTTTGTTCTCAGTGGCTGTGGTTTATTACCTCTGTATTCTGGCCTGAGGTAAGTAGACACAAGGCGATGAAGAATGCTTCCTGCTGCTGACTTGGTCCCTTAGCCAAATCCCCAATTTTCATTCTGTGTGGGTGACACTACTGTGCTTTAAGTGTTGTAGGATAGAGTGTTGAAAATTGCCCTGGTCCTTGGAAGAAGGAAAAACCTGTAAAATTATCAACACTTAATTTTTTGGACAGATTTTTGATATTTCCTGGGATCCATATCAACCAAACAGAGTCGTTAGCTGTGGAGTAAAACATATAAAGGTAAAGTAGTTATTTTTTTAAAAATTTGGTACCTTGTGTGATAAGAATTTTAGGAATTGATGTAGATAATCTGGTGTCAAGAGAATGCTGCCTTTGCTGGTTTTTTTTTTCCTTAAATTGAGAGCCCTGCTACCTGTATCTCTGGTCCTAAAGCAAACAAGTGTCTCCTGGTGGGACTCTTTCAGAAATGCAAAGTCATGACAATCAAGTTAAGTGCCCAGCTAGCATCTAAACAGGAAAGTTTCTGTTAAATACTAAACTGATAATTCATAATACTTCTAGGGTTGCATGTTTTAAAACAGTTCTGCTTTTAAAGGTATAGATTAATGTTTTATGTTATAATGAGTGTTTACATATATTGCTATATTAAATTTTTTGAAATGTGGATATGTTGTCTTAGAAGACATAGAAATGAAGTACACAAAAACACAGAATTGAAGTACACACTACAGTCCTACCTAGTCTTTATGTTCTTGCAGTGCTGGGGATTGAACCTAGGCCTTGTGCATGCTATGGAAGTGTTCTACCACAGGGCTACATCCCTGGTCAAGCCATTAGTTTTTAAATGCCCATGTTTTTCTCTAGGCTATACAGTCTGTCTTTACTTCTAGCAAGGTTCACATTTACTTGTTTCTATTTTATTATGCAGGTAGCAAATTAATGCTATCAACACTGTCTGTTCTCACATAGCAAAAATTTCCTGAACTGTAAGATATGGCCTAGGATCTTCTGTCTATAGTTTTGTGGATAATGCACATTAAAGTCCATAAATAAGTGCAATGATTATCCTGTTAAATGGAACATGTGGATTTCTGCTAGCACAAAAATGGTGCATTTCCATATGAAGGGAGCAGGTACTACATTATCCCTCTAACCAACCCTTCCTGTTTCCCAATTCTTTTGTTATTCTTCTAGTCTAACTTTTTATGATCTTGTTCATTATTCACACTTAATGACTGGATAAAGGACAGGCCATAAAATGCTCAGAAAAAACTGACAAGAAATATGCAAGGCTTATCTAAAGAATATTACAAGATTTTACAGTGGAACACAAAAGAAAACTTGAATTAATGGAGAAAATCTTGATTCTGGACATCTAAAATGTATAGATATATCATTTCTCTCCAAATTATATTTGGGACAAATTCAATTAAAGTCCCAAATCCTTTTTTGGTTACCTGACAGAATTTCCCTTAAAATTACTGTGTTAGTTACTTTTCCTATTGCTGAAACAAAATGCCCAACACTCAAAGTTAAAGGAGGAAAAGTTTATTTCAGCTTACTGTTGGTAAAGGGTCCAGTCCATAGTTGGCTGGTTCCAAGGCCATGGTGGGATGGCAGAGGGGCATCACAGAGGAGAAACAGTCCATGGCAAAGCAGGACAGGCAGAAGGTAGCAAGCAGTGAAGGAGCAAGCAACAAGTGACAACTGCAACCTTCTTTCTGTCCCTTATATTCTATCCAGGCTACCCTCACTCACACATAGGTTGGAGCACCCTTAATCCTAGCATCTCATCAAGAATCAGTTCCAGCATCACATCCTTAATCTCAACATCACACTCTAGATTCAGCTACCTCTGAAAAACCCCACTTATGACTGCATGAGGCTTTGGAAGGATATCTAGATACAAGCCATAACAGTTACTTTAAATTAATCTGGAAGGATAAAAGAATGAGAATAACTAAGTACATTGGGATAAAAAAGAATAATGATTGTGATAAAAATATATTATATACATTGAAACACACCCCTAAAAAGTGTAAAAGTAGGAGTGAGGGTTGGACAAAGTGGGTGATGGGGCTGAAAATGATTCAAGTACAAATTTGCCAAAATGAAACCCATTAATCTGTATAACCAATATGTATTAATAAAAAATGTGGGGAAAATTATATAGGGGAATATGCACAGTTTACTAAAGCATATTAGAAGTTTAAAATAATTAAAATGGTATAAAATTGGGATAAGGTGAAATAAACCAACATTTTTAAGACTGAGAACCAAATCTTAATTTGTATGATAATTTATAACTTAATAGTATCTCTACCAGCAGTTACTAAAACTATTTATTTGAGGATAAAATTTATATAAATGTTATATAAATCAAAGAGATAAATGTTTAAACCTATAAAATAGAAGAGTATATAGGCAAATGTTCAACTGCTCTCAAGTTGAGGAAAGATCTTTCTAAATGGAAAAAGCAAAGACAGAAACTGTAAGGAATAATATTGGTACATTTAACTATAAATATTAAAATAGTCTGTAAATCCCACCCCCTCCAAAAGAGGAAAGCCACAAACCAGCAAGTGTAAATAACAAGCATAGCAAATACTGGTGTGTCCTGGAGATGTGAAGACCACCAGCAAATCTGTAGAATAGACAAAGAACATGGACAACTGGCAAAAGTAGAAACATTGTTGACCAATAGACATATGAAAATGCTAAATCTTATTAATAAAAAGTGCAGACTTACAAATTTAATATATCAAAATCACGATTAAAATGTACCCACTTCTGGCAAAGCCTCAATGAATGAGCTCTCTCCAGCCTTGCTGGCAGAGGGGTAAATGAGTATGGTCTTTCAGACCAGAAATGTGGCAATAGGTATTGATAGCCTTAGGTATGTCGATCCCTTTTGACCCGGTAGTTTTTGTATCTTGGAGTTTATCCTAAGAAAATTGTTAGGTGTGTGAACCAAGAGCTGATTCATTGATTAGTAACTTAGCAATAGCAGGCAAAACCAAACAAAAGAAAACCTAAGACCACTCATCTGTCCCACATGGTTAAATAAAATAGGATTAAATATAGAATCATTATAAGTTATGTTTTAGATGGTTACTGAATGCTATTGGGAAATATTCAAGATGTATTTTAAATGGGCAAGTCCAGTTTTCTTCTTTGATTTTTTAAAATAGGTTTTTGTGTAGCAGTACATTAGGAAGATATCCCCATATGTTAAACAGTTATCTCTGGGTAGTGAGTTAATGGCTGATTTAAGACTTTTCCTTCATATGCTTTATTTTTAAGTTATTTTATGATAACATGTATTCCAAAATAAAGGATAAGAGCATTAAGTCTAGGAGTTCCACTACTCAAAGGGATTAAGTGTCCTTTCAACACCTTAGGGCTTCATAACATTGTATAATCCTTGTGTAGATGCCTGATCTTTAATCTGAGATGTTTGCTGAAATCCAAGTACCTTTTAGTTTAGCATCAGCTGGAAGCTCCTTCTCCTAGGTTTCAAAGAGTATATGTGAAAGAGCAAAAAACTAACGACATTTAATAAGTGCTTATTGAATTTTCACTATGTGAAGGAATAAAGAATTTATTTTCAAGTTTTTTGAAGTTTAGTGGGCAAAGCATTAATGTAGAACATTCTGCCAAAAAAGGGGAGATCAAACCCCTCAGAGGATAAAGGAGAGATTCCAACTGTTGACAGGGTTGTTGATTCATGAAAGGGCTCCTTCTTAAACTGAGCCTGGTGGATAGGGGAGTTGGGTAAGAAGGGACTGGCAGCAGTACCCAGGGGAGGGATTATCCTTCACTCAAGCATTAGTAAGCTGGCTTTGGTCACCCATGGATTCAAGGGACTGGGGAGCTGGGAAGGTCCTTGGCATGTGATGTGTGCCACTAAGGAACTTCTTCATGTACTTTACTTTCCAGGGAAGCAATCGTTTTGAAAAAAAATTGGCACAAAATAAAATAGCAACTAAGTAATAATTGCCCTAGCAATTCTTTTTTATTAATCAAGGATATGTATCTGCAACATGCGTTTTTGATCACCCTAATGATATAATGAAGCATTGAGTAGTTTTTTAGCCACAAGTAAAGAAATAGGTAATGTTAAAATGAGTTTAGGCTGTGGTGGCTTTCTGGAAGTCTGGGGCCCTGGTGCGGGGGCCAGGATCCAACCTGCGCATTCCATAATGGAGAAGCTGAGTTGGAGGGCTTTATTTGACTTTGAATCTTGATTCTGTCGTCATCTTGACTCTGGGAAAGCTATTAATCTCATTGAAGGTGATCCTGTCCCCCATAAGTAAGAATTACTTCCTCTGGAATTCATTAAGAGTTACGCAAACTGGTGTGAGGAACTGGTGGGAACACAGCAATATTAACTTCTTTCCCCATTTGCAACATCACAAAACTGGTGGCAGAGATAAGATTTAAACACAGCCTCTGGTTCCCTGTTTAGAGTTATTTTCACTGAAAGACTATCTTTTTAATGGTTTATCTTGACTTTTCTCCAAAAAAAGTCCCCGAAAAACCAACCAACCAAACAAACAAAAGAACCTGTTACTGGGTTCTAACTAGATTAGCTTCTTAACTGAAAGAATTCTCTAGACTCCTCTCTATTTCTTTCCATCATTGGTTAATTCTAACTTTTAATCAGTTCTAAAAGCAGAGAAAGAAAATCCTAGAACTCCAATTTGAAAACAAGAGCTGTTTATGTTGTTCCATTTGCTCATTGCTTTAGCAGATTTAAGCATTGTTTTCTAAGCAGAAACAAGCATCTTTACCCCAAATGGAAGAGTCTGAAAGTGTCTCCCAGCTACCCTTTATTAATTCTGTTTAGGAAAAAAATCCACAACAAATTTAAGCAGGCTTTAGTAAGTTATTTTCATCACCCATAGCCTCTGTATCTGATTCCAGTATTTCCACACTCTTATATTCCATCTAAAACTAGAGTTAACATTGGACAAGTGATTTCAGTCACAGGTTGAATACAAAATCTTTGCATTTCAGATAAACATTTTTTATGAAAATTTTTGTAGCTAGGGTAACATCCTTTCTGGTTTTGTAAGATTCCAGTGTTTGGCAAACAGGCAAATTACAATGATCTGAAACAGTAACAGTTGGACATCATCTGCTTCATTGGTTTTTACAGCAAATGAGCCTACAGGTTTTCGTATACTTTTGAACCTTCTCCCGTCCCTAGTAACAGACTGAAGGGACTCTGGGGACTACTTAGGGCCAAATGAACTCCAAGGTACCTGCCAGTTCTAATAAGATTTGCTTTACAATCTGGGAATGGAGCTAGAAGGAGATAAACACTGTTTCTTCATTTGATGTGGATTTAATGTTGCATTGCTACCCTAAAATGCTACTGTCTTCCAAACAGAAAATGAGTCTCAAGAATAGATAATATTTTAGGTATTTGCTATTTTCAGCAGAAAATGTCATACTTATCCTGACATCACATCTATATATGCCCTTTAAAAGAATGATGTGACTATTTGGAATGTTTCATGTGCACATTATACCATTTAGGTGATTTTGTCCGAAAAATCTTTGTGTAAGCACATCTGAGGATAATGGTTTTCATGTTTTTGTACTTGTCCATTTAGAAATGTTTAATTCAGGCCAGAGATTCACATCCCAAGTCAGAGGACAAAAAAATAAATTCCATTTAATCCTCATGCAGGAGGAGAGTTAATGAGAAAGGACATTGTCTGCTTTACATGTCACCATGAAAAGCAAGCCCTTTAGCAGATTTGTGAATCAGAAATCGTGTGTGTACTAGAGTTGATACTTTCCTCCTTTGAGAGGAGAATCCCATATTGCTTCAAATGGTGGAACACTTTCCCCTCATCTTCATCAAGTCAGCCCTGCAGAGTAGCCCTCTGCTGCTGCCTCCACAGCCACCTCAGTATGCAACATCTTGCAATCATCCCAGAATGGTTTCTTCTAAGACCCAGCTACTCTGAGAGGACCACCATTTCCCCTGTCCTGTAGGCATAAAGTGTTAGAGTTGTTATTGATTTTTTTTTTTTTTGCCTTCATACATTCCTGCCACATGGACCCATCTAATCTTGCTATCCTGAGCCAGAAGCAATTTCTTCCTCACCACTGATCCAATCTTAATTGGTTTTTTTTGTATTAAATTCTTTTATTGGTACATTGTAGGTATACAACACAATTACATTTCTCATTGGGAATTGTACCTTCACACCCTCCACCCTTCCCTATTTACAAGGACTTTATTTCCATTATTTCCATTTCTCATCATTTTTCCTTTCCCTTCTTTCCTTTCCCCTGCCCCTCCCACTACCCCTATCCCTTTGGACCTTT
>NW_004624833.1:6746007-6767553 GCF_000247695.1 Heterocephalus glaber | reverse complement strand
TTCTCCTGTTATCTGAGAAATTATTTCTGATTTCATTTTTTCCAGATCCCCTTTTGTTGCCAGTTCAGTGGGTCCAGGTGGCTGAGTATCAGAGGGTTCCATCTCATTTCCCGTTGCTGTAGGTGATCTAGAAGTCTGGTTTTGAGGCTTATTTACGTGTTTTCTCATTTCGACTGGGGCAGGGGGCTGTTAGCACCTGCATGGATTACTTCCTCTGAGCTGGGAGAGGTGGGACAGGGGCAGGGAGCAGCGGTAAGGATGGTGACCCAAAAGCCCTTTCCTATCAGCTGGGATCAGTGGGAGGGATGGTGGCCTGGAAGCCCCTTCCACTGGGCCAGGAGCAGCGGGACAGAAGGTGGCTCAAAAGCCCTTTCCTCTGGGCTGGGAGCAGTGGGACTCAGTACCTTGGTCTGGTGGTCTGGTGTCCTCTGTGCTTTTGTAGTGTGGAACCAGGTGGCTGCCTGTCTGCAGCGGGGTGACTCGGTGTCTTCCGCGTGACTCAGGACCTCGGTAGGACGTGCACAGACCTGCCTGTCTGCTGGGGGCTGATTCGGCGTGTTCTGTGCGACTCAGGACCCCGGCAGGGCATGGGCAGACCTCCAGTCTTAATTGTTATTCATTCCATTTAATATAACTTGCTTCCCTAGCTTCAAATATCCTCACCCCTTGTGTATAATCTGAATATGTGCCTTAAAATTCCTGCTCATTGTTTCATATGTATCTTCTTAGATTTAAAATTCTCAAGGGAGAGTTCAAGGTTTCATTAGTTTCTCATGTATGACCCTTGTTGAACTCATGCCTTTGGCAAGCCTCTTATATCTGCTTTCTCTCATTTCCAAATAATGATAATTAAAGAATGTGCCTTGGCCTGTTCTCTAGGGCATTATGGAGGTCAAATAACATATAGAAAGAGCCTCTATAAATTGTGAGGGACTGTATAAATGACAACAAGTGTACTCCAGTTCATATGTAAAAAACTATGGAAGAAAAATATTGGATTTCTATATCATTGTGGGAGTGTCCTGCTGCCTCCTATTAAATAGCTCAGGATTTAAAGTAGCTCAAGATTTCTGTTTTTTATCTTTCACCTGAATTATGCAACCAAAAGGGAAAAGGCTGGTCAATTATTTGGCTGTATGGAAATATCACTTATATTTAGAAATGTGTTTCTGAGTAATACTTCTACAATATTTACAGTACTTTCAGTTATGAAGCAGTTATTTATATATGCTCATTAAAAATAACTAGATGATATATTGCTGGGCATGGTGGCACATGCCTATAATCTTAGCTACTTGAGAGCCTGAGGCAGGTGGATCAGAATTCAAGGCCAGCCTAGGCAATGTAGCAATACCCTATCTGTCTTATTTTCTCATTGCTGAGACAAAATACCCAACTCCCATAAGGGAGGAAAGGTTTATTTAGCTCACAGTTTGTAGAGGTTTCAGTCCATAGTTGGCTGACACCAAGGCAGAGTAGCACATAAAAGACAGCTGTCACAGAGGAGAAATAGTTCATTGCACACAGAAGACAGATCAGCAATAAGGGACCTTAACAGCACCATTCTGACCCTGTTATCCAGGCTACTTAAGTTGGATAGCATTCACACCCTTAATCCTTAATCCTAATGCCCCTGAGCCTCATTGCACCATGTGTCAATTCCAGCATCACACACTCTAGATCCAGCCACTTCTGAAAAAGCCCCATCTATGACTGCATGAGGCTTTGAGGGGACACCTAGACACAAGCCATAACTCTGTCTTAAAATAAAAAAGGCTGGGAATGATGTAGCTCAGTGGTAGATTTCTCCTGGGTTGGATCTCCAGTATTACAAAAACATAAAAAGAAGCCAAAAAGTCCAAAAATAGATGATACATCAATATACTAGCAGGCAGTTAGAATTTCAGTTTCTCTTTGGATATTTATCTGAATTTCTGTCTTCCCATAATAAACCTAAACTAGTTTTTATAATTTGACAAAAAGATTATTTATCTACCTTACAATCTGAAAGCATTGGCATTTACTAAGTTGCCATTAAGCATTAAGCAAAGTTTTGAAATTTTAGAACTTTAAAGGTTTAAAAAATACCATTGTAGGTATTTCTTATGCTCCTAGAGGTAGGCTGAAATGTGCTGTCACTATAAAACAACCTACTTGTATAGGAAGAAAAGGGGCAAAGGGGAAGGAAGTGGGAGGGCTAGGGGAAAGGATAGAAGGGAATGGGATTAATATGAGAAAATGGAAAAGTAGGAACAAAATCTTTGTAAATAGGGAGGAATGGAGGGGTTGAAGGGAGGGCTGGGCAAGGGTGAAAAATAAGAACCAAGAGAGACTATGTAAAGGTGCAAATTTCCAATGATGAATGTCATTATATTGTATCCCTAAAATGTACCAATGATTAGAATGAATAATCGATAATGTAAAATCGGAAGAAAAGGACCAAAGGGGTAGGGGTAGTGGGAGGGGCAGGGGAAAGGAAAGAAGGGAAAGGAAAAATGCTGAGAAATGGAAAAAATGGAAATAAAGTCTTTGTAAATAGGGAAGGGTGGAGGGCGTGAAGGGAGCTCCGGCTAGAAATGGGGAAAAAACAAGAACCAAGATGCATTATGTAAAGGTACAATTCCCAATGAGAAATGTAATTGTGTTGTATACCTACAATGTACCAATAAAAGAATTTAATAAAAAGAAACCTACTTGTGCTTAGTTCAGATGTGGTAGATTATGTAAAGTGTACTGAAACATAATAAACCAATAATGCAATGCATCAGAATATTCTTTTTTTGGATCTATTTATTTTATCACTTACTTTCTAGTTTTGGACACTATGTGGAAATGCCCTTACTGCAAAAAGAGGAATATTTGGCAAAACTGGAGATCTTCAGACCATCCTTTGCCTTGCTTGTGCCAAAGAAGACATCACCTATTCTGGTGCTTTAAATGGTGACATCTATGTCTGGAAAGGGCTCAATTTAATTCGCACCATTCAAGGAGCACATAGTGTGAGTATTGCTGTATAGAAATTGGGGGATGACTTCTTCAGTTAGTTCAGGTCACAAATCCCTGTATTTTCCCTACTTTGCTCCATGGAATACTCCTAAAACACTCATGAAGATTTCCCAAAGTATTTTTATTCATCTAGGAAGAAAAATATTTCAAAAGCATAACTTAATTATCCTTCACTTTATTAATTGACTGATTGGTGATGTTATTCAACAACGAAAACTTGACCGGAAACTAGAATTATTTCATCATTAGTTTCATCTTATAGACCAGCACTTCACAAATTACAATGTGCCTGGGAGTTTCCTGGGGTCTTGTTAAAATGCACATTCTGTCTCAGTGTGTCGGGATGCTGCTTGCTGCTCCTGCTGCTGCTTTGTGGCCCATAGGTTGAATAGGAAGATTATAGACAACTATTGCTTTTACTCTAGTTCATGAGATAGGTTTTCCTCACTCTGTTGAAGTGTAAGGGTATTACCTCCTTGTCAGTGTCACAAGCTCCTAAAATACAAACGAATGCCGTTGATAACCTTCCCTCTTGATAGTGTACTCTGTAAAAACAAGGGCAGGGCAAACTTTACTTCTTAGCACTTTGTTTTGACCCACATGAAAAGGAGTATTTACCATGTGTCTACAGAAGATACAATGATAATGTCCAGAATGATGGTGACATGATGTGAAGGGTAAAGCCTATTATGGTGAACAGAGATGGGGTAAGATATGTTTGGAAACTTGACAGAACTTTAGCTTATTGCCTCCAAATTGATTCTCTCTTACTCTGTGTGTGCGCGCACATATGTGTGAGTGTAAGAATTGAACCCAGAGCCTTGTGCATGCTAGGCAAGTACTCTACCACTAAGGTATGCCTTTACTCTCCCTGTTATTCTTAATATGAAGAAACACTTAAGCAGTTCTTTAGAGCTTTCATTGCCTTGTATGTTGAAGACCAATTTTCTTGGGTTTACTCACTATGAAATAGCTTTTAAACCAATCAAGAGCTAAGTGTTCTTCATAAAAGCAGCTGCCTCTGTAACTGAGAAATTCTCAGTTACTTCTTTTTATGTTGAATCTTATGTTAACATGATATGCTTGTAACACTTTTGAACAAACCAAATGAAATAGTTTTAAAACTTAAAGATGCTCTTTAAAGGAACATATTTTAAATGTGACAAGAGCATCTTCAAATGATGCATAACAACCTGAACACAAATTCTGTTTGTGCTTTCAGTTAGGCTCAAGAGATAACTTCTTGAGCTATTGAGATGTGTTTCAGGGACATTTGTACCTGTGGAAGTGTTTATGTTCCTAGTCTGTGTATCTTGACTTGATTATTTTGAACAGCAACTTATATGAAACACTTTCACAGTTGTCTCATTCTTCGCTTGTCACATACAGAAATTTGTGACTTCCATATCCACTTTAAGGAAGATATTACCATTTTTTTCAATCTGTTATCAAGGAGCACTAGAACTAGTGTGCTTTGGAGGTTATTATAATTAATTTTTAATGTAGCTTAGATGAAGAATATTATAAATGACAACTTGATTTATTGTCAGGATTTGAACAGAAAACAAGGTGTCTGTTTTATTTTTGTTCTACTTTGTTGTGTTTTTTCATCAGGATTCAACTATGATGACTTTTTACACTGATTGAGGCATTAAGTATTATCTGTTTTAATCAACAGGCTGGAATCTTTAGCATGTATGCTTGCGAAGAAGGCTTTGCCACTGGTGGTCGAGATGGTTGTATACGATTGTGGGACATGGATTTTAAACCAATAACCAAAATTGATCTCAGGGAGACAGAACAAGGATATAAAGGTAATGGATGAAGAAATAATTCTAAGAATCAACAAATGGGATTATATAAAATCTAAAAGCTTCTGCACAGGAAAGGAAACAACAGAGTGAAGAAACAACCTACAGAATGGGAAAAAAATTGCCAGCTGTTCCTCAGAGGAATCATATCTAGAATATATGAAAAACTCAAAAAATTAGCCCCCCTCAATATACCACTCAAAAAATGGGCAATTGAAATTAATGGACACTTTTCAAAAGAAGTATAAATGACAAATAAGTACAGGTGAAAAAATACTCTCCATCTTTGGCCATAAGGGAAATACAAATCAAAACAACACTGAGATTCCATTTTATTTTATAAGAAAAGTTGTTATCAGGGACTTTAAGAACAGATAAGGGGAAAAAGAAACACTTCACATTGTTGGTGAGAATGTAAAAGTGTACAACCACTATGGAAATCAGTACGGAGATTCCTCAAAAAACTAAAACTAGAAATTTCGTGTGACCCAACTCTACCTCTCCTGGGTATATTTCTGAAAGAGTTAAATTGCGATGATAATGCATACCCATGTTTATAGCAGCACAATTCACAATAGCTAAGTTATGGAAACAGCCTAGATGCCCATCAACAGATGAGTGGATAAAGAAAATGTGGTATATGTACACAATGAAGTAGTACTCAGCCATAAAAAAGAATAAATTTGAGTTATTTGTAGTAAAATGAATGGATCTTGACACCATAGACACTTAGACACAAAGGGTTAAATATCACATGGCTTCTCTTGTATGAGAAACCCCAAATATAAATAATTAAAAGAAAAATGAAGGTGAGATGGTAGGAAATAGGGAAGGGGAGACTCTTTGGAGATGGAGAAGTTCTGGGAAAGGAAGAGAATGGGATAAAAAAATGATCAATATACAATATGTAGTAATTCCCCAAAATGAATATAATTATTATGCATCACAAACATATACAAATAAGAAAAGTAAAATAAGATATAAAAAGGTAATGTAGATATTAATACTTCCCCATAACTCTAAAAGGGTAAATGCCACGTGAAATCTGTGTTTCTTTTTTCAAGTGTGAAATATAATGTGAAGCTGTATACTTGTTTCTTTGTACTTAATCTTATTCTATAAAGGATTTAAAGAAGTTTGCATAAATATATTGAATAAAAGATCAAAATTATGTTAAAACTAAATGGATAGCTTTTTCCTAATTAGCACAAAGATATCTCATGTGCCAGCAGTTGTCTTATAGCAAAGATAAACAACATTATGATCAAGCCACTGGGCTGTTGCCCAGGAGATGAGACTCTCAGTGATAAAACTAAGAAGTTCTGAACACAACTGTGCCCAGCCTCTGAAAACAAACAAATGATAGAAAAAATTGGAAAATAAATTATTCTTTAAAATAGCTTTAAAGTGATAGCTACCATAGTAGCAGAAGTTAAGAACATGGGCTGAGAGTTGGGGAGTCTGGGTTCAAATCCAAGTTTTAACTTATGATTTGAGAACTTGGTTGAATTTTTAAACATTTTTGATGACCTGTTTCCTCCTCTATATAATGGGGTAATGCTATCATTAAACTCAGTTATCTGAGGATTGAATTCATTTGTGACCTGCTAAGGATAAATCATGCTGCCTAGTCAGCACTAAGTTACTTTAAGCTATGATTATAGTCTCTAATGTATGAGGGTAGAATATAAAACAGTTTATACATAACTTTTTAAATTTTTTTTGGTACCAGGGATCGAACTCGGGTCCTTGCGCTTGCGGGGCAGGCGGTGGAACCACTGAGCTAAATCCCCAGCCTCATATACATATCTTTTAAAATTCTCAGGATAGGGGCTAGGGATTTAGCTCAGTGGTTGCAGTGCCTGCCGTGCAAGTGCAAGGACCTGAGTTCAATCCCCAGTACCAAAAAAAAAAAAAAAAATTCTCAGGATAAGCCTATTTTTACAGAGATTAAAATGTAAATAGGAAAAATGTGATGAAGTCTCAGTGTGTTTGGTACTCTTAAGTTCAGGGGGGGTTCCAGACCCGGCTTGCAGCTCCTCAGGCCAGTGCTGAGGGAGGGTGCAGTGTACCATGTATCCTGGGACCCACAAGGTAAAAACTTAACAGTGTGCGAGTGACAGCAAATAGTTCCCTATTCTGATACCAAAGAGACGTTTTTTGAGATTTCCTATAGAGGACCTTGTGACATGAGGCCCATAGCCCTCAAACCGCCCAAGTGAGTTCCTCTTTGCTCCTTCACCATGAAATCCCTCTATGCGGGCTGATGGCAAAGCTGCCACAGATGCTCTGTGGGACAAGTATTTGGTCCCATGCAGGGCTCTGCCTGCTAGTAGATTGTAAAACAGTGAAAGAAAACTTAGACTGCATATTCTTCAGGTCATCCTGTTGAAATAGTGTTGTTTTCAACCAACTTTAGTTTGAGAGAGAATCAGCTTAGAGATGGGTCATGCTCCCATCAACAAGAAGCAATAAAGCTAGAACTGATTCTTAGGGCTCTTTCCTTTTTCCCTTCCCAAGGTTAGTCAAAGAAAATATCCTTCCCATAATCAAGAAGACCATTTCTCAATCAAGGGAATTGTAGCACTTTAGTTGTGCCAGGGACTTATACATCTTTTGTGAGTTACCAGATTCTTTGGGTGTTCAAACAAATTTAATGACAGGTATATATGATAATGTAAGTCAACCACCTAATTTATCCAGGATTTGCAATTCTAAAATGAAACAGTTTAGAATCAGATGATTTTTTTGGTGACTAATTTGACAGCAAAACCTGACCTGAAATGATAGGAGGCTGTTTAGTGTCTTCCTTCCTGAATAACATACATTTCACTACCGAAATGTCTAATTCATGATGTTGCATCAGGTCCCATTGGACATACTACAAATCCAAAACCCAAACTTTTCTGAATTACAAATTTCACTTGCTACCAAAGGATTTCAGATGTGTGGGGTGATAGGCTGCCAATATATGTTTAAGTGAATATCAAATTCTGGAATTTTGAAACTGGGAGAGACATTGGATGCCAGTGAAAGGAACTCACTCATCTTATGTGTGAGTACAGCTAAGCTCAGGGTCATTAACATCAAGCTACTTGTAGACTTAGGGCAGTAATTCATATCTAATACAGTACTTAATAAAAGTGCATTTTGAACCTGATCATTTTTAAAAGAAATTTATGATCTGATTGAATAATGAAGCTCTAAGTGACCAAAGTGAATTACTTCTATGGTGACAAAATATTTTGAGTTAATGGTTATAAATGTTTATATCTAAAGGAACTTAGTAATTATTCACGTAGTATAAGATGTATTATCCATTCAATAAACATTTATTAAGCATCTACTAAGTGCCTGATACATGCCAAGTAAATGAATTGGCAGTTTCTAAAAAGGCTGCCTTTGTCATGGTGTACATACTACTGGGGGGTTGCATGTTGGTTTTAGTTACAAACTTGTGCTTACTGAATTGTTACTGTGTCTAATGAACTATAAACTCTGAGTCCAGAGAGATTCTAAATTAGGCTATCAAAGAGCAAGAGTTGGAAACTGAAGTCCCCAGGACACAGCATGCCCCTTCTTGTCACCATCTCTAAGCCTCCTCCTTGGTACAGGCCAGCATAGGCTCTCATATAGATTACAACAGTGGCTTTATAATTTGTAGCTTTGTTCTGACCATTGTTTTCTTCATAATAGCATGAGCCAGATCACATTATTCCTTTCCTCAAAACCCTGAGTGATTCCCCGTGTCCCCAGTTTTGGCTGCCTCTTGTTGGGCTGGGCTGGCTCATACCTTCCCCACCTTGGACTCGCAGGCTGCTCTCTAGCAACGCTCTCCTCAAGAACCTGCATGACTCCTTCCCACCTCCCCTTCTGGCCTTTGCACCAGTGAAGCCTCCCTGATGACCTTACTTGAAATTGGACTCCCCTCTGCCTTCACCCTCCCTGAGCACACCAGATGGCTTCTCCCAGTTCTACTTTTCATCTTGTAACATACGGTATTATTAACTCACGTGCTGTGTTCATGGCCCTTGTCTGTTTCCACAAGGGTGGACTTTTCCCTCCTGCCTCCTGAGCACTTACCACAATGCCTGGCATATGCTGGAGCCCTGAAAATAGCTATCAGATGAGTGAATGAAGAGGGCATTCTATGGCTGGAGTGCACAGCCCTGCGGGGCAGCAAGGTGACAATCATGCTGTAGGAGGAAGAGGCAACTTGGTTTCCTTGTATCAACCTGCTTACGTTCAAGGTTGAGGCCTGTCAGGCCTGTCATGGTTGAGAGACCCGTCTGTTTAGATCATTTGTTCATTTTAAATTGGATTACTGGTTTTTTAAAAGTCTTTTGAGTTACATATTTTGGATGCTAACCCTCTGTCAGATGAATACTTGGCAAATACTTTCTCCCATTCTGTAGTTGTCTCTTCATTCTGTTGATTATTTCCATTGCTGTCCAGAAGCTTTTTGGTTTGATGTAATCCCATTTGTAAATTTTTTCTTTTTTTCCAGAGCTTTTGGGGTCCCATCCAGAAAATCATTGCCTGTACAAATGTCTTGAAGTATTTCCCCTGTGTTTTCGTCTAGTAGTTTCAGAGTCTTAAGGTCTTAATCCATTAGGTTTTTAATCCATTTTGAGTTGATTTTTGTACAGAATGAGGAAGACAGGGGTCAGATATTAGCCTTCTGCATGTGGATATCCACTTTTCCAGCACTATTTATTGAAGAGGCTGTCCTTTTCTCCAATGTATGTTTTTGGCACCTTTGTCAAGAATTAGTTGACTATAGATGTAAAGGCTTATTTCTAAGATGTTTATTCTGTTCTGTTGGTCTATGTATCTGTTTCTATCCCAATACCATGGTGTTATGGTCACTACGGTGCCGTAGTGAGTCTTGAAATCAAGTATTGTGATGTATCCAGCTTTTTTTATTCTTAAGATTGTTTTGGCTATTCAAGGTCTTTTATGATTGTTTTTTCAGTTCTGTGAAGAATGTCATTGGTATTTTGTTGAGAATTACACTGACTCTATATTTGGTTTGGGTAGTATAGGACATTTAAAAAATATTCTTTCAATCCACAAACATTGAGGGGTCTTTTTATGTGTGTGATTTTCAGTTTCTTTATGAGAGTTTTTGCAGTTTTCATAGTAGCAGTCTTTCATGTCCTTGATTAAATTTATATGTAGGTATTTTATTTTTTGTAGCTATTGTGAATGGCATTACTATTATTTCTTTCTGGGAAAATTTATTATTGATGTATAAAAATCTGTTGATTTTAGTATCCTGCTGCTCTGTATATAGAATCGTATCATCCACAAAGAGAGATACTTTGATTTCCCTATTTTTTTCTCTTGCATAATTGCCCTAAAACTTTATGATACTATATTGAATAAGACTTAACACACTTGTTCCTGATTTTAATGGAAATGCTTTCAGCTTTTCCCTATTTAGTGTAATATTGATTGTGGATTTGTCACACGTAGCTTTTATTATGTTGAAGTTTGCTCTTTCTGTACCTAATATGTTTAGGGCTTTTATCATGAAGGGATATTGAATTTTATCCTGTGCTTTTTTTCCATCTATTGAGATAATCATATGATATTTATCCTTCAGTCTTTTGATATGATGTATTATGTTTGATTAGTGTAAGTTGAACCATCCTTGCATTCCTGGGATGAAACCAAATTGATCTGGGTGATCAATTGATCTTTTTGATATGTTGTTGAATCTGAGTTGCTGGTATTTTGCTGAGAACTTTTACATCTATGTTCATCAGAGATATTAGTCTATAGTTTTCTTTTCAGTTGAGTCCTGTCTGGTTTTGGCAACTGGCTACTGCTAGCCTCATAGAATGAGTTTTGAATAGTTCTTTCCCTTTTAATTCTTTGGAATAGTTCAAGAAGAATTACCGTTATTTTTGCTGTTGTTTCATTGAATAGGTTTTCTTTGCCCTTAACTTTTTTCTCTTTTTCCTTTGAATATTCAGAAATGTGGATATTTGTTCATTTAATAATATTCAAAGATCTGGAATGCTCTCTTCCTTTCTTCATTTTTAAAAAAATATTTTTTAGATATTTTAAAAGATCTATCTTCAAGTTCAAATATTCTTTCTTTACTTGATCTAGTTTGTTGTTGAGGCTTTCAACTGTACTTTTCATTGGAGTTATTGAGCTATTCATTTCCAAGATTTCTGTTTGGTTCTTTTTAAAAAAATTTCTATCTTTGAATAATTTCTCATTTATATCCTGCATTGTCTTCCTAGTTTCATGTAAGTTTATCTGAATTGTCTTGGACCTTATCAAGATTTTCTATAATCATTCTTTTAAAGTATTTATCACACATTTTGTCTATATCTATTTCTTTGAAATTTGTTACTAAAGGGTTATTGTGTTCTTTTAGAGACATTGTATTGTTTTTTCATGTTTCTTTGATCCTACATTGAAATTTGTGTGTCTAGTAGATTGATTCTCTCTACTACTTTTGCAGGGCAGCCTTCTTAGTAAGCAGTTTTCTCTTGAAGAAGTGTCTAAGAGTGTAGGTTTATTATGCAATGTTGGATTTGTTTCCAGCTTGCCACTGTAGTGTAGTCTCATTGTAGCTTCTTTGGTTGTAATTAATGACTTTGGCCATAGTGTATACCATGGCAGAGTTGAAGACTCAACACTCTTTTGCTGTACCTGGTGGTACAGTGGCACTCTAAATTTTTCACTACTCTCACTGAAGACTGAGAACACCTTCATCATCAGGCTTGGTAAATAATGGTTCTCAGCCCTGGAAAGCTAAAAATAATAATACCCAACCCCACTCTACACACCTGAAAGGAAGCCCTAGACAAAATCTAGGCATCTGTTTTGTGTGGGGTTTCTTTTTTGTTTTTGTTTTGTTTTCTGAGATGGGGTCTTGCTCTATAGTCCAGGCTTGCCTTGAACTCACAATAGACCCCAGGCTGGCTTGGAACTCATAGCAGTCCTCCTGCCTCAGCCTCCCGAGTTCTGGAACTATAGGCATGCGCCCCCTTGCCCAGCTCAATCTGGGCATCTGTATTTTAAAATAGTCCATATAGATTCTGATGCACAGTAAGAGCTGGGAACATCTACTATCAGTTATTTACCATATTTTCAGGCCTTGGTGCAGGGGGCTTAGGAATATTATTAATTATTAAGGCCTACTCTGTCTTCAGTGTTGCCCACTGGGGCCACATAATTGGGGGAGGGAGGCCATTTTATTCCCTGAATAGTTCTGACCTTGTGTGTTGGAAAGTCTTTCCTTCTGTGAGTTTGTAGTGTGAGCAAATAAAAATTATTTTTCAAAAACCCACAAATACATTGTAACACAAGAAAATAAGGAATAGTCAAAGAAGGCACATGGAGCAACATCATAGCTCCTGGCTCACTTGCCATCAGGCTAACCCTGACAACACATTAGCAAATTGCTAAACACTGAGACATAAACTTAATAAAAAAGACCCTGACAAGGTACAAACACTAGCTGGTTAACATCATAATGACTTATATTGATTAATTTACTAAGTGCCAGACTCTGGAACAAGTGTTAACGGTATTGAAGCCTCAAAGTTCTATGAAGTGGCAGTGCTGATATTATCATCACTTGCCATGACCCACAGCTAGGAGTGGCTGGGACTGGGCTATAAATCCACTTTATTCAATCAACTAGTGGAAAGTAAGCAGCATCCTTTATTAATGAGGTCTGTGTTTGGTATTCATGGACCAGAACTTCGCCAGCCCAGGATTTAGGATTGTAGCAGGTTAAAAGGATGCTGTTTTCCACTCTCTGGTCCGAAAGTAAAACCAGGGGAAAGGGCTGGTAAGAATTTGGTTTTAGCCACAGCAGATTTTCAGGTTTAAATGGGTGGTTTGCTCTCTACTGCCATCTGCTGGCCATATGTACAAAGCTCAGATTGGAATTCCACAATTCTCAGTGAATTTTAGAGAAGAGCCACGTTATCCAAAATGCAGACACCTCATCATATTGAAAGGAATATTGGCAATATGCATTTTTAAAAAGAGAATTTCTGTGGCTTACAATAATTGGAATGTTCATTCCTCCTTTTCTTTTAACTATTGGTGGATTTCTAACCATATTCCAAATGATAGCCTTTGTTTTCCTGACTCCCAGCACAAAAGATAAAGACAGCTTAATTACTTCCCAGTGGAGTGGAAGCGTTAGACAACTCCACTAGAGGCTGTGATTAAACTTCTATTGGCTGTGTAAACCAAGCATGGATAGACAAGAGAAAGAAAGAACAGGAAGAGCCTTGTCAGGCACCTGTCACTCTGCAGGGCTTTTCCAGAATGTTCCCAGAAGAGTCTGCAGTTCTCTCTACCGCTCTTGTGTGCAGAGGAGTAAGAGGTTTAGAATGATGAAATGAGAATGTTACTGGAAAGTCCGGATACAGTTCTCTATCCACTGCTGTATCTTCAGGGAGTTACTCCTATTGAAAATGGTTACCTTGAGAATGATAGTGATCCAGTTTCATATTTATTGCCTGGTAGACCCCTGGGGTTGAGGTGACAAAAGATAAGTTATATGTTTGAAGAACAAATTGTGTGGAGAGACTGAGTTGGTCTCTAAGAAAAAATATTCATAGCTCACTAAGTTTATGTTGTAAATGAGAAAAAGTAGTACTCTTTCCTCCCTTTCTTCCTCCCTTTTCTTTCCTCCTCCTCTCTTCCGTTCTGTCTCTCTCACCCTGTGCCACTATTCAGCCAGAAGCAACTCCTGTCAATATAACCTCTTTGCCTTTACTAAGCACACACCTTCCATTATGTGGGTTCGCTCACTGGAACCCCCCCCCCCCAAGTCAAGTCTCCTGTACAACATGGATCTTTAGGCACTGATGGAAAGGCAGGGTGGAGCATGCATGAATGAAGGAGAGACCTGTAGTCTCTTCTGGGCACATTCTGGAAAGATCCTACAGAGTGACAGGTGCCTGGCAAGGTTCTTCCTGTTCTTAATCTCCAGTTTCCCAGGCCATCTCCTTGCTAGGCCCCTAGGGCTCCTCTAGGAATCTGGAACTCCCTGGACCAGTCTGAGAATGCTGGTGCCTCAACTGCCCATCAGTCTGCACTGAGCTGGAAGCTTCATCTTTGTTCCCAAGCTTCTTAAAAAAAAAAAAAAGACAAAGCGATATTTTTTTAAAATGTGAATAGTAGTTGCCAATTCCCAGGTTATGGGTTGTAGGTTTCTTTGTACTTTTCTGAACTTGTTCCCTCAAACAAGATTTTAAAAATAAAGGTAATGGAGATAATATTTGTACACTGGACCGAATACAATGCTAGGTCCTTGGGTGAAGTTTCTGTTTAGAAGCCATTTAGCCTGGTATAACTAGACGTGCTTTTGGAGCCATGGAGAGAATTGGGGTGTTCATGCTTACAGTGAAGCCCTGGATTCCAGGTTGGCTTGGAAAAAGTCGATGTTTCTAAGACTATCAATGAAATTATAAAAGCATTGTGGCTTGAATATTTGATGACAATTAAAATATATGTCAAGGGTGGGGATTTAGCTCAGTGGTTTCGCCGCCTGCTGCACAAGTGCAAGGACCCGAGTTTGATCCCCGGTACCAAAAAAAAAAAAATGAGTGATGCAAAGCTCACTAGGGAGACAATGAATTCAGCCCCCACCTGTCAGCCCCTTGCAGGCACTAAGGGAGGAAATGGAAATCTGCTGATTTGTGAGTGGAAACTAGGCCCTTGGGAAGGCTAGAAGGAGATGGATAAGAAAGGGACGGGCAAAGGCAGAGTGGCCCTGCACCTGAAGCTGGGTGCATTGTTGTGCCCCAGTGCTTTTAAGGCAGGCCTACCTTGCCAGCCCACCAAGTTCGTGAAGGAGGACTGACCCCAAACTAGCAGTTGCTAAGGTCTCCCTGCTCACTCCTTGCAGCAGAAAGAATACATCTGCCTGTGTGTTTTCTCCTTCCATGTCAGGACGGGTAGTAGTGAATTCAGAACAAGGACTACATATAGGCTTGTGCCTTAAAAGATGAAAAAAAAATGAGTATTTCATTTGATCTTTTATAGATAACAGATGAAGATTATACTTGGTATGTCCATAGACCCCAAATTACTCCTTCTGTTGTTCAATTATCCCATGTGGCTTAGCATTTGTTGTAGATTTTTAAAAATAGATTGGTTGGTTTTAGCCATTCTAAGTTTGTAGCCCAGCCGGGGTCCAGAGCCCTACGCTGGAGTGCCACCTGCTGCCGTCCCACCCCCAGCCAGCCTTGTTCCAGGACCTGCACTCACTACTTTTTTCTCCTTGACCCAGGGCGAACAAGGATGAATGACAAAGAGACACGGAATTGGTTTAGCCTGCAGGCAACCAGGGGACTCTCCCCTCTAGTAGGCAGAGAACCCTAGAATCTTTGGCTTACCTCGCTTTTTTTTTCACGCAAAAATGACTACAAGCAATCAAAGTAACACAAGATTCCTCTGCTTTCCAGAATGTATTAGTACATTCCTTGGTACAACTTAAACCTCAGCTCTCTTAGTTTTTCCCTGGATCGTGCAACATGCAGTCACCCTTGAGTGCAGCCTTTCTCCTTTGTGCTCACAGAGGAGGCCAATGAGACCTCAGTTCTGTGGTCTCTGACAGAAGTTCACAGTAAAATTGAGTGGAAAATACAGAGAATCTCTGTATACCCACTCCCGACACATGCATGGGCCTTTGCACTATCAGTATCCGTACTGGAGTGGTGTAGTGGATGAGCTACACTGACACAATGTTATTGCTCAAAGTCCATAGTTTACCACTCTTGGTGTCCATCCTGTGAGTTTTTACTAACACATAATGACATGTATCTGCTATTATACGGTCCTCCAGAACAGTTTCAGTGCCCTAAAAATCTGCTGTGCTCTTTCTTCCTCTGTCCTGAATTTTTTAGTTTTGTAATAGTGTTATTAGAATTTTATATTTGAAATTTTTGATAGAACTATTTAATAGACCTTTCAACACAGTAAAATTACTTTTTTGGTCAATGAATGTTTCAAAAATTATTTAAACTTAGTTATTTTTAGAGTATTCTTGTAGTTTCAAATGGGTAAATTTCGATGGTAAATTACATGTTCTTCAAAATCACAGTCTATCCTTACAGGGGGAAAAAAACTAAGGAGAAGAGAAGACTCTCCCTTGGGAGTTAGGGATAGAGCAGGAGTGGAGCCAGGTCCCTGACTTCTGCTCCTCTGTATACGAGAGACACGAAGCCTTCTGAGGAGGCACCTCAGATTGCAGAGCTTATTGCAGGCTTGCCTTGTTTGAAAAGAGTGGGGAAAATGGAATTGCTTGTGTATTTCTGTCTCCACTGTGGGAATGTTCATTGCATAAGTCAGCAAATAACAAATCCAAAAGAAAGTGGACCTGAAGTAGTCAGAGATCAAAACTCTAGCAGGCACACAAGGATCTGCCTAAAGAGTGTGAAATACTGTCGAGGTAGAAGGTTGGACTGAAAGAGGGCTATGCTTTTAGAAAACATTCCATAAATTCAGACGGGGAAGAATGGTATCTTCACTGACAAATGTTTGATGGTATTTTGAGACTGAAATGAGTTTCATTTGCATATTCCTGGGACATAATACATCTGTTTATTGAGTACAATGAGTCTCAGTTCTTGTCATATACATACTAAACTTGGCTAATATAATAGTTAAGTATTCTGTAGTATCACCCCCACAAAATTTAAACACAGTATCACCCTAAAGATTGAAGGGGTTACTAACTTTTTCATAGCAAATCAAAAGGAAATTTTTTCAAAGTTAGGTTTTCATAAAGACTAACTTGTTCTCATATTCATTTTACGATGTACTTACAAGTATATCCTACTGTAAAATATAGATTTCCTAAGTTACACAAAGTGGTCACTCTAAAGATGAGGTTATCAGGGTGTCCAACCTGTGTAAAGTGACATGGAATTGTTTCTTCACCTCTGGGAGTTTCTAAAATGTGTCACATTAGATCAGTGATGGCGAACCTTTTAGATACAGAGGGCCCAAACTGCAACCCAAGCCCCACTTACTTATTACAAAGTGCTAACCCTGAGATTAAACTCGAATATTGAGGTTTTAGTTTTTTAAAAACTCATGCATTAATACTTTTTCCATGCTGTAGGTTCCCCACCACTGCTTTAGATGCTAGCTTGATGAAAGGCATTTATTACAGGTATTTTCCTTTTCTATGTGACTGGTGTGAAGAAATGCTTTTACTTTTCTCAGGCCTTTCTATTCGGAGCGTGTGCTGGAAAGCAGACCGGCTTCTTGCAGGGACCCAGGACAGTGAAATATTTGAAGTGATTGTGCGAGAGCGAGATAAGCCGATGCTGATCCTGCAGGGCCACTGTGAAGGGGAGCTTTGGGCTCTGGCTCTGCACCCCAAGAAGCCCCTGGCTGTGACGGGCAGTGATGACCGCTCTGTCAGGTGAGGGCCCAGCAGCAGCGACTGTTGCCTCCCTGACTTCCTCGGGGTAGCAGATTTCTTTTGCCTAAATTTGTGTGTAAAGAGAAGGATAAACTGCAGCAAAGAACCACACGCTTTCTGAACGGAATATGAAGAAATTTAGCTCAACACTAGTTGGCTTTTTGGCTTGTTGTTATCTTTCTTTGGCTCCATTTAAGTCACACAAATGTTCTTAGAAGCAAAAATGCATAAATGAATACTGTTTAGGCTGGTTTCCAATTCTTCTGATTCATATGAGCCAAGCCACTCATCTGTGATGAGAGCATATTTCCCCCCTTATACTTTGTGCTCTGCAGGGGCCTGCACAGTCATTTCACTGTGTGTGTGTGTGTGTGTGTGTGTGTGTGCGCGCGCGCGCACGCGCCTGTGTGATTCTGGGTGTTGGACCCAGGGGCTTCTCACTGAGCTACATCCTCAGCCACCTCCCAGCCTTTAAAAAATTTTGAACCAGGGTCTCACCAAGCAGCTAAGTTGTACAGGCTAGGCTTGAATGTGATAGCCTCGCACCTTGGCCTTCTCAGAGTGCTAGATTACAGGTGCGCACCGCCACACCTCGCTGCCATTTCACTACTCATTAATTTTTTTGTCTTAACTCTCATTCTTCATCTGATTTTCAAAATTGCTTTTAGTACATGAGTAAATTACTATTTTTTGTAAAATTCTCAGATGGAATTTTGAACATTGTCTTCACATCAAAGGAGAAGGCTGGATTCTGAGAAGACATGCAGTTGTATTACGGGCTCCATTATTCTTGCTATGAGTCACCTTATCTTTTTTGAGAGCACAGTATTGGGTAAAATGAGCAGAAAGAGTGTAAACCCATTGTTCTTACCACAGTTGAAGGAATGACTATATGATTTAAAAGTTTGAGATGAAGACTTGCACTTGCATTTTTATATTATGAGCTTTAAATATGCTCAACAGCAAATAGAAAACAGAGTCCATGAGAATGAGAAGATGAGAATGATGGACCAGTTGATTGCTTACTGCTCCTGAGTCTTAACAGCTCAAATAGAGCATGGTAGACTAGACCAAAGGTCCCTGCTTTTTCCCACTTATTCTGTATATTTGAGTCTAATCAAGGTGCAGTTTACTCAGTTCTCTTTTTCAGTTTTTACCAAGGATGAAAGCTTCATTTATCTCAGAATCAGTGGAAATAGTGACAGTTGTTTCCTTGTGCAGCATGATGTTTATTTTGTTTCTAGTTTTCTTGACTTCTTCCTTTTAACTTTTTATTCTGCTTTCCCAAAGCAGCCAACACAATGCCACAAAGTTATTCAGACACCTGTGTAACTCCATCCATATCTATCCAGAAAGGAGAAATTTAGCTAAAGCCCTTGGAGTTTGCACTTAGGAACTGAATCATGTCTTGGTGATGTTTACAGTTCTAAAGAGCCCTGCCTGTCAGAATCCGTCTTATTCCCCTTTACCATTAATTTGGCTAAAATTTTAAATGCGGTTTTAAAGTGAGTTTTGAAATTTAGGAAGGGTAAGAGTTATAATTTATTTTTGAGATGAAGTCACACTATGTAGCCCCGGCCTGGCCTTAAACTCACTGTGTAGCTCCAGGCTGGCCTTGCACTCTTGGTGATCCTCCTCCCACCTCAGCCTCTCAAGTGCTGAGATTACAGGTGTATGCCACCAGGCCTGGTTTAACAGTTGTCATTTCTTGAGAAAAATTAGTTTAGCAGCTTTGGAGGGGTAGTCCCATTTATGAGGAGTGATGGTTTCTTCATCCCTGTAAAGTAAATCTTATATTGATTAAAATAGTATAAGGTTAAAAACAAGATGGAATTATGAATAATGGGTAAGATATTTAGAGACTATCAAAAGCTTTAGATTGACCTGCATAGGGTGCCTAGGGGACCAATAAACTGCTCACCATACAATTCCCCATGGTAAGGAATGTGTCCTATTCCTTCTAATGGCAAAATGCACTCAAGGAAATGATCGTATGTGACTTATTCTTGCCCTTCTAATGTAGAACTCTAGGTTCTCATTCCCTTTGGAAAGCATTGTTACTTAAACATCAAGAGAAGACTCTTAAGTCCTAACAGACAGAGATTGGATACTGGAATTACAACTAACATGGAACTCTTATTTGTACCTTATAAATATTGGGGGGAAGGGTTTGCTTAGTTTAAAGTACCTGGGTTGGTATCTGGATTGGTCCTGGACCTGGGAACTTGTATAGCCAGCTCTGCTGAAAGCTCTATGTTGAATGCACTTGCCCTGGATTGCAATTTCCTGTCTGAGTGATGACCACCACTGTATATAGCCAACATGGAACCATCCACTTTTCCTCATCTCAGCTATATTTTCTTTCCAGGGAGGCCAGTCTATGTGCTTAAATACCAGTTACTAGATAGGTTCTTGTATACGTGAGATTTTTAAACCAACAATAATGGCACTAGTACTTCTTCTGATCCTACAAATGTGATTAACAACCTGTAAAAGACAATTTTTGAAGAGGGGAAGATTTTGTTTAAAGTAGCATTTGTATTTTTCTTATTCGGTGAATCTCAAAATCTTTGGAAATGTTATTTCTTATTTCCTGCTGGGTTTTTCAAATGATGAAAGTGACCCAAAGATGAATAAAACATCTTCCCAGTTTCCCTGACAGACTATGATGAAGCACCCTGGGGTGAAGTAACTTCTACTTTCTTGTTAGCATCAGTGTGATAAGCAGGCCTTCCTGCCTTGGGCTGGCTGACGACTCTGCGAAGTTGGTTTGGTTTTTTCCTTTGTTATTGTCCTTAGGCTGTGGAGCCTGGCTGATCATGCCTTGATTGCCCGCTGTAACATGGAAGAGGCAGTTCGCAGTGTTGCCTTCAGCCCAGATGGGTCTCAGTTGGCCCTGGGCATGAAGGATGGCTCTTTCATTGTTCTCCGAGTTAGGTAAGTATAGACACTGAATTCATAATAAGGCATACTCGCCTGTGAAAAATTAAGTTTCTCCTGGTCATAATATGTGGCTGGGCCTTAGAAAATACACATTTACTCTTTCAAGTACAAATACTAGAGACCCTCACTCCCTTATCTGTAATTCTGTAGTACAAAACATTCTTAAATCCAAATTTCTTTGATAATTTCTTTGGTAGCAGAGCCTAACTTAGTAAATGAAGATGAAGCTGTTTATGGTCTTGGAGTTTCTTACTAGGAATAATAACATTTCATGTGATTTGCAGCAAAAATATTGTGTTTACTACAGACAGTTGCCCCAGTGGCTGTAAGGAGATGTTATATAACATACTGTAAATGACCTTTTCTGAAATACAGTGAATAACAAATTCTCATGCACATTTGATCCCAAGGGCTTTGGATAAGAGATTGTGAACTCTGTGGTTAAACCAAGAAAAAGAGAAGAGAGAATAAAGCAATACCCAACACCATTAAATTTTTAGAGGTGAACTTGAATGAAAGATTTCTTCTACTCATAATTGGTACTAAAAAGGAATATTTCCTATTTAGTAAAATTCTATATTGCTAGTAGACAAAAATTATGACCCAGTCATGTAATTCCTCTAAAGGCATTAGTGTTTTTTTGACTCACACATTTTGTTATTACAGAGAAGAAATGCAGCTGTAAATTAAACCTGCATGTTTTGCACAGAGAAAATTCTATACTGCATCGAATGCTCTTGGCACAGTTTATTACACTAAATACTCATTACCAGCCACACATAACTCATTACCAAATTGATGGGCACCATTTCCTTTGATTAGTGATTTCCTTTCCTCTGCCAAGTGATTTATGTAAGATGGATAATTACTAGATTTCCTTTTGATGCATTTATCAAGACAAAAAACCCATACACACCTATTTTATGAATTATAGTACACTATAAAGCTATTATTAGCATTAGTATTGTTATTAATAAATGATAGTAGGTATAAGGGATTATTGTGTAGAAGCAAAAACTCATTATCTATCCATTCAGTTTGTTTTGGAGTCGATGGAGTCATCTTTACTGCCCAGGCACCTGTCAATTATAATCCTATCTCCTAGATGGGAGGAAAAAACCTTACTGAGCTTTCAAATATAAGCAGAAATTCTTAAAAGAATATGATCAGAAAAGATGCAAAATGTTCCAGTGATTCAGTGTATTTATTGTTGACCTTTCATAGTGAAAAATTAAATGATTACATAATTTTAAAATTTTCTTCTTTTTGGATTTTCTTCTTTTTGTAACACTCATCAAGCCTACCAGTCACTGGTTTCTCATTCTAAAAGTTTAAAAAGATAGTACTTTTATGCTAACCTTGATA
>NW_004624833.1:6704033-6745907 GCF_000247695.1 Heterocephalus glaber | reverse complement strand
TATATATTTTTTGTGTGTGTGTGTGTGTACCAGGGATCAAACTCAGGACCTTGCACTTGCCAGGCAGGTGCTGTGCTGCTGAGCTAAATCTCTGGCCCTATTTTTCATATCTTAAAAACAATTTTTAAAATTCCCAAATTTTAAACAAAAACTTCAGGAAAGAATTATACATAGTTGAACATCAAAGCAAGTATGTAGTGCATTAAAGTTTTTATATTTGAAATTCCAAAATATTTCATATGTTTATTAATTTTAATAAACCAGTCATATATTTTGAGTATTTCACCTTTCTTCAAAAGTTAGTCTTTCAATTTCTGTAGGTTTTCTCTCACTTTCCAAATATTTTTTCCTCTGAAACATATATTTAAAAACATGGCTTGGATTTTCTGTTTCTAGATTTTCTGCTTATCACTTTGCTTTTTATTCTTGCAGAGATATGACAGAAGTAGTTCATATCAAAGATCGGAAAGAAGTCATTCATGAAATGAAATTTTCTCCAGATGGTTCCTACCTTGCAGTGGGATCCAATGATAGCCTGGTAGATGTTTATGCTGTTGCCCAGAGGTATAAGAAGATCGGAGAATGCAACAAATCCATAAGTTTCATTACGCACATTGACTGGTCCTTGGACAGTAAATACTTGCAGACTAATGATGGTGCTGGAGAACGGTTGTTCTACAAAATGCCATGTAAGTCATGTGTTGTCATCGGATTTTTATGAAAAGCAAAACTTAGAACCACATGAAGATAACATAAGAAAATGTCCTTATGACCTCAGGGCAGGGAATGTTTTCTGAAACAAGATCACCAAATCATAAAACTTCAAAGAAAAGGTTAATGAATTGGAACACATTAAATTAAAAAAATAACTGCCTAGCAAGAGAGACCATGAGTGAAGTTTAAAGACAAATCATGTACTGGTATAAATTCCCTATGATGAATGTTATCATTATGTATATATAAAATGCACCAATAAATGTTTTGCTAGAAAATAAAAAAGACAAGGCATAGCTGATGGTACTTATATGTCAGCACTCAGGAGGCTGAGGCAGGAGCATTGCCATGAGTTCAAGGCCAGCCTGGGCTACATAGTGAGACCCTGTCTCAAAAACCAAAATAAAGACAAGGCATAGAAAAGGCATAAATCTCTGCAATTGTTATAATGGAAAAGATATATATTTATAATATGTAAAGAATGCCTAAAGATAAGTGAAAGGAAAAAAATACTAGAAAAATGCACAAATCTGAAATGACCAATCCACATATGAACTAAGGGATCATGACAATGATAATTAAAACAACAGTGGGTATCATTTAGACTGGCAGAAGTCTATCAATGTTAGATGAAGCAGAGAGGAAATGAAGACCACATACACTGCTGGTGGGAGCATGCACAGAGGCATGCCGTAGTGTTTGTAGTGTTTGTAACAGCCAAAAATGATTCCTGAAGGATTATCAGGAAAAGGAGAGTTTAAGTAAATGTGATATATGTAGTCATATAATAGAATACTAGAAAGAATTTAAGCTAGAAGAATACCTAGTGGATTTTAAGTATTTAATCTTTTCTTAATATTCTGTAATAAAGACAAAGTATTAAGTTTTATTGATGCATACATTTCATCATTGTAGTCTCTATACTTTTCTGTATACTTGAAATATTTAATAATTTTTAAAAAGACAATCTGAAATACGTAGTTGTACAGTTAACTTTCAAGTGTTTGGAGGTTTATGACCTATTTTGTTCATTATCCAAATCTTCTACCATATCTGTTATTTCTTTTCCTTCTTCATTTCTACTCTGCTAACTTCATTGTTCACTAATACATGTCCAAAAGGTTGTATCTCTAACATAAATAATGATAATGTAAAATAGATGTCATATTTTGGTTAGCACTTTGCCACACAGCTCTGGAATGAGATTAGAAATGAATGAAATAAATTGGAGGTGTAATCAGTGAGTTCCATTTGCCAAGCAGTAGCAGTCCAGTCATAACCGGGGCTGAGGGAAGTGGCTCGATGATCAATAGGAAAACTGGTTCCTGCCAGAATCCAAAAGCAGCAGAATAGGCTTATTGAAACTTTAGAAAGGATGGCCTTTGGAGAATTAGAAACTACCTCTGAAATCGACTTTGAACTTGTAGACAACACCTCGATTTGAGTCCTCAAAGATTTAAAGATGATTGTCCTCATTTACTGTAATTGCTTTAATCTCAAGTCTGTTTTCTTCACAATTGGAATCCCTGTCATATGATTATTTGGTGAATTGTGCTTATCAAAAATTTAAAAAGCCACAATTTTTGTGAATACAGTATAACTTTTATAAGAAAATCTGATTTACATACTAATTTTATATTTAGTTTGTAATATTTAATAATATTTAATTTGTAATACTAAACTAAATATCCTAAAGATAAATTTCTGCATGTATTATATTTAATGATTTATAATATAAAAGAAAAAATGTAATGTTAGTCTTGACCTCAAATAATTATATTTGTCTTAAAATTTGTGTTGATTTACCATAAATTCATAAGTAACATGTAACTTTATTTTTAAGAGTTTTTCTCTCATCAAATTCATCAGTGTACCATGATTAGATGTGTATGTTATGTTTACTGTCTTTGCCTAATATTTCATATATTTTTCCATATAGTAGAAACATAATGGAACATATTTGCAATATGCAATAACAGTAATCCTGCTTAGTGATGATATCATAATTTATGTTATCATTCTAGTGTTATTTCCTGTTTCTGTGCTAGTACAGATAGTGCAGCTCCAAATACCTTGTAGAGGTGGGGTCTTCTCTACTGAATTACTTCCTTGGACTGTATTCTCCAAAGCAGGAGCATTGGGTCAGAGATTGTGTTCCAATCATGAACTCTGATTCCATGGTCTTTGTAATGATTCCTTATGTAATACTGCTATGGTCCAGAATTTTGGGGTGCCAATATGACAGTACACAAGTAATGTACCTGGACATCATTTGACATTTGAAAATAATATTTATCTTGAAAGGGCAAGAATTAAGAAATATGCATGATTGCATTGACTTGGAATTTTTAAATGATGCGTAGCTAAGTATTTCCCAAACATTACTGTTTGTATTTCCTTGTTGTATGTTCTCAGTGGACATTGCTGACAAGCTGCTGGTGGAAACGGGGTACTGTGCCATACCTTTGGGAACATGCCCAGCACAGTTGTTAGGACTATTTCTCTCAACCAGTTATATTTATTCCATCATAATTTTATGAGTTCAGTGCCTAGAACTTTTAAACAATAAAATCCATTATTTTTAAAGGTAATTTATAGTGTGAATTTTTTTAAAAAATCACTGTAAACATTCTTGAAGTATAAAAAATAGAAGTTCAGGATAAACTTAACATGTTTTTGAATCTGGCAAAATGTTGGTGATTTATTGGGGAAAGATATAATTTAATAAAGTTATTACATCAGTAGTACAAAGCATAATATCACCTGTATCTAAGATATAGGAAATAGTTTGGGATATTACACTTAGAGCAATAATCATTTTCTATTGTCCTTATATCTGAGGGTTTGCATGTATGTTTCTTTGACCATCACAAACTATCTAAAGTAATTAGAACCTGTAATTTCCTTGATCTATAGTAGTTTCTTAAAATAACAGGTAGACCTAAGAAAAATGAATAAATTACAGTATGCTTTTTATGTAAATGTAGCATTATATTATTATTTATTATTTTCAGCTGGGAAGCCTTTAACAAGCAAAGAAGAAATCAAAGGGATTCCATGGGCTTCTTGGACATGTGTGAAAGGCCCTGAAGTGAGTGGAATTTGGCCCAAATACACTGAAGTTACTGACATCAATTCAGTAGATGCAAATTATAACAGCTCAGTGTTGGTGTCCGGAGATGATTTCGGGCTGGTCAAATTGTTTAAATTTCCTTGTCTCAAGAAAGGTAAGGCCAAAAGATTGTTTCATTAGATAAAGATTTACTTTGGACTGTACATACGGTATAATTAACCCATTTCCTGTTTGCCTCATGATTATTTGTCCTAGGCACTGGCAGCTGCATTTACCCTGAGATAACCTGTGGATTACAGTCCTAACCTTACCCTCAAATTTTGCCACGAAATACCTCACTTTTAAAATTATTTTTGAACCACACTAGTATATTGATAGTCCTTTGGAAACAAAAGGCACCATTTTATTTATGGCATCCTGTTTTTATTAATGACATTTCTATTTATAAAATATAGTAATTCTTGATAGTTGAAAATTAAATGGACTCTTACAGAAAGCTGTACTTTTTCTAAATGGGAAATTTAAGGCTGTTTCCTTGTTTTCTATTCAGCAGACTCATTTTCTCTTGTATATTCATATTTATTCTTCAATCATTTTACATAAAATGTATTATGGAGATCTACTTTTGCCACCCTAAGATACATGGTTTTGCAAATCTAAGTCAGAATTTGTTAATACAAATAATACCACTTTGTGATTTGTAAAGCTTGTGTTTCACATTTTAAACAAGTCATATTTTATTTACATTTATGTCAACACTCATAATTTAAAATTTATATATTCTATTAAAATATTATAATTAAATTCTTTTATGCTTCCCAGCTACTTGTACATAAACTTAGAAAAGCAAAGTAGATCTTTTTAGGCATAATTAAAATAAAATCTGAAGGTGATTGTCCTAGGATAATAACAGTTTATGGCCCCCTTGCTGCAGCATTAATTTTGCAGATCAGATTTGCAGAACTATAACTGGTGAACTTTTTTTTTTTTGTACTGGGGATCAAACTTGGGACCTTGCGCTTGCAAGGCAGGTGCCAGAACCACTGAGGTAAATCCCCAGCTCTAAACTGGTGAATTTTTGAGAAGTTGGATTCAAAACCTTTCCTGCCCTCACATTTTTTTTTGTTGCATTTGTTTTATTCTTGAATTTGTATTGCTGTGTTATGTGGCACCTTTAGGCTTAGTAGAATGTGACTAAACTAACCATGTAGGACCCTACCCTCATCTCTCTTTGCAAGTTTAGACAAATCCACAGGCTCTTCTGAGACTACTCCCCTATGTCCTGAATATATGATCTTGTGAAAGCAATCAGCAGGGACATGCTGCTGCCTGAAAACTCTTTCACTTGAACAGTTTTTAAATTAAGGAAAGGGATTGAAAAATGTAATCAGAAAGTCATTTTCAGCTAACTGGCAGTTTAGAAGCAGTGACAATTATGGTACAAAATGGAACATAAAATGCATAGAAAATCACCATCCTTACACTTGGCAAAATGGCCATCAGTTTAAAATGCTTGAGGTACAAAATTATCCCAGTGTGCCAAATTCAAACTCCTCTGTCTTCCTAATGGACCTTGTGATTAATAGGGCATAGCTTGTTAGATTGAGTAATATACTTGCAGAGGCTAAGTTAGGAAAGTTAGAAGGTATCTGGGAACTTAGGATTCAGGGGAAACATGACTAAGGTCAGAAGCAGTTCTATTCCAGTGTCAGAAATGGGAATGATGTTACTCCATGAGAGTTGGTATGTCCTGTGTACCCAAACCCTGTAGGTAGACTTGGATCTAGAAGATAGCAATGGAAATGTGGATCTATTACTGGAGCTAAGAAGGGATAAGAAGTGCTGTCTGTCAAAGTGAGATGCCCATGTAAGAAAGTGACCTGTGGATGAGGGCGTGTGGGTGAGTAGGAGAGGGGACTGCAGAGTGATGGTATGGGGAGAGTAGCAACACCTACCTTGGCAGTCTCCCAAGGAATCCATGTTCTCATAGCAATTGACTTACTCTCTTTTTCATGATGCATGGGTGGTAAGTCTTGCAACTTGCCTCAGAGACTTTCAGGCTTTTGTTCTTTTTGTGCCAAAACTACTGGTGGGGAAGTTAATAAAAGTGTTTAGGAATTGTTAATAGTAATAATAGTTGGTGGAACTAGTTTTTCTCTCTAGCTAGGGCACCAGTAAGAAATATCTCTCCCTCCCAAGTTTTGAAGCAGTAAAAGACAAACACAGAGGCTCATGACCATGAGCAAGTGTGGAAGACTGAGTATACTTTATAGTTTTCCATTGTGATAAAATAAAATTCACAACCAAGCTAATTTGACACATTTGAGATCATATGTACATTTATATTCCGTTGCACAGTAATTAGATAAAAGTATTCTGTAGTTAATGAAATGACTGAATTTGTATTATTTTTATATATCCAAAGGAACTTTTCTCATTTTGACAGTTTTTAAATCTTTAAATAATTAGAATTAACGCTGACAGTTTTCTGCTGCCATTAGACTACATCCTATATGATTAATGCACAGACACTGACATGAGGTTGAATGTGACATGAGCCATGTCTTAGCACCTTGGGCACCCGACCCTACTCCAAAAGGGAGGCTCAGAGGCTGAGGCTCATGTTTTACCTGTGTGTTCCATCCATCTTTCACAAACAACCCCTCTCACATACATAGATTTGAACAACTATGTCCCATGATAAGCATCCTGGGTACTGTGAACCTGAGTTTGAGACCTGGGGCCTTAGAGTGGAGGTGTCAGCCTTCACTGTAGCTTGGGTGGGCTTGAGGTAGAGCAGGGGACAGAAAGGCTAGAACACAGCAAATGAGGGGAGAGATGTGTGGACCATGAGGTTGGAGAGGGCAGCAGGGGCTGTCATGAAGGGCCTTGTAGCCCCCATTAGAAAAGTGCAAGAAAAAACTACAGAGGGACCTAAGTGGAGGATTGGCATGACTAACTTGAATCTTTAAAAGACCATTTTGACATTGTATAAAATGGTTTAGGGCAAGGGAATCTTTAAGAAAGGGGCTATTGGAAGAATCTTCCTGAGAGATGATGCAGCTAGGAACAGATGCAAAGAGAGGTGAGTCACTTAAGGATCAATTTCAAGCTAGAGCTAAAGTCTCATTGCTAAATTGGAGTGGAAATAGAGGGGGAAAAGAATCACTGAGGTTGATTTCTAAGTTTTAGGATTTAGCAATCGGGTGGAAGGTGGCACAATTTACAGAGATGGGAAAGCAAGAAAAGAAAAATTGCCTATTTCGTGGAGATGAGATTGGGAGAGGAAAGGGAGCCCCTCAGACTGTTTTGGCTATGACAAGTTTGAAGCACCTGTTAGACACCCAAGCGGACATGGTACATGGGTCAATGGCCATCCCAGGAGAGAGTGAGAGCTAAGATGAAGTTTGGCAGTCATGTTGATATGAGTTGACAGCTTTTGAAGCCATGAAAAAAAGGTTGATATAGAAGAGATGAGAGGCAATGCTTGAGTCCTCTCAAGAAGTGTTGCAAAGAACAAAGGGAAATCTTGTCTAAGGAAAGTCTTGGAAGAAATGGATATGGCTTTTGTTTGATAAATATTTGCTAAGTGGTGTTCTAGAGGATGGAGATATGTCCATAAATAAAGCAAAGACAAGTCTCTGCACTCATGAAGCTTTTGCTCTACTGAGGGGACAAGTCAATAAAAAGTGAGGGAACACTTTTCTGATGGTGAAAAGTGTTATGAAGAAAATAAGCAAATGGTGGGAATAGAGAATGCTGGGATGGGGCAGCGTAGTGTCACTATTTTAAGTAAGGTGATCAAAGAGGGCCTCACTGTCAGGGTTTCATTTGACTAGAAACCTGAAGAAGATGAGAGAAGCAGCCATTCAGACATCCAGGGAAAAGGCATTCCAGAGAGAGAAGACAGAAAATACAAGGCTTAGGGGAAAATTGTGTTAGGCACGCTAGAGGAATAGCAAAGGAGCCAGTATGTCCAGAGCAGAGTAAGTGATGGAGAAAGAGAGGACAGAAAAGTAAGGCCTTAATATTCAAGTCATATGCTTTTGCAGGTTGTAGTTCAGCCCACCAATGTTGTATTATTTATTTTTGTGTAACAAATCACCCTCCCCTCAAATTTAGCAGCTTAATTACTAAATAAAAAAATATGTATGATCTTACAGTTTTTTGAGGGGGAGATCAGGGATTCATGAGCAGCTTAGTTGGGTGGTTCTGGTTCAAGGCCGATCATGAGATTGTAGTCATCTGCAGACTGGACTGAGAACAGACATGGGATTTCCCCTTTCACATGGCTCTTGGCAGGAGGCTTCAGTTCCTTACTACATGAGGAGCTTCTCTGTAGACTGCTTAGTGTCCTTGTGACATATACAAGAAAGATGGCAAGGAGAAAATCACAGTGCTTTCTGTAACCTCCTGGATGTCATACTCTTTCACTTTTGCCACATATTCTCTTTATTTTCTTTGTATCAAAGAATTCTTGGACATATTTTTAAACTACTATGACGAGACAGGTTAAATGATCCTTGAGAAGGGTGTGAATGTTAGAGCAGCATACTTTAGAATCTACACAGATACAGGAAGAATATACCCTGTTCCCTATCTATTAGCCAGCAATTGCAGCTGACTCTAATTCAGAATTGGTTGTCAAAACTTATTTAGGGGAACTCTTTGAAATAGGCGAGCTTGCTTTTGAGACGCAATGCTTTCTTTCCCTTTGGCAGCAGTATTCCTCTTGTCTCTGGTGGTGAGAAAATGGGGCTTATTTAGTCATGCTCTCAATAAAGAGACATGTAGTAGTCACTTTCACCTTCATGTAAAGTCATTACATTTCCAGTGGGTATTGGGATTTTAAACAGGTAATAACTGAATAGATAACCTTTCCCTCCTCTTAGCAAGATTTCATTTAGAAGAACTGCTACAGGTAGAAGTGTTTTCAAAGTGGAGATGGGTGCTTGTTGACCTTATGAAATCTGCCATAGTCTGTGGAGTTCTAGGCCTCCATGTAAAATGGACCCTGCTTGTTACGCCATGTGTTCCTTTATCCTGCTGTGTTCTGAGCATACACTGGAGTCTTTATTGCAATAGTTCAACCATAAATATAATTTCAAATAGTTTTTCCTATTGCATTCACCACCCATGGCTGGGGTTTACTGAATAAAGCAATCAATTTTAAATGATTTTCACAACTCTATGTCTACATGAACCCAAATAATGATTTAACTTTGATCTCCACAGGATGGTTTTCTGTTTCCCTATTATAAAAGACTACCTGTTTTATTTTGCATTTAAACAAAAAATGTGTAAGATGTTCATTGCTGATCATTTATTTTCAGAATCAGTGAAGCAGTAAAGTGTTATTTGGAATAGGTTAAGATGTGTTCATTGGCTGTAGAGCTTAAATTTCAAGACCCATCCTCAGACTATACATCGTGGAATATTTGAGATATATTTTGGAGCATTTATTTATTTGTTATAATATGTAAGACTAAAAATAATTTTCTAACATATTTAAAGAGTTTACTCATTTAAATAGGAATATACTTTCTTAACCAATGAATTTTTTTTGGCATAACTAATCTTTTAAAAAAATCTTTTCAGGAGCCAAATTCAGAAAATATGTGGGCCATTCTGCACATGTCACAAACGTCCGCTGGTCCCATGACTTTCAGTGGGTATTAAGCACAGGAGGGGCTGACCACTCTGTTTTCCAGTGGAGATTTATTCCAGAAGGTGTCAGCAACGATGTGCTTGAAACAGCACCCCAGGGTAAAACCAGTCATGACTTTCCAATGTCTGTTTATATTTCAAGCAATATTTCAAAGACTGTAATATCTGTGCTAGAGGTAAAGAATTAAGGGTATTTTGAAAAATTCATTACTATAATAAATTTTAAAAGAAAAAACAAACGAGATTAATATGATCAGTTAGATAATTTCCTTCAAAGAATTTTACTTGTGCCAAATGCAAGTTGAAGGCTTAAGGTTTACATGAAAAATTAACCTTTAAAGATAGCCTGGAAGCAAACATATCAGCAGTTTGCTTCAGACAATTATTATGAACAGTGAGCCTGCTTAGCCAGCCTGGGGATGACAGGGTAACCTTGGGAATGGAAGTAGCCTCCAGAATGGGGTTCATAGAATAAGTTGGAGCCCATGTGTTCCAGTTCAGTGGCTATGTAGTCTTTTTATTTATGCCCACTGTGATGTCAGCAGAAATGAGCAGGTGGAAAAGTGAACGACTTCAGTAACATGTTCTTGGAAAGGGTACTACAGAGGTTTTGATCATGGCAGTTATCAGCACTTGGTGGGCTAAAAGAGGATCTTTAACTGAAGTTAGTGATGAGATTTCCTTTTGCCCCCACTTTCCCTTTGGTGAAACCCGTCCTTTTTGTATTTCCCAAAGCAAAGTTTCAAACCCAAGGATCCTGCCATCTAGTAGAGGAGTGGAAATATATTCTGTCTGCCTGGGAAAGAATTGTCCAGGTTTGTTAATGCTCCCAGGGTCAAAGGTGAGCTGAATTTAGCCAAAAGATAAAAAGGGGAAAAATGTTTTTAAGGATCTATATTAAATGAAAACAATGGTATAATTATTTTTAGTTCACTTTGCTAGGATAAAGAATATACTTCAAATAATATTTTTAGCTATTTATAGTCTCAGAATTTTGCTTCTTTCTTATGGGTTATATTTCTGCAGAAGGTGGCACTGATTCCTACAGTGAAGAATCTGATTCAGATTTATCTGATGTACCTGAGTTGGACTCTGATATTGAGCAAGAAACCCAAATCAATTATGATCGCCAGGTTAGTAACAGAGGGCAATGAAAATGCATAACCAAACCTAGAGCTTATTGGCTTTGGATATTGCACTGAAAATGGATGATGCTTCAGCAGGAGAAATTTAAGGCAAAAATAAAAAATGCCCACTTCTTGCCTTTGAATACAGATTAAAAATAAAGCATTCACTCAATTATATCATTAGAAAAAATTAAATGGAAGATGGTTACAAAATTTCAAAACTGAACCTCTAACATTTGGACTTTTTACTTCCTATTGTCATTTCCCTACCCACTTTATAGAAAAATGTACATGTCAGCTACAAGTTTTTTCTCTCTTCTCTTGTTTCATCTTGCCTCATCTCTTTTCTCTTTCTTGTTCTCCCTCCTCTCTCCCTTCTTCCATTTTTCTCTCTCTCTTCATCATTAAAGTTTATGATTTCAGGATGGGGTATCCTCAAAGCATGATAGTTTTCACATGAGCTGTTATCCTCATTTCTCTCTTAACATAGGCAAGTAAAAGCCCAGTTACAATGTACATTCTCTCTCCAGTCAGAAATTGTGTTTAGTCAAAAGCTGCTGGTCAGTTGCACCCAATTTGTCTAGAGGTTGACATTCCATTTTACCACTAACCAGTGTTAATCCTTCAGAAGAAACTGGACACACAACACCTTGTTGTGATGATAACCATAGGGCTTCTCTTTTCTTCTGTATCATTTGTAAGGTATGGGAAGCAGGTCCTGTGCATGAACATGGAATGAATAAGATGTCAGATTTTAGATCTATCAGCTGTCAGTGTTATTCAGAGAAATGTACTCCATAGGCCTGTGGCAGCTGCCATGCACTGAGTGTCTCTGGGCCAGATCCTAACCCTACAAGGTTAAGTCTCTTGTCCACTGCCACACTGCCATTGTGTTAGGATAAGAATGCTGATGTGGGCTTCTCGCCAAAGCACACATTCTATGTATTACTTGGTGTGCTTCTATAGAAACACTGAGTTTACTGCTATTCAGATGGCTACATTTTTGCCTGTCTAAAATCATCATTCCTTGATTCAGTGTTTGAAAAATTGGATTAGCATCAATTTATGGTTTAGGTCAAGTTTATGATTAAATCAGCTTGACTAAATATTGGTCAATGTAGCATGCAGTACAACTACTAAAAAGGATTGAAAAGAAAATTATTAATGTGGTAATATTATGCAAACACTAGGCAATATACCCTGATATCAAGGGCAAATGAAATGTAGGCAACATGAACATCAGATTTAGGAAGCAAAGTGATTTTGTTCAGTTGGAATATTTTTATTTAATAAAATTATGTTAATAAAGAATGAAAAGGCATTACTATATTGGAACCCATGCCTAGAATGTATGTAATCTCCCTAGCATCTTATTTTCCATGTTTTCACCTATATTTGTTTTATAATCACAGTATTCCTAAATTATTCCTGAGCCAGGGAATAAATTTTATTCCATTCTACAGGTGGGAAATTGAGGCCCACAGAAGTTGTAAGACCAGGCAAACAACAGTAGAAATACCCTAGAATTCAGTATTCGAAGGTAAATAGTTGATGCCCTGAAGAAAGCACCATTAATTTACATGAATAATTAGATTTAAAAGTGTACTTGATTATATCTGTAGTAGACAAACAAAGTAGACAACAGTAACATTTTTTGGCTTCTTTTTGATGATTTTTGGTCAAATCCTAAAGAGAAATTTTTATTGTAATAAGATATATTTCATGATGTATAATACATATTACATGTATATTTCATGATGTATTAATATTTAAAATATAGTTGGATCAAATGAAAATTTTCCTTCATGAAGATGAAAAATTATTATATTTTGTTTACAGTGTATTAGGTGGCCATTTCTTGATTTTAGATCATGAAATAGGGTAAATATTTTTATTTTTATATAAATTTAAATTGTAGAAAATGATCTCTTGGCAGCAGAATATAGCCCATACATTAGGCCAAGAGAGTGAGCGAGCGGCCACACAAGGAAAGGAATTCCAAAGAGCAATTTTAGAAAAAAAAAAAGATTCATCTTGCAAGTGTCAGAATCATCAAAAGATTCTTTTTTATTTTAGAAGAAATGAAATAAAATGCGTTTCATTGATAATTTAATTTTATTTGCTAATATGTCAACCTAATAATATTTTCTGCATACAAATTACCTAAGAATATTATGACAAATCAAAGAGGAAAGGAAGTTATTCAGAATTCTAGTTACTTAAAAATATTTCATGCTAGCTTTGTTCATTAAGAGAGAGTAATATTTGATCTCATGTCTTACGTTTTCAAAAACATTCCATTGAAGCAACTGAAGGTTTCCTAACAATGTCAAGGTACTGATGTTTTGAGACCTGAAAAGAATCTTAGATAAATGTTTGTTTGTACTTTAAGGTTTACAAAGAAGATCTACCTCAGCTAAAGCAGCAAAGTAAGGAGAAAAACCATGCAATGCCCTTCCTCAAACGGGAGAAGGCCCCTGAGGACAGCCTGAAGCTCCAGTTCATACACGGGTGGGTGGCCTGTACTAGGGACCTTGGGGTTCTTCCCGTTTCTGCTTAGCCTGTCATCAGCCTGTTGCTAGGCTTACAGAGGTTCCTTCTTTTCAACACTCTTCTCTCGATTTGCTCACATACCTATGACTGTGTTCTCATTGTGATTCTCTGTCCAGTTTTCTCAGGTAGCATGCTGTGGCCTTCACAGTGTGGTTGCCTCTAGACCCTGAGTTTTCATCTGGCTCTATGTTGGTGGATGCTCCTGCTGCTCACTGCTGTCTTGCCACCGTCTCCATTGCATTCACCTGGTCCTCTGCTCTGAGTTGCTGGCCCCACCCTATAGTGTTTTCAGATACTTGCCTCACATAATCCCTGGTTCATTTCAAATTTTGTAAAATTATACATACCGTTGTTCATTTGAAGTTGACACTTAAATTTTTCTTTGTAAATTTAAATGGTTGAGAAAAATATCTGATGTATTATAAATACATCAGTCATTTAAATGAATCCAGTGGAACCTGAATGCCATAAATATTTCATCCTCACTATTATCAATTTTTAAAATACACGAACAAATGCTTCTATCACAGCAGAATATTTTATATCATCCATATTTCTACTTGTGTCCATTTTAATTCTTCCATAAAACTTTGTTTACATATGTTTTCATGCTTAAGGTTTTTGTCATTGTATCATGCCTTCTTCGAGAAAAAACTTTCTTTTTTTTTGAGACAGAATCTCACTATATAGTTCAGACGGCCCTTGAACTCACTAAGTAACCCAGGCTGGCCTCGAACTCACTGTCTCAGCCTCCCAAGTGCTGGGGTTACAGGTGTCCACCACCACACCCAGCTAAGAAAAAACTCTTAAATTCAATTTTAAATTTGATTTCCTGTGACTGTAGACTCTACCTCTGCCCTTCTTAAAGAGGGAGGCAGGCATTGTGAAAGAGGAGATGGGAAAGGAAAGCATATGTAACTGCAGGCGTATTCTCAACACATCTGTTTTAAGAAAGAGCACATACAAGAGCTGAAGATCTGGAAACAGATTCTGTTAAAATGATCAACGCCCATGTGTCTCTTAAGCCAACCCATGACCTCAGAGGGCCTCATGCCATATTTGATATTTCTCTCCTGTGCAACTGTGGAGACAACAGGGGTTCCACTTGTACGTGTTCACATCAGCTTTGCTTTGTCTCTGGCAACTGTTCCATTCATTCACTGCTCATTCAACCACATGTGTTTCTTGGACCTGTGCTTCAGTTATAGAGGTTACGACTGCAGAAACAATCTATTCTACACACAAACCGGGGAAGTAGTCTACCACATTGCTGCAGTTGCTGTCGTATACAACAGGCAACAACACTCCCAGAGGCTGTACCTGGGCCATGATGATGACATCCTTAGCCTGACCATCCATCCAGTGAAGGATTATGTGGCTACCGGACAGGTATGTGTCTCTCTTCTAAAACTGGGGGTCTAGCCAAAGAGAGAATCCAGTGTACATGTTAGAAATTTGAGAAATACTTGGTAGAAATAAACATGAGACAGGAAGCTGAAGATTCAGCCAACATTGGTTCATTTCATAATGATGGGAGGATCAATCACTGTTGGGAAGCCTCTGAGGGACGCTCTCTGAAGCGATGAAATCTGAATGGGACTAGGTAAGATACTGAACAGTTTATGAGGGTCTGACATTATGTGTGTCTTCATCACTGCATACCCAATACTTAGTACAACCTTGATATTCAATAAATATTTGTTGAATCAACCATTTTTAAACTATTGTAATAGCTAGATTGTAGTGATTTTGTAAAATTTGAAGCTGTAAAAATTTGGACTAATTTTTAATTTTATATTGCAGCCTTGCAAAATACCCTAAATTATCAAAACTATTATTTAGAATGCCTGTATCTTGAATTGAGTCTGCAATTGAAAAGCTACTCGAAACCAAGACCTTGTAACTATTTAGTCATTTTAGAGTGTAAAGAAGAGACCAATAAAGTCAATTTAATACACAAAGAATTTATTAAACTCAGATATATTATCTTTCTGGTAAACTAGTGAATTGTCAAAAGTATTCTCAATTTACCCTTTGCTTCAAATATGTAGATTACATTTTTATTCAGTTTTATTTTAATTGCAGAGAGTTCGATCATTGTTCATATCTACATGTCAAATTCCAAGAAAAGTTTGATATTATTTGAAAGGTTAACATATGACAACTAAACACTGACTTGGCATATAGGTGGTAGCTTTCAAATGGGGTTCATGAGATCCCTGGGTGAAATAGAGACCATGAAAGAAATCTGCTCCAAGAAAGGTGTATTTTTTTGGGAAAACATCCATAGATTTTATATTGCTTATAAAAAGATCACAATCCCCTAAAAGGTAAGAGTCACTAGTTCATATACTGATTTGCTATCCTTCCAACTGAATGTTAGAGACCGTTTATTCTGAGTTATCTGGCATTAGTAAGTTTTATAAATAATTGATCATTGCTTTGCCTTTTCACTTGCACTTATTTTTTGGTCTGTATTATAAACATGGTTCTTGGGAGTTGCCTTGATTCAGCTCAATTATATGCATGGCCTCATCTCTAGTTTTGTCATACTCACTAGGAAAACCACTTTGCTATTAAAATTTTCTTTCTTGTACAATCCACCTTAATGACAGATTGTCAAGCTGTAAAACTTTTCTGAGGGAGAAAGGCAGGGCCAAGCCTTCTAGAGGTGGGTGAAATAATTGAAGGGATAAAAGAACTCTATAGACAGTGCCATGACAACATACAGACGACTTCCTTGACTGAAAAGTGGAATCTTGTGTAACACTGAGAAGGCAGGAGAAAGGCTCAAGTAACTGACAAAAAAGAAGTACAGTGGACATTTGAAATGGTCTTAAAATTCCCTTAACTAGGAGCCATGAGCCAGGCCTGGCTCGACTACAACTGACCAACTCAGTGCTACGACAAGGCTTTGCTATGCTTCACACAGAGGACCCTTGACTTAGGAACTCAGTTCGCTCTTGAGGCCTGGTTGTAACTCACGTTGGTCAATTGAAGGCTCAGTCTCCTCCACACAGCCTTCAAAGTCTCTCTCCTGTATCCAGGCAGATCTCAGTGTCCTTAGAGAGACATTGGCCCAGGATTTCTCAACCCCACACAGGAAAGGATGTTGTAATGTTCCTTCCAGAACTCTTTAAGGATTAAATCTGTATCTGAAACCATCTGGAAGCACAAGCGGCTGGCATTTGGGTCATAACTCAAGACTTTATTTGTAAGTTAAAACAAATTCCGGTTGTAACCCAAGTTGTATGTCAGGCCAGTTGTAACTTGAAGGTCCACTGTACCTCTGTTTTCTCATCTGGAAAATAACAAGTTTGGACCAGATTATTTCCAATGGTCTTCCCATTCCCAAATAACATGGAATAATATGGTATAATAATACTCTATGGGACCAGATTATTATAATTCATGAATAGTTAATCTCATCCTTTTATTTAAGGTGGGAAGAGATGCTGCTATTCATGTGTGGGACACACAAACTCTGAAATGCTTGTCACTGTTGAAAGGACAACATCAGAGAGGAGTGTGTGCACTTGATTTTTCAGGTAAGCATGGTCTCCACTAGAGTCATTGACAGATGAGTCTTCATTTAAATTTTTTTTAACATCCTCCTACATGGTTGAGTTCTGCTTGTAATAAAATAAGCTCTTTAGGGCCAGGGATTTAGCTCAGTGGCACCATGCCTGCCTGGCAAGCACAAGCAAGGTCCTAAGTTCAATCCCTGGTACAAAAACAAACAAACAAACACAAAAAACCATAAAATAAGCTCTTTGTATGTCAGCTACCCAATCTGAGGCTGGGAGTCATATGTGAATACCTCACCAAAAAATGTGGCCTTTGGATTACACATTTTTTTCCTTGTCTTCCTCATTTCCTCTCCTAAGTCATTACCCAGAGCTCACACTGAGTTCTGTATTTGCTTGAGTGATTTGAAATCCAGAGCAGCTGTTGCTATTGAAAGTCTTAGTTGTAAATGTCTGGCAATGACTCAGAGCATGAGTTTCCTCTCCAAATAAGTGTGAGCCCATCACTCTATTAAAAATATAAAATTAAGATACAAAGAACTAGAGGGAGGACCACAAATCATCTGCAAAGGGCCACTCTATAACATTGGTGTTTTGGAAATAAATTTCATATTGAAAAATAGAACTGAATCTTTCCTTAATTTAAAATTTGAGCAGAGTGCTATAAAAATACTAATTTAGAAATGTAATTTTTCTTTAGCGTAAGCATTCTTTAAACTAGAATTGGAGATTGAGGGTCTGTCATGAAAGATATTACCTAGAAATTTTCAATATCAGTTGTAGAAATTAGACCAGTAGAAGAAAAACCCTAAACTTTCTACATAAAACCAATTATATAATTTCCTTTCTCTAAACACTATTCAATACCATTCAAACGTTTAATATGTGCAATATTAGTCACCAAATCCATGACTCTACAGCCCCAATTTCCTCTGTGCTGTCATTGTTAAGTCATTTTTCCTCCCATCTGTACCATAGTAGTAATGCTAGTCGCTGATTCCATCCCCACTTCCTCCAGTCCATCCTTCCCACTCCTGGAATCTTCTGGAAGCACAGTTACCATTCTTGTCATGGATTCCCACTCGGTGGCTGACAAGGGACTGAACCCCTGGTTAGAAATTCATGATCTTCCCTGATCCAGCCTCAGCCAGCCTTTGCAGCATTTTCACCCACTAACTCACTTGTGGTCCTTTCTGTTGACCTAACTCCTGATCCCTCATCCTCTTTTGTCCTCCTCCTGCCTCTATTCTTCGCTTAGCCTGTTCCCGTGAGTCCAAGGCCTATCATTCCTTAAGACCTAGCTGAATGTTTTCTCTCCATCCTTCCAGGCAGATGACTTATCCCATCTTCTGCATCCCTTAGTTCATTGTCACTGCTTTCATAGCATGTGCCAAATCCATGTGGTACTGAAGTTATTTGTGTCAACATTTACTGTATCCTACACATACAGGAGACCCCATTTCTCTTTTCCCCACTGCACATGTTGTAGTGCTGTGAACACAGAAGCTACTCAAAAAATGTTATGGATGAATGAATAAATGGGGTTTTGCTCAAGAAGCTCTGTCTTGCCTCTCACTATTAGTACTATAACTTCACATTGTAAACCATGTCTGAGTAAGAATGATCTTTATTCCCTGACCAAGGCAATACAGGAAGTAATATTTTGTTTTTGTGTCATGCATCTTCTCACATACTTTAAGCTACTATAGAAATCTGAGTTATTATATCATTATTAGAAATTATTCAATTTCAAATGACCTCCCATGGTCATTGAATTAGTAAAGTAAAAGCTAAACAATTCATACTAATATTGGTGGACAAGTGAGGGTAGGGAAAGGCATGAGTTTGGAGGGAGAGAGAACTACTCAGCCTAACTCCTGTGAGTTGAGTGCTCAGCTAACACTCTTGATTAACAGTGAGTACAGAGCGCTAAACTTCCAGAAGTTTGATGGGTATGCACTTTTAAAGTAGGAGTGCCATGTGTTCTGGATAAAGCAGTAAAATATAAGAGAAAACTATAATTTTAGCTCATATATGGTTCTATCCCAGAGTTGAATGAATTTCTTGGGGTTTTTCCCCGTCATCCTATTCCTGAATGGCTCAAGTACTCTTTTCCCAAAATTGATTTTGTTATGAGACATATGTTTATACTTAATATAAATAACTGTCCTTTAAGAGTGGTAAGATACATTAATATCACAAAAATAATTTTTAAAAGTTTATATGATTATGAGAATCTAGTATACCAATTTTTTAGGTGACATTGAAAAGTAACTCAGTTCTACTGGCAATATTTATAAAAGTTATAATTTAAAATGTCATGTATGTAAACTATGTGTGTTTCTTGCACATTTATTTATCAAGTACAGTAAAAGAAAATGGAACTCTAGCATCTATCACTCATTTTATATCACAATGTGTGTATGTATTAATATATGAACAGAATGGTAGGAACCTTAGAGTGATATGAATAGAATATAATAATCATTACATTATTTCTATAGAATTTATTAATTTTCTGGTTTTTATATTTAGAAGAATCAAAATAACTTATAATTTAAATTCTTTACAGAAAGGGATGAGCAGAGTGTTGATCAAAGACATTAATTTTGAGATGAGTTGACAGTAGTGACCTGGTACCCAGTACCTTGATCTCTGCATTTCAGGGAGCCCTCACCTCTCCTTGGGTTGCTTGTTTTAGAGAAAAGAGAACAAGAGATTAAGTGAGCTTAGATATCTTCCCTCAGAAGGCATTCCTCTTGATCATTGCCAGAATAGGGAAACCAGATATCCCAGGAAGAGATGGAGAAGCCAATTCTGCCACTGCTCCTAATTCCTGTCTTGAGCATATGAAGATATTCTCAGATGTGAAGTATTTCTGCATAAGAAGGGTATTTTGGTTTTAACAAAGGTAGTCTGTACTCCCCAGATGACAAACATTAGGGAAGAGCCCAGTTATTCAGAAAAGATACTATTTTTGATTATGGAAAATTATGTTTTTGTCTTAGGTGTTAAATACAATGTTTATATATAAATCATAGAAAGGGATCTAGTTGATAGTTTTAGAAAGCACTAAAATTAAGGACTATTCAGGGAAATTGTCACCAAGGTCCACTGTGTGTGATTTATGGTTACATACAGATGGTTGTGGTAGTTGATTGATATTTGTGTTCCCTATGGCAATACTTGAAGGAGTTGAGGCCTATTTGTTTTAATTTATCTTGATAGTATGTTGTGTTCTAAAGATACAACTTTAGATTGAAATTCCTACAACATTTTACTGGCCAGGAATGGAGACGGAGAATGTGGAAATACGGCCTGAGTAAAAGTCAGCAGTGGCACATCCAGAGCTAGAACCTGGGTCTCCTGGCTTTTGGTCTGGTATGACAGCCACTAGACTCAGAGTTGGCAACCTGTGGTGAAGGGATGGGGCAGTGCCAGGAATTCTCAGTTCTAAGGCCTTCTCTGTTCCCTTCCTTCCACCTGTGCTGGTGTGACTTTGTTAGAAGACTTGCACCTGGAGCCTTCTGTATGCTCACTTGCTTCCCATGTGCCTATGAGCGAGTTGCTCCAGCTGCCTCTCCCACCCTCCAGTCTAAATGTGGAAGAACATGGTCACGCATAGAGGCCACCACATGGAATAGCCCCTCAGTGAAAATAGACCTCTGTTCTGCAGCAGCCTTTAATCACACACTAACCTGAAATCAGGGCAAGGGCAACTACACCTCCCTTTTTAAAACTGTTAGAAAAGTGAGTAACTCAAGGCAAATCACAAGCGGAGACTGTTTAGATTTCCCTGTTTAACCATGTAATGCTCATTGGTAAATCTAGCTCATGGCCTCATCTTTGTGTCTCGTTATCCCACAGCCACCTGTCTCTTAGGAATCGCAGTCTCAGGGAGACCTGCTAATAGTACTTCACCTGTATGATTAAAGAAATAAATTGTCCTGAAAATATGGTAGGCAAATGATGTAAACAAGACAACAAATGGACAGTTACATCAAGAGATTTAAAGATTTTTCTTTTCCCCTTTTTTGGGGGAGGGACACTAGTGAGAATTGATCCCAGGGCCTTGTTGCAAACTAGGCAAATGTTTTACAATGAGCCTTACACAAAAGAATTTAGATCAATTCTTTATTTTTGCCACTTTTCTGAAGCAAACCAAAGAAGACATTTTAAATCAGTTCTTAGGACATGATCCATAATTCTGGATGATGTGGACAAGAAGGAATGAATTTGTATTATCTCATTGAATTGAGCAGTTCTTTTAATTTTTGAATTTATTATCACTTTGAAGGGAAAAGGGAACTATCTTTGTTTTTATACTAGTAGTAATGAAAAATGCTTCCATATAAATAAATCAGATCAAAAAAGGAGACATTCAGCTATATAAATATTTTGTAGCCTAAGTATCATCTATGTATTTTTAAAAAGCCTTCATGAAATAGCACTGATTTCCATAATATGAGCACATCTAAGACCAGCTTGATTTCACTGTGTTCAAATGAGAAAACCTATGCATTTTTTATGAACCCTGAATAGGAGGACCAACTTGTAATTGTCTAAATAAAAATTTTCTCTTTCTAATTTGCCCTTTACTGTTGACATTAAGTGCCTTCGAATTATTTCTGGACTGTCACAACCATCCATAATTAATGTGTACTGTGACTGGAAAGATTCGAAAGGAGAGTACCTATACTCTAAAAATATAGCCCCCCCCAAAACCCTAACTGGTCAGGGGAACAATAGATTTTCAAAGCTAAGGTCAAGTCTCTGCAGGGGAAATAAAAGCTGAGGAAAGATAAAAAGGTGGCCAATTAAATTTCCAAATTGTGTGGTAAGCAGAAATAAATAGCTTACACCTGCAGGGTTCAAAGAAAAGTCACCCTCTCAAAGCAGAAGCACGGTCGTTGAGGTACTTCTGAATTTGTACTGATTCTTCGATTGCGACCCAGTCAGGATATTCTTGTTGATGTAAAAAGGTTACATAAGAGTGGGGAGAAGTTGATGGGACATTGTAGAAATTCTTAAAAAAAGACCCTACCCCACAAAATCAGCCTGCCAATAGGCCTTTTTTAGAAGACATAAAACTTGAATAGCTGTCATTTTAAATGTGTGGATGCTTGTATCCCAAGAAAGACATATTAATACAGATTCACAGCTTTCAAAACATAAACTAAAATGTAGAATTAATGGATACAAAAAAGACATTAAATATTTGTGCAATGTTTTTGAAAAGAATGATAATTGAAACAATTTTATAGCTATATACCATAGTACATTTCCTTTCCCTTTATACTGCCCATAGGCACAGTCCATATTTATCTTCCTCATCATCCTCAATGTCACCAGCACCATCAGCGTTCAGTGAAAACCAGCTCATTGTAAGGATGACAAAGGATATGTGATATGATTACTATGAGCCTTGAAAGACCGTACAATCTGAAAAGGGAGAGAAAGCACCAAAATAATCAAATACCAAGGCTTGTAGCATAACTAGGCCATACCAAGAGATAGGGAAAAAGTAATGATGTTGATAATGAATAGGAAGTCATTGCTAGTCCCTTCTCCCCAATGCATAGACAAGTCCTTATTCAATTTAATTCTGGTAACATTTAAGTATAATGAGATATCATTAGTTGTTTGTAGGAACATCTGCTGATAATTGGGTCATTTAGGAAAGTGCTAATGTCTTCGTCAGATACCCTAGCCTAGTAGCTTAAAAGGTTTCGCCTAACCTTTAAATCCTTCCCTCAGACTTAGTAATGGTCAAGGGTTGGAGAGGATGTGATTTGTTAAGCCAGTTTCTTTTCTCTTATTCCTCTTCTTCCCCCGAAGAGGAGCAGACCACCATTTCCTTTTGGTTAAGGTCTCTGGCACAAGTAAGGGCACTCACACCATGGGCATTGGTTAGCACTTGAGGTTGGGTTCCCAGATCTAGCCATGAAAGTATAGGAGGTTCAGTTAAATTTTAACTTCAGAAAAACAATTTTAAACATAAAGATGCAATACAGGTATAAAAATTGCATGGAACTTATACTAAGAAATTATTTTTGCTTATCTGAAATTCAAATTTGACAAGGTTTCCTTTTACCTGCTCACCATAATTTGGGGTCTACCCCAGGCCTGCCTTTGAAAGTAGCAGTTGAAATGCTGAGTGGACCAGTGAACCTGAGAGAGGCAGTTTCTCACACACTTGTGTTTCTGTACCCTAATGGCTGGTCTTGTGTAGTTAGAGACTCTGATAAACTGATGTGGAAGAAGCAGGATCACCCATCTCCTAGCAACCACACAGCTGGGGAGTTGGGGTGGAGGATGAGACCACTGACCTTGAGATGCTTCTCCTTTGAATCTGACCTTGTGAGGAGGCAGAAAAGGAAAAACCTTATTGGCTGTACCTCTTCCATACTGAAGGGGAAAAGCAAATAACTCTTATTTCACATTTAATTATATATTCACTATATTTAAAAAATTTAAAAGCAGCCTAAATGTCCACATTCTACTAATGATTCATAATGTTGTATTTAGTAATAAAGGGAAATGTTCATGATATGATAAAAGATTAGATGATAAAGTGTTCAGTGTGATCCTGGTTTTATTTTTCAAAGCACATTTATGTAGAGAAAATGACTGACTTTATATACATCAAATGTAGGCTTAGGAATTGGGAAGATTTTTAAATTTTCTTTTTCCATAGTTTCTAAATGTCCTGTATAATAACCAGTACATTATATTATATTTAAAATAAAGATGAAATTAAAACTTTAAAAATTATAAGATCATTTTTTGAAGGAACTTGGGAAATTAAATTTAGTTTCATAATGTTCTTGTCCTGGATAGTTAAATTGAATCCAATTTTTTAGAGTTGAAAATAGACTCAGTCACAAAGCCAAGTAGCTCTTCTAGTAAATGTCATATGGCTTGTCTGTCATAAAATAGACAAAGTTTTTGTTACCTACCTGTAAGGCTCTCCCATAGGCTCTATGTCTCTAATTGGAATCCTGGGTCAGCAATTTAATTCAGCAACTGGTTACAGGACCTTAAGTATTGCTAGTTACACATTTCATTCTTGAGGTTTCTTTACTATATATGTTATTGTTAATGTATTTGAGCCTAACATAAAGGTCAATTTCTTATTCCTCTTTATAGTATGTTAAATGTTTTGATTTTTGGTGGAAGAAATGAGTCACTTGACATTTGTGTTGTTTTTATACAGCTGATGGAAAATGTCTGGTGTCGGTTGGTTTAGACGATTTTCACAGTATTGTATTTTGGGACTGGAAAAAGGGAGAAAAGATAGCCACAAGCAGGTAAGAAGCTGCGAGATCTTACGGCCTCCGGCTGCTATCACACTTCAGTAAAGGTCAATACTTTTCATTTTCTGGTAAGATTTCATCTTCAAACTCTGATGAAGTTCACATAGAAAGCTCAACACAGAAGTGAAAGCATACCACACTATTTCATGGTGCCAAACTTAATATAGAGTCATTAATGTTTATTGTGGGGAATTGGAAAATTCTGAAATGCTTCCCAGAGAGCTCCTCATCAGTTTGGTTTTAATAATATATGCTTTATCTCTATCAAAGCCTTTTACCAGCAGCAGAAAAGCGGCTTTTCTTGAGCTTGTGCCTTGCCCCTTGTTTTTCCTGTCTTAGCATCTGTGAAGGATTGTCAATGTCACTGGAGTCAGAAGCACCATTTGTCATGAGGCTGCAGCGTGTTGGAAAGGAGGGCCCTCCGTATGCATCTGCCACTCGCTTTCAGAGCAGGCAAATTGTTTCCCTAATCTCTCCCGTCTTATAAATAGATCTTCAGGACCGACCGCTGTTTATAGACCACCTGTCCTCTGTACCCCAGCCTCCCTCCCTGCTGAATCAGTGCTAAGTCTGAACATTACTTTCCACTCCTACTCATACTGAGCTTAGCCGAGTGCCCATCCCTGGTCAGAGGTCAGCGTAGTTGGCAGCCAAGGTCCAGCAGTACAACTTGTTGCCTGGGCACACTGTCAGACCTGACTGGCTCTTCCTGCATTACTAGCATTCTGTCTATCTTGGAGTACAAAAGCATTTTAAATTGATTGTTTTGAACCCCAACATTTATTTTTTAAATTAATATTGTCCTCTACAATATTAAACAAGAAAAAGGGTTTTGGCAATTTGGTTTAATAAATGAAGATCTACAAATTGTTGAAGACTGAGGAGAGCAGCAGGTGGAGCTGTAAGGACTCCAGTTGACCTTCTTTGGAAAAAATGAGGCTTTTCTAATGACTGCTGTTGAGATGGAATTGTTGGCATCAAAGACAGCTCATAAATCTGCCTGCCTTAGTGTTTTCTCTTTTGGTCTTTCTTTCTAGTATCCCTTACTATTGGACCACACCACTGTAATACTCAGATTCAGAGCTCTATTTTCCTCCTAGACTAAGTACTGAATCTTAGTTTAATATTTTTGATGACATACTATTGCATTTCCACATAACCTAAGGAAAGATGTCTGGATCTAAAAAACCAACAAACACACCTTTCCTGATAGAAAACCCTCTACTGCTGTGGGTGGCTCACCAGTTACATTCCAGAAACATTAAAGCCCTGAGGCGGGTCTGGGGATCCCAACTGTCCAGGCTTGGCCACCTGCCCTATAATGCCAATCATGGTGAACAGTAGAAGAAGCTTTACTCAACATGGCTATGCACAGATTAAAGAAGTCCAAGATCTGTCTTCAAGGTCTAGGAGAAGTTTTAAGGTTTTATAGAAAAGGGGAACAAGGCAAAGGTTGGGGGTTTGCATAGCTGGGGAGTTGGTCAGGCTATGGTCTGGTTGATAAGTATCTCAGGACTGGCTCATTAAGGTTCTGGGAGAGCTATCATTGCTTGAGGCAATTTGATTCCCATTATTATATGAAAGCTCCTGTTTGGTTAGAGAAGGAGTTTCCTGGACATGAGATAATTGCCCCCATGTAGGGGGATGGCCTCGTCATGGGGTGGTCTGTGAGGCTCTTCTTTGCCTGGAACTGAGTTGGCTGCTGACTTAAGACAATAACTAGGAACTTCTGGGCAATGTTCCAGGGAATCTGAAACTGGACATTGTAAAAGCTGTTAATGGGATGTCTCTGCAAATCCTGAAAATTAGTTACTCTTATCTTGGTGTCTCCAGTCTTGAAAGGGGATGAGATAAGCCAGGAAAATTTAGGGCTAATGAACCTTGTACTACAGACACTCTTTATGTGATTAACACCTTTCAGCAGAGCTGAGCTGGGTTCTGACCCAGTTTCAAGGCTAATCAAGCTTCATCCTGCTTTTAGTTACCCATTGGGCATCTGCAGGCCCTGCCTCTATCTAGGTCCCTGATTCAAGAGGATGGCTAACTCAGTGCCACCTCCCAGTTGTCTCAGTCATTGCCTTCAGTAAGGCTTAACAACAAACCTGCTTCTGGCAGTTGTGTTGCTGTGGCAGTGTGATTGTTCTACAACAGTCCCATCGTGCAGGACATGAGATTTCCTTACCAGGGAAGGTGGAGATTTGTAGCTGAGATGGTATTGCTGCCACACTGCTTGTGCCCAGTGCTGATATGTGCCAGCTGTACAATGCACTCTTGGAAGTCACTCTTGGAAGACTTGTGAACATGTTTAAATGAACCTACTCTCTATCAGCTCTGACAAGTTAGGGAAATTCAGAACTAGCACATAGAGGTCTTACAAGATCTCTGAGATTTGATCCAATCTATTTGAAAAATAGCTCTGCATCTTTGCTAATTTTTGTGTTTTTAGTAACCTCTGTTACAAATAGACTTTTTAATCTTTTTTCATTTTAAAAGTTGTTTACATTTTTGTCTACTATACAAGTTAGCAATTCAGAAACTAAGGCCAGACTCTTTTATGGGCAGTAAATGACCTAATGTCAGTGTCCATTAGAGCAGAATAATGGGAAAACTAATCTAGCACTTCTGTGTTCCTTTATTTGTATTTGCATTGCTCTGGTAACGTGAGGATAAGGGATCCTGACTAATTGTTTTTTAGTTTTGTTTTGTTCAAAAGTGCCGAGTATTGAACCTAGGGCCTTCACACTGAGTTATATTCCCACTACCCCCCACACACCTTTAAAAATTTTTATATTGTAACAGGGTCTCATTATTTGAGGACTGCTGACTCACTGCTTTTGACATGCTTCCCCTCAGAAGTTTGGCTAAGGAGGGATCTTAGGCAAAAATGTACAGTTATCAAAATGCTTAACAAGAATACTTCCAATGGGGCCAGGGATTTAGCTCAGTGGTTTCGCCGCCTGCTGCGCAAGTGCAAGGACCCAAGTTCTATCCCCGATACCAAAAAAAAAAAGACTATTAGAAAAGAATACCTCCAGTGTAGATGGGTGCAGTGTCACATGCCTGTAATCCTAGCATTTTGAGAGGCTGAGGCAGGTGAATCATAAATTCAAGTCTCCCCTGGGCAGCTTAGTGAGACCCTGTCTCAAAATAAAAAAATTTTAAAAGGCCTGGGGATGTAGCAACCTGGGTTAGATCACCAGCAAAACACACACACACACACACACACACACACACACGTGCAGGGTCTCCAATGTTAATCTTAAGTGGTTTTGCTGTGAGAAAGCTTAGAGACAGAATAAAGGCCCACATATCGCAGTGTTAAACCAAAACTCTTAAGACTGAAGATTCTCTAAGATAAGAGTTTATAGAACCATTGCAGATGCCAGACAGGAAGAGGACAAAATAATAATAATGCCAGTTGGAAAAATGACCACTGGACCTAGTGCTAAGAGCTCTTTGGCAAGGAGAATTTGGGGAAAGAAGGCATAAACTGCTTACACTAAACTCAGATTACTTACAGATAAGGGGTGCAGATAACACAAAGGGGGAGGGGTCCATAGAACTCTTTGTTGCTTCTGGATTGTTTGCCATTATAAAGCAGGATACAAAGGCACCTAAGGGCTTGTGATGGGATTGTAGGTAGTTTTTAACATACATTCAGGAATGTGAAATGGTCTTTTGTTGCTTTGGGCCCTTAACTTTTAACCCTTCCCTCATGCCTCCTCCTCTCCATCCTCCTCACCTTTATAATTAAACTTAGAACATCTCAATTCTTTTTCTCCTATCAGCAGAACTTCAGGATGAGCCTTTCCATATTAGCTTCATTGCTTGTTCTATTTTAGGTTCCTTCCTTTACATATACTTCATGAAGATGACAGAGCCTCTTGATACTATACTGATACATTTCCTGTTTCATCTTCTTTTTTAAAAATTTCCATCTCTTTTTAGAAATAACATTTTTTTCAAAAATAATTCATGATTACTACAGAAATATGAGAAAGCCTAGAAAGACAGCAAGAAGAAAATGAAAATCATCTCTAATTCCACAATCCAGACGGGCCATGATTTACTTTTTAGCATGTATTTTCAGTATATTCTTCTAATGTTATTTTTATTGATGTGGACGAGTGAGTTCGGACAATAGAGATTGCGCCACACTCTGTGCCAGATTCACGCACATTTATTATAGCCAGTGGCCGAGCGGGGCTAATGCCCAGAAGTTTCCTCAGCAATGGGAAGCAGTTTGATTTCTCCTTTTAAATCATGCTTTCAGTTGGGGAGGGCTCAGGGGAGAGCAAGCAGAATCTTACAGAAGCAGAATTATGGCAGGTTCATGGGGGGTACAAGGAAGTTTCACACACACTAGGTGAGCTCAAAACATCCTGAAACTGTAGCAAGTTTACTGCCAAGCAGGATGTGGGGGTTGGGTGCTTTGTTCATGTGCAAGCACTTTGTTCAAGCACAGGTACAAAATGGCATTGAGGCACAAGATGGAGTTGGGTTGGCTATCACATTATTCATGTGTAGGATATTGTGCATACTTCTCTGTAGCTGGCTATTTCTTTATTGACCAGTATGTCGTCTCACTGCCTAATTTATCTTACATGATTATTCTATATTATAAGCCATTTTAAATCTTTTTTTTTTTTTGAGATCTAGTCTTCTTGCTATGCACTACCTTCATGAAAATAGAGAAAACGTAATCACACACAAGATCAAACCCCTGCAAGTGAAAAAAATTCTGAAAGGAAATGTGAAAACCAAGTTACTCACTGTGCCCTTGGCTATTAGACTAGGCTCCTTTTGTCCCCCTTGCTCGGTGTTTGCTCAGAGGTTTTATGTGCCCACATGAGTGCTGTAGTAGGGCAGCAGCACAGATTGCTGAGCGTTTATGTGCTATCATTTGCAGTTGAGAACTTTAGCCACAACAAAAACAACACTGGCACTTTTACGGCAGTAAGAAATTAGATGAAAACTGAAAAGTTGCACTCAAAATCATTTCTACTTGTTTGACACTATGGATACAAGCAAGTAACATTTTCTTTTCTTTGCAGGAAACATTTTATTACTATTTACTCTGAATGTTCATTCTGGTTTTCTGCTTCTTTCTAAAGTATGTATGGTACTAAATGATTTAGAGTCTGGGGATTTTTCTGCCAATCAGGAAATCTCTTTAATGTCTCTTACGGTTATCCAGTGCACTTCTCCTCTTTTGTTAAGCACATTTTCTCTTTTCTTTTACCTAAACCTTCTTCTGCCATAATAGTCCCAGATATGTCTGATGTTTTTCAAAGGGATTACACCGTTTTCCATTCTCACTAGCCATCTCTAAATGCTCCAGTTTGTCTGTATCCTTACCAGAACTTGTTATTGTCTGTCATTTTTGTTATTACCATCCTAATAGGTATAAAGTGGTATCTTGTTATGGTTTTGATTTTCTTTTTCCTAATGGCTAATGATGTTGAACATCTTTCCATGACCACTTGTATATTTTCTTTGTAGAAATGGCTATTCAGAGAACTTCTGCTTTACAATTTTCAAGTCAGCAAGTTATTACTATCGGGGAAGAGGTTTTAGAATAATTCCGTATATGGTGGTTCCTTATGAAGATGGAATTTTTAAAATTTTAATAAATGTGAAATATCTTAACTGCACAGAAAAGAAAAATAGCCTAACAAATGTGATAAATTCACTTTGCTCCTCCAATGCTATGGTCTGAATGTTTGTGTCGCCCATATCTATTATGTTGAAACTCATTCTCCAAAATAATAGTATTAAGGGGTGAGGTCATGGGTAGTGATCAGGACATAGGAGTGTATCACTCAACAATGTGCTTAGTGCCCTTATCAAAGAAACCCCAGAGAGCTGCCTTGCCCCTTCTACCTTGTGAGGATGCCACGAGAAGGAGCCATTTATAAACCAGAAAGTAAGCCCTAGACTGTGAATCTGCCCATGCTTGATTGTGGACTTCCCAGCCTCCAGAACAGTAAGAAATAAATTTCTGTTGTGTATAAGCTAAAAGAAAAAGAAAAAGAGCTATTCAGATATACTGAGCACTTTCTATAGAGTCACTTGTCTTATTACTGTGTTGTAAGTTATTGATATTATAGTTGGGATACAAAAAGTCCCCCAGAAGGCTCATTGTGTTGAAGTCTTGATTGCTGGCTGGTGGGTTTTGGAGGAAGTGATGGGAATGTGAGGCTCTAACTTCATTAAGAGGATTAATGCATTGGTAAATTCATTAGAAATGGGCTTTTAGGAGATGCAGCCTAGTTGGAGGAAGTAGATTACTAGGGGTGTGCCTTTGAAGGGTAATCTCCTCCTCTCCTTTCTCCCTCCCCTCCCTCCCTCCCCCCCTTCTTCTCTCTTTCCCTCCCTTCCTCCCTCCCTCCTTTTCTCTTTCTTTCTCTCCCTCCATCCCTCCCTCCTTCTCCCCCTCCTTTCCTGGCTACCATTAAAATGAGCAGATTTCTGCACCACACCCTCCTACCACATGTTTCTGCCTTGACACTGGCTTAGAAACAACAGAGCCAAGTAACCATGAGCTGAAACCATAAGCCAAAACAAATCTTTCATCTTTTAAGTTGTTATTATCAGGTATTTTGTCAGGTGATGGAAAGCTAACACATATATTTTGACAAGTCCCTTCTCAGATATATGATTTCCATATATTTTCCTTGTTCACTTCTTTAGATGAGAATATTTTATAGGTACTTTTCTTAGTTTGTTCTTAGTCTTTGACATTTACTATGGTGTTTTTCATTATGCAGAAACTTAAAAATTCTTATATGGTTAAATTTATCAGTCTTATACTGCTTTAAGATGTTAAGTCACAATTACAAAAGTATTGCTCATTCCCCAGTTTAAGAAAGAAATTAACCATAATTTCTTCTGATGTTCTATGGCTTAATCTTTTACATTTTAGATCTCTAAAACATTTAGAATTTATCCTAGTATTTATTATAAGAAACAGATCCAATCCTTTTTCCATACAGCTACCAAGATATTCCAAATATCATTTATTTCCCTGTTTAACTAGACTTTATTTTTTAGAGTGCTTTTAAATTCACAGCAAAATTAAGCAGAAAATATGACAAATTCGTATGTATCTCATCTCTACACATGCAACTCTTCCACTGTAGTCATCTCTCACCAAAGTGCTACATTTATTATAACTGATCAGCCTACATTGACACATCATTGTCATCCAAAGTCCGTAGTTCACATTAGAGTTCACTCTTGGCGCTACGCATTCTGTGGGCTTGGACAAATGTATATTGACTTGCATCCATCATGACAAAATGTTGTACAAAATAGTTTCACTGCCATGGAAGTCCTTCATGTTCTACCTATTCATTCCTCCCTCCCTTTTACCCTTTGGGCACCACTAATTTTTTTATTGACCATAATTTCACCTCTTCTAGAATGTCATATGGTTGGAATCATATGATATCTCAGATTTAATTCTTTCAGCAGCACGCATTAAGTTTCTTCCATGTCTTTTCATGGGTTGATAATTGATTTCTTTTTGATGAATAATGTCCCATTGTCTAGATGTGCCATAGGTGACTTATCCATTTGCCAACTGTTGCTTCCAAGTTTTGGCAATTATGAACTAAGCTCCTACAAACATCCATGTGCAGGTTTTTGTATAGATATAGGTTTTAAGTTCATTTGGGTAAATACCAATGGGATTCAATTCCAAGGAAAACAATTGTTAGCTTGTGTGGCAGGAATGTCAAGAACGTGTTTAGTTTTGTAAGAAATAGCTAAACTGTCTTCTAAAGTAGCTGAACTATTTTACACTGGTGCAATTGGTATCAAACACAATTTATTTTAAAAGTTCACCTTTCTTCCTGATTTAAGTCCCTGTCTTTATTATGCACTATATTTTAATATTTGAGGGATCCTTTCTAGATTTTCTGTTGTGCCATTGGTTTGTCAGTTAATTCAGACACTGTTACTATATTTTTTTCATTATGGAAGCTTTATAAATTGTTTTAACATCTAGGACAGCTGTATTTTCCACTTCATTCTTTTTCACAACTTTTAGGCCATCATTGTAGTTTATGTAGTTTGTGTAGTTCCATGAGAACTTTAAAATCCAGGTCTCTAATACCAGATTATAATACAAATACCTAGTGGGCTTTGTATTAGAATCAAGTTGAATTTACAAACTAAATTAGGGAGAATTGGTATCTTTATGATTGAGTTTTGCTATAGAAGAAAAAGGGATTTTTTAAAAATTTTGTTTTTTTGAGTCTACTTTCCTATCTTATAGATGTGACTTTTTTGTTTGTTTCCCTCTCATTGATATATAGTCCATCCTTGTTACATTTATGCTTTTTTTTTTTTTTTGTACTGAGGATTGAACTCAGGTCCTTGAGCTTGCACAGCAGGTGGCGAAACCACTGAGCTAAATCCCTGGCTATGCTTTGATGTTTTTGGTGTTGCTTAGTCCTCTCTTCCATTATGTTTTTCAGCTGATTGCTGTGTATATGAAGATTTTTATTTCATGTTTAATTTTATATTCTTTAATTATTGTGTATATGAAGATTTTTATTTAATATGTAATTTTATATTCTGAAACTTAAGTTACCTTGTTTGTAGTCATTTTTATATTTTCTCTTGAATTTTTGACATACATAATTATATCATGTGCAGATAGTAGTTTTACCTCTCCCATTCCAGCTTTCTGCCTTTAACATTTAAAACTGTGGCTAATTGCAGTAGTTATATAGTCAATGCAGTGTTACATGATAGTGGTGATAGTCTTGTTCCTGACTATTGGGAATGCTATTAAGTAAAATAATCTGAATTTTGATTTCACACACACACCACACACACACACACCATTAATAATCTAATGTTCCAGCATGTTCTGTCTCTTAAGAAAGGAAGATGGCATACCAGCCATGGAGAACTAGCCCATGTACAGTTGTCTTGATTAAGTCTGGGTATCTCAATGACAAGGAGTGCAGGAAGATAAAAATATCCAAGGAATAAGTCTGAAGCATCCTTTACTTCCTACTTTGAGTGTTTTTTTTTTAAAATCATGAGTGAGAGACTTTTGTCAAATACCTTTTCAGCAACTGTGAAAATGAAAACATGATTTTTTTCTCCTTACCTCTACTAATACAATAAGTCTTGTTATGCAGTTCACTAACATTGAGCCACATTGCATTTGACTATAATGTACTATTTTTTAATGTGCTTTTGGGATTCTGTTTGCTAATATTGTGCTTTTGGGTTCTGTTTGCTAATATGTTAAAAATTTTTGTATCTGTATTAATAAGGTATATTATCATTCATGTTCTTTTTGTTAATTAATGTTTACATTTAAAAAATTAAGATCATTAAGTAGTCCATTAAGACCAGGACATCCTTAGATTCTAATATATGACTCTGAACTCTTAAAAATTTTCTCAACAGTGCGACAGCAGGTCTGTAACCCAAATCTATGATTTGGCCTTATTTTATAAAAATAAAATTCTGCTCAGGCCAGGAATTTAGCTCAGTGGTGCCACACCTGCCTTGCAAGCGCAAGGTCCTGAGTTCAATCCCCAGTACCACAAAAAAAAGTCTGCTCCTTGGGTTATAAACTTAAATTTCTGAATGTTTAGCATCCTCACGTGTCTTGAATTATTAGATGATACCCTTTCTTTCTCAATGACCATGGACCAGGGTCTTCAATTTATAGTGTTTACTTTTCTAAGCAAAAATGTGTTTAAGCTGAAATGATGCCTTCCATCGCAAGAATGGTACTTTTGAAGCTTCTCATTAATACTATTATAGTACCTACCTTCTCCTTCTTTCTACACAAGATCTCCATGTGCCCAGAATTACTTGCAGTCCTACAGTGGTGGCATTAGTTTTATTTCACAAAGATACTCTGATGCATTTTAAAGATTTTACTAATTCACTTAAACCATAAGTAGATTTGGTAGTAATATTACCATAAGAAGAGAGGGCTCAAAATGCACAGAAAAACCAAAGCTTATTGTTTTACTCTAGACCCCTGTGTATATTTTAAATCATTTCTTAATTTAATTGTCCTGTTAGATATGCTTAATAAAAGTTAGATCAATTGCATGCTTTTCATAAAGCTCTGTACCAATAAATACTTCCAGCCAAACTAGAAATTTGTTTCCTTTTTCTCTCTTACAGAGGACATAAAGATAAAGTATTTGTGGTAAAGTGTAACCCACATCATGTTGACAAACTGGTTACAGTTGGGATTAAGCACATAAAGTTCTGGCAACAAGCAGGTACTGTTATTTGGGGTTTATCATTTATGTAGTTGAGAGCTTTTCTCCAGGCAGGTTGAGGGTTTGGGACCATTGCCACTATGTGGCTTGTATCTCTGTGAATTAAGACAAAATTTGTGTAACAAATATTCTCTCCCAAATTTACTTTATACTATTTAATGTCTAAGCTGTGAAACTTAAAATAGTATATAAGCCTATGCATATTCAACAATGTCTAGAAAGCCTCAGAAAATAAGCTGCTGTGAAAATAATGATTTTTATATTTAGTCATCTGTTCTGAAAACAATAATTATATTGGATGACTGAGCAGGAAATAGTCATTTTGGTTGAGTGCATAAAGTTTTGAATATTTTGAGAGTTCTTTTATTAATCTATCACTGAATTTAGCATAAATCCTGACTGCACACATAAGTAGTCAAAAGAAATATTTGTGGATTATATGTTCATAGTAATGATAAGTAAATAAGTATGACCAAACATGGAAGAGTATCTTATTCTCAATAATAAGTCATCATTGTGACTGTTTCTGAATCATTAGCATCAGCTTTGGTACCAAGCCCAATCTCATAATGCACAAAACTGAATAGGTTCCTGTTTCAGTTTCCTGTTTGTAAAGGAAGGACAGTAGTGGAGAATGTGGAGAGTGAGTCTGTAATTGTCCTAAGGGAGTTCATCTTAGTCACTTTCTTATCACTGGAGCACAATATACAACATCCACAATTTAAAGGAGTAGTTTATTTTGGCTTAGACTGAAACCCAGTAGGGCAAACTTTAAATCCTATAGGTCCATGTCCAGCCCCCGGGGTAAGTTGTGTGGAAATGTGAACCCCAAAAGGCTTAGATGGCCCCACCTCTATGGAATTGCTGGTTGCATTCCTCATGGCCTCTCTCTTGGGGTGGCTCTGCTCACAGCTATGGCTTTCCTTAGCATACATTCCACATTCATGATATCTCCAACTTCCAAGGGTCTCCACCACACTTTTGGTTTCACTCTCACAGCCTCCTACACAGCCCTTTCAGAGGCACACTGCCTGGTCCCCAAGGCCTTCTTCTAAAATCTGAATGGAAGCCTCAACCTCATACCTCTTGCATTCTACATGCCTGTAAAAACAGCACCACATAGATGATGCCAACATCTGCTGCCAGCTCAAGCTATAGTTAGGCCCCCTTGGGTTACAGTTGCAGAGGTTTCTGAGTAGATGAATGGCTGAGCACTACGAAATAAATCCCAGGAAGCAATTCCCAAGGTGGCCCTTCTCTAGCAGAGGCCCCACGGGCTGTCTTCTCAAAAACTTTACAATTCTGAACCCTCGAGTCAGCAAAGGGTAGGATCTTGCTGATTTCTGAAATACCTTCAAGCCATTTTTTTCTATTGTCCTGATATAAAGTACTTGGCTTCTTTTTAATATTAATCTTTTCAGCAACTATGATCTTCTTTGCCCCAATTCTGTAGCTGCTCCTTTTCTGATAAAATTGCAGTTTTCACATCTGCTTTTTGCTCAGGAGTTCACTGTAGATCTGGCTAAAAACAGGTAGAAGTACCCACACCATAGACAGGGCTGCCTTAAAATTTTCTCTGCTGATTAGTCCACTGCCCTTAATCTCAGTCTCCCTTGCAAAGTCTCAGGCCATAGACAAAATGACACATTTTCTTCCAGGGTATAACACACATGTCCTCTAGTCTAACAGCTAATGTAATCCTTGTTTCTAGTTGACATATCACAATCAACAATCACAAATCTAGTTTTTCAACAATGATCAAGGACTGGCAGGGAAATGAAACTGGCTAGGGAACAAATCTCACGGTATTTTTCCCAGTGTACTACTTTGTCATACATAACAGTTGTCCTCACCCCCAGATTTCTGTGATAAAAATTTAGGCAGAACATATAAAAGGGATTTCTATTTTTCATAGACAGTCCTGTTTGTTTGTTTGTTTGTTTATGGTACTGGGGTTGAATTTAGGGGTACCCTACCACCTACTAAGCTACACTCTAGTCCTTTGTATTCTTTATGCTGAGACAGAGTCTTTCTAAGTTACCCAATCTCCCCTTAAACTTGGAATCCTCTTGCCTCAGCCTCCAATTCATGGAAATTGTGCCTGCATTTTTTGGATCATTGTTCAGTAAAGCTTTCCTCATTCTTGAGCTATGTACTTTTCTCCTTTCTCTGGCTAACATAGAACTTGCCCTGAGCTTTGTTTAGTTGTGTGCCTTAGACTGAAATGCTTACTAAGGCTTCTCTAGCCAGGCCCTAATTCCTTAACGGCAGGAACTCTTTCTTTTCATCTTTATATCTCCAGCATTGAGCATAAAACAGGGATTCAATAAACACTGAATTAATGAAAGAGTGGGTGAGAAGTCCTCTTAAAATATTTTTGTTTATGATGTTCTCTTTCATTTTTATACATCATTATGTATAACTCTGGATTTTTTCATTGAACTTAGTCAATCTACATACTAATATGAAGTATCAACTTTTTAAGAGTAATAAATACTCTGTCTACTGCAGGTGGGGGTTTTACCTCTAAAAGAGGAATTTTCGGAGGTGTTGGAAAACTGGAAACAATGATGTGCGTTTCTTATGGGAGAATGGAAGATCTGGTGTTTTCTGGAGCAGCTACTGGAGATATTTTTATTTGGAAAGACATTCTACTACTAAAGACAGTGAAAGCTCATGATGGGCCTGTGTTTGCTATGTATGCATTAGATAAGGTATGGTATGTCTTTTAGAATTCTCTTTCCTTATCAGTTCTATAAAATTACAACCTTTGGAAGGTGGCTAAAAGGAGGCCTGGATTTATAAATAGTCCTATCTGAATGAGGAAGGAGTCATCAGAGAGCTCTAGTCAAAGCACATTAAGAAAGGGAACACAAATGGTTTTCTAATTCTCTTCTGTTAATTGTTTCTTTATGTGCAGTTTCTCTACTTTTTTTTCCACACTTATGCTTCCTAAATATGGACACACATTAGCAAAAGAATCCTGAAGTATATTTCAGAGTTGTCTTCCTCTTCATCAACACAATCGGCAGGAAGCTGCAGTAGCAAGTGGCAAGATTATTATCTCACCAATTGGTTATGATGAGAATGTACGTGCACAACAGTTGGCTCCTGCATAGACAGGTTCGGCTTCACCAAGAGTGTTAAAGTCTGCTCATGGCCACATTTCTGCTTCAGCTCATCTTTGTTCTTGTCTGTCCAGCCACTCACCAGCCTTGTAGCACTCCTTTACAAAGGTTACGTTTAACATGCAGTACTATTAAAACACTTTTCCAATTAATTTGCCACAAATGCCAGTTTTTTCATTCCTTTCTAATTTGCTGGTGGTTCCAGTCATCTGTGCACTCTGACCTCCAGTCCAAGACCCTCAACACACAAAAGGAAGTCCAGCCTCAGTTTTCATTTATCTATCCCCAGCTAAATGAGTTGATCCCTCAACAAAAGTAGGTTTTTTGTAGAACAATTACAATAGAGGCTTTAGTGATTATGCTATTACAGCTGTTCCTCATTTAACGGCCTACCTGTTTAATGACTGTTCAGACTTAGGAACAAGGTATGCTGTTAGGATTTATGACCTATCGCTCAGATTTATGACGAGTATTTCTTTCGTACAGTTCTGTACATTTTCTTAATAAAGCCTCAATGTCTTTTTTGGTACTTTATACGTTGTTTATACAGTACTGTAATTTTTGCCTATTTTACTGTACATTACAGTACTGTATGTAAGAATTATGCAAATAAAAGCAAAGTCATCAAGTTGGAGTTTCCTTTGATCATTTGTTCTAAATATTGCAATGTATGTACTATATACAATTCTTCATTTAGTGACCAATTCAATTAATGACCTAGTCACAGGAATGGAACTCTGTCATTAGATAAGGAGTGTCTGTGGGCTGGGGATTTAGCTCAGTGGTTACACCACCTGCCTTGCAAGCACAAGGACCCGAGTTTGATCCCTGGTGCAAAAAAAAAAAAAAGAGGAGGAATGTCTGTATTTTGCTGATAAATCTGTTTTTGGATATACTGCAAATGTTAGAAAAGATTAAAGCAATATGCAAAATTTGTGTAGGCCTAATTGATGTGATATAACTTGGCTAAACTCTTATTCCTTGGTAAGCTAACCTGCAAAATCATTGTGATGTCACAATATAATATAAGGATGGACTCTCCCTGGTTACAAATGCTGTATAGTTATGCTCAGTATCCATGGAGCATTGCTTCCAGGACCCTCCTCTCCTGGATACCAAAATCCAAAGATGCTCAAATCCCTTACATAACAAGGCATAGTATTTGCATATGACCTTTGTACATCCTCCTGAATACTTCAAGTCATACTTAAATTATAATACAATGTCAGTGCTACGTATGTTGCAGTTCATGACTGTGGCATGGCACAAAGGATGAGGGATTAGTCAGAGTCAATGTCCAAATCAAACTCCAAGAAGGCCCAGCCACCTGCCTTTAACCAACATCCCTCAGCATGAGAATCTCATAAAAACAGCCCCAAACTGAAGCTTCTGTGGCTTTTTATTGGTAGAACCACAAAGCAAGGATAGAGGACAAATCTAAGTGATAAATTGGAGTATGGAGATGAGAGGGCCAGAGCATTCATTCATTAAGGCAATGTGTTTTGATCCTAATTGGACTTGTGTCCTATAGGCTCTTATAATCTCTAACCATGCATTTCTGGAGGTTTTGGACTGTGGCTCCAAAAGCCCCCTTATCTCTGCATAACCATCTCATATATACCTCTGGCCAATCCCCCCACATATGTAAATAGTTGTAGCTCTATATAATTTAGGAAATAGTGACAAGAAAAGAGCCTGTTCAGTACACATGCAATGTTTTTATTACCCTATGTTTTCAATCTGCAGGTACCAAATCCACAAATGCAGAGGATCAACTATAGTAAGGATATTTAATGTAGTAAGAAAGCTAGATTTTAAGGCTCTCCCTGTCCTACAGGAACTACTTCTGGTCTGGGGCCTTGACACCAAATCAGCCCTGCATGATCCCATGCTGATTGACCAGTGGTCTGAGGAAATGCATTGGGCATACAATGAGAGTGTGCTAGAGAGATATTTCCATAATATATCATATGAATTCTATTAATATTTTTAGCCTTATGTAGTTGGAAAGGAAACATTCACAAAGCTATCTTACTCAAGGGGCAATCCTGTTGGGGTTGGGTGGGTGACTGGTCATTTAGATGTGTATGTAATACAGGATATGTATGTAATACTACCCATGTATGTCTCCTCAGGGCTTTGTAACAGGTGGAAAGGATGGAATCATCGAGCTCTGGGATGATATGTTTGAAAGATGCTTGAAGACTTATGCCATTAAACGAGCAGCATTGTCAACTAGCTCAAAAGGTGCTATCCATGAATATGCAATAGAAACCTTTCTGTTCACAGGATTGGAGAAGATAGTATCATACTTCTTATAGTAGTAGTTGATAGCCTAACTGGTCCTTTCATCCACAATCAGGGCTCTCAGTCCCATGTTAAGAATGATTGCCTAGGACCTAGTGCTTAGGAACTATAAAAATTGAACTTATGCTAATAATCAGGCTTGCTCTTATATTTAAATGCATCATTTCTCCCTCTCAGGCCTACTTTTGGAAGATAACCCTTCAATCCGTGCCATTACTCTGGGACATGGACATATCTTGGTAGGAACAAAAAATGGAGAGATTCTGGAAATTGATAAGAGTGGCCCAATGACACTACTTGTTCAGGTACCACAATTGTACATGTTTCATGTCAGGCATGAGACTAGGATGAGGTGAGGGGGCCCAGGGGATGCAGAGCTTGTGCTGCAATTCCCAGATCTATGCAGGCTGCCTGCTGCCATGTAACACTTGTCCACAAACATACAACAACACATGTTCATTATTGGCTGTTACTGAGGTTGGAAGTCCAAGCACAGCTGACCTGGGTCCTCTGCTTAGGTTTCACATGGTTACCATCTCATCTGAGGCCCAGTGAAGGGAGGAGATTCCTCCAGGCTCACTCAGCTGTTTTGGCAGGACTCAGTTCTTGTAGCTGTAGGACTGAGGCTTCTTTTCTTGCCAGCTGTTGGGCAGAGGCCACCCTCAGCTGCTGAAGACTGCACATACTTCCTTGGCATAGAGAGTTTCCAGTAGCCACTTGCTTTTCCAAAGCCAGCAAGAAAGAAAAAGTAGATACCACAATCTCATGTAGCATAATTATATCTGCACATAGCATTTCATCATGAACATTCTGTCAGTTTTGCCACATTGTGTTGGTTGGACACAAACAGGTCATGCCACACTCAAAGGGAGGTGATTATGACAGCGTATGAAAACCACCCCATGAGCATGTCCATCACAGCCCACCCTCTATTCACCAGTTATGCATGTCCCTACCACAAGCAAAATACTGCTCCCCAGAGCCTTATCCCATGATGATACCTGTTCAGAATCTTATCATGCAAATCAGGTCCAAGTGTAGACAAGGTTCCTTATATGTACGTCTCAATTTGTTGGTCTGTGAAATTAACAAGGTGAGTTATGCACTCCTGACACACTAAACGTGCAAGTGCTTCTTTAGGTTGGGTGCCTCACTGTGGTCCCAACCTTGCTTCCCATAGCCACAGCACATTCTCCTTACTCTTGCTCTTCCCTCCAGAATCATGCTTAGGTAAAATCAGACTGCTATGAATATCAGTGGAATGCTGAAAGAGCAGAGGAATGACAAAATTTCACCTCAGAGATGGAGTAGACAGGTTGTGGAGGTGGGTAGAAATGGGGCATAGACATTACCAATAGGTGAAGAGGCATGGGAAGGGGTGAGGGAAGTGAAAAAAATCTGCCTGATGTGAGCTTCAGGACTTGTGCAGGTCCACTGGGGGAGCTTTACCCTATTCCTGCTCTGATTCATGCCTGCCGTGTTAGAGATGAATCTCTAAATCCCATGAAGAGGGTCCTCCTCATATGCTGCATCCTCAGAACAGTTCGGCACACACACAGTGGCACCATGCCTATGATGCAAGAATTCAAAAATACATACACCCAACTGCAGATATCCTGAATAAGAATGTATGGATATCCAGGCACGATGACACATGCTCATAATCCTGGCTACCCAGGAGGCTGAGGCATGAGGATCACAACATCAAATTCAGCCTGGAGCAGAGCTGCCCCCAGTGCAGAGGAGGTGAACCTTCTGGGCAGCTGTACCACCGCCCCCCAGCACAGAAGAGGTAACCTTCCAGGCCACCATACCATGACACCCAGCGCCAAGGAGGTGAGCCGTGTGGAGGCCAGCAGCACACATCTTCCCCCAACCCCAGGAATGAGAAAACACATAAACAAGTCTCAAAACCAGACATCCAAATCACCTACAGCAACCCCAAAGGGAAGAGATGGAACAATCTGATACTCAACCACCTAGACTCCCTGAACTGGCAACAAAAGAGGATCTGGAAAAAAGGAAATCAGAAATAATTTCTCACATAACAGCAGAGATTGTGCTCATAGTGCAAGACATGATTAATCTAGAGAGGAGCTCAGGAACACAGTGGAATCCCAACATAGGAAACAAATGGAATCCATAAAACAGATGCAAACAGATTTCCAGGAGATTAAAAACTCCACTGAAAGTC
>NW_004624833.1:6628804-6657703 GCF_000247695.1 Heterocephalus glaber | reverse complement strand
GGGCAAGGGAAGGGGAAAAAAATAAGAACCAAGATACTCATGTAAAGGTACAAGATCCTAATGATGCATGTAACTGTATTTTATACTGAAAATGTACCAATAAACTTAATGGGGGAAAAAAAAGAAAAAAAAATAATTGTTACCTCTTGTTGGATTGTTTCCTTAACCACTATGTACTGACTTTCTTTAACTCTTTTGATAAGTTTTTGCTTGAAGTCCAATTTGTCTGAATATAAGATGGCTACACCCACTTTTGGGGGGTTCCTGTTGCATGGACTATTGTTTTCCATTCTTTGATTTTTAATCTATGAATTTCTTTGTGGTTAAATATGTTCCTTGTATACAGCATACTGTTGGATTTTGTTTCTTGATCCATTCTGCCAATCTGTGTCTTATGATTGGGGATTGGTTGGTCTTTTCCTCTACTGCCCTGTGCTGTGGCCCCCTGGGGGTGGGGTGCTGCTCCTCAGCCATGGGAGCTGCTCTCTCACTTGTAGTAGGTAATGCTCATGGGAGGCTGTTCCCTGGTTCAGCTTTCTCACTTGAAGGGGCACCACTCTGGGTGTTCCTACTTTTGATTTTTGAAGAGGAATTATGCCATCTGGAGAATAAGAGCAAGTGTGTCTGCAAATATTCCCTGGTTTAACTCCAGTCCCATTAGCCATGAGATATGTGTCATCCTGATATTTCAGGTTCTGAAATGCCTGATGCAAAAACATGGCCTGCCACCTCCACACCAATTACCCTGCTGTAGTGGGGCCTCAAGGGTCTGGCAGGGGTATAGAGCAGAATTTAGAAGCAGGGTGCTGTCCTATTCCTTTGTTCTTGTCAAAAATAGTGAAAGCATTTACCAGAACCAGCTGGCTCATCAAGGGTGGGGATGGCACAGCCGCAGCCTCAGCAGGCTTCGTGCCCATGGCAACCACAGGTCCCAGGAAAAGGGAAAAGCACATCAGTTTTTCCAGGAGCATCAGCTCCCCTGAATGAAAGCACTGCATGGAAAGAAAAAAAAAATGCATGGAGAGAGAAAAAACATGAAAAGATATGTTCAAAATTTTATAGGTTCATATTTAGAAATTAAGATCTTTTACCAATTAGTTTAAGCTGCCATAGAACATTTCATTCCAGAGACTGATAAGTTTGACACATGTATTACTGATTTTGTAATTATTCTAATTCGCAAGTCATCTGGAAATTGAGATGATGTGTGTGGCTCAGTCTGTGAACTAAAGCTCTGTGTACCTAAAATATGTCTGATTTACTTCACCTTCTCAGTAATGGGGACAGTGTTTCTTTCAGTCCTCTTATTCTGTATGAGTAGAAATTTTTAGTGAATTAAAATGTGATAATTCTGGAAGAGTAGTGTTTCTGTTACTCAGAGACAATTATATATGGATTATACAGACTTTTTCTTCTGCTCCTCATCCTAAGAAGATTTCTTTCTTTTTTTTTTCTTTTGGTACTAGGGATCGCACTCAGGGCCTTGTGCTTGTGAGGCAGGTGGTGGCACCACTGAGCTAAATCCCCAGCACTCTGGGAAGATTTCTGTGATACATACATAGATATAGACGTAGATACACACACACACACACACACACACACACACACACACACACACACACACACACACACACACACACACACACATACTGCAGGCAGAGGGAGAAAAGAGTGACCTAAATATTTCCTCCATGCTTAAAAAAGAAAATGTAATAGCATCAGTAAAAAAAAAAAAATAAGGGGAAAAGCACACTCATAATTATGCCTTCCTAACAAAAATAGTTTTTATTTTATTTACATCTTAGGTTACAAGGAACAGAAACCTACTCAAAGTAACTTTAAAAAAAATTTTTTTTTGGTACCAGGGATCAAACTCTGTCCTTGCGCTTGCAAGGCAGGAGCCAGAACCACTGAGCTAAATCCCCGGCCCCTCTTAAAATTTTAAATAAAGAATGCATTTATTGAAAAGATCTTAGGATATCTCATATAATCCAAAAGCAGGAAGCAACACCTCCTGAGGAATTGGCTTTAGGGATGAACTGAAAAATGCTCAGAAACAAACAAGCATTTATTTCCTCTTCCTCTTCTGCTTTGCAGCAGCTGATTTTAGCCTGCGCTGCTCTTCTGAGTATTGTGACCACCTTTGGTCCCACTTTCTACACTCACAAGCTAATGATTCATTTGCACATGGTTTAATCTCAGCCACCCCAAAATGTCACCCTCAATTCCAAAGCCCGCATCCCTTCCCAGCTAGACACGCACAGATTCAGCGACGCCCCCCGCCCCTTACCGTTTCCCAGGAGAGAGCATTTGATGGCCCAACCCAGTCAGGGCCTGGGCCCTCCTGGGTCCAGTTTCCTCCTTGGTCACTGTCTGCTTCCAGAGTCACACCTGACCACATGGGTGCAGGCTTTGGGGACAGTTCTCAGGGAAGGGACACATGCCAAATAGTGACACCTCAGTGTTTACAACACTGTGCAGTATTTCTGGTGCTTGTTTTCATGTTTATAGAGTCACTCACATTCTTGCAATCATAAAGTACCTTATTAAACTATTAATATTTTTGGTTGTTTTTTAAAAAATGAAATATGATTTTAAAGCTATGGTGTAAAGTGAGTCATTAGGATTACCTGCGAATCACAATCTTCTGTGCTCTTTTGGTACCTCATGGCCAAAATTTTATCTAAAATCAGCCATTCAAAATGTCTTCACTAAATCTTTTAATTCCTTTCCCACATGCCTTGTCACTTGCGATCACTTTTGAAAATCCTAAAAATATAATAACAGATGTCTTTAGTTTATTGAAAAAGTATTGATTCCTCATTTTCTTCTAATGCTAAATAGCCAAAGATAATTTAAGTCCCTTTTTCTCTTCTCATTTGCATCCATTTAGCCCTACAGTCAGGAACCATACTTAATTGAGGGCGCATTACTGCAGCCTCTCAGAATCAAAGCAATCTATAGCCCCCCACCCACCCTGACATGTAATAACTCACCAAATTAGAAACAACACAAACATGAGCAAAGATGTGAGAGAACTTTGATTTTCATTACTTAGAAATAGACCGACACTTCTTTAATAGCCAAGCTAGATTTCAGAGCCAGGTGGCACCTACTTAAATGTTAAGGAGCATAATATAAACCACAAAGTTCTTCTTTGGGTATTTTTTCCCCCAAGAAAAACAAAACAAGATTTAAATATAAGGAATTATATGAGAAAAAAGAGGGAAGGGTGTTATTTTATACATACATACATGTATGCACACACCAATTGTTTATAGATAAAATATTATGTCTGAGATTCTGGCATTAGTCTGAAATTTGCTTCAGAATAATCTGGGGTGAGGCAGGCAGTGGAGGTTCATGGGACAGGCTTGACCATTGGTTCTTAATGGCAGAAGTGGAACAATGGGTACACAGGGGTTCTTTATTCTATACTCACTTCCATATGTTAGAAATTTCCCATAATTAAAGAAATGCTGGAAAATACCAAACTATGTATATATCTTGAGGCCTTGAAATTTTCAAGTCCTACAGCATTGTTGTCATTGTGGGAAGGGAATTAAGAAATCTAATCTATTTCAACATCAGTCAAAATGAATTTAAGACCAAAAGTCTTCTAGAATTAATAACCAAATTCAGTAAAGTAGCTGGATACAAGGTCAGCACACAAAAATCAATACCTTTCCTATACACAAAAAACAGACTCACTGAGAGAAATGGATCAATTAATTCCTTTCACAATAGCATCCAAAAAAATTAAAATACCTAGGAATCAACCTAACAAAAGAAATCAAAGACCTCTACTCTGAAAACTATAGCACTCTGAAAAAAGAGATTGAAGATGGTATCAGGAAATGGAAAGACATCCCCTGCTCCTGGGTAGGAAGAATCAACATAGTGAAAATGGCCATACTTCCAAAACTACTATATAGATTCAGTGCAATCCCAATTGAAATTCCAGCAGCATACTCCACAGACCTGGAGAAAACCATCCAAAAATTCATTAGGGACAAGAAGAGGCCTAGAATAGCAAAAGCAATTCTAGGCAAAGGAGACATGGCAGGGGCTATCACAATCCCCAACTTGAAACTATGCTACAAAGCTACTGTGATAAAAACAGCATGGCACTGGCAAAGAAACAGACCTGAGGACCAGTGGAACAGATTACCAGATGCAGAAACAACTCCAGACACACTCAGCCACCTCATCTTTGACAAAGGAGACCAACACCCTCACTGGAGCAAAGATAGCCTCTTTAATAAATGGTGCTGGAGAAACTGGGTTTCAACTTGCCAAAGATTCAAACTAGACCTGCATCTCTCACCATGAACTAAACTAAAATCAAAATGAATTAAAGATCTAAATATTAAAACAGAGACACTAAACCGGCTGGAAGAGAGGTTAGGTAGAACTCTTGAAGACATTGGTGTAGGAAAAGATTTTATGAACAAAACCTCAGTTGCCCGTGAACTAGCACAAACAATCAACAAGTGGGATCCCTTCTTACTAAAAAGCTTTTGCACAGCAAGAGCAACCACCAACAGTGTGAAGAGGCAACCCACAATGTGGGAAAAAATTTTCGCCTGCTGTTCCTCAGACAAAGGTCTACTATCTAGCATCTATAAAGAACTTAAAAAAATCAGACCTCCCACATTTAAAGATCCAATCCAAAAATGGGCATCTGAAATGAACAGACATTTCTCAGTCAAAGAAGTAGAAATAGCAAATAAACATATGAAAAAATGTTCAACATCACTGGTCATTCGAGAGATGCAAATGAAAACAACACTGAGATTTCACCTCACTCCAGAAAGAATGGCTACTACCAAGAAATCATCCAATAACCAATGCTGGTGGGGCTGTGTGGAAAGAGGAACCCTGCTCCACTGCTGGTGGGGGTGTAGACTGGTGCAAGCACTGTGGAAATCAGTATGGAGATACCTCAAAAAGCTAGGACTGGAAGTCCCATTTGACCCAGCTATTCCACTACTGAGTATCTTCCCCAAAGAATTAAAAGAATCATACCACAGTGATATATGTGCACGCATGTTGATAGCAGCACAATTTGTAGTAGCTAACACTTGGAAGCAGCCCAGTTGCCCATCAACTGGAAACTGGATAAAGAAAATGTGTTTTTTTTTTATAAAATGGTGTTCTACTCAGCCATAAAAAATGAGAAATTAGAGACATTTATAGCTAAATGGATACACATTGAGGTGATACTCTTCAGTGAAATAAATAGGACACACGTGTAATACCGAATAGTTTCTCTAGTGTGAGAAACCGAAAGGGTAAATAAGGACTAAAAGGTATAATAGATAATGTGAAATAGGAAAAAAGGGGCAAAGGGGAAGGGGAAGTGGAAGTGGAAGGGGTAGGGGAAAGGAAAGAAGGGAATGGAATTAATATGAAAAAAAGAAAAAAATGAAAACAAAGTCTGTAAATAGGGAAGGATGGCAGGGTTGAAGGGAGGTCAGGGGAATGGGGAAAAATAAGAACCAAGAGAGATTATGTAAAGGTGCAAATTTCCAATGGTGAAAGTCATTATATACCTTAAATGTACCAATTTAATTAATAATAAAAAAGATTGCATCACCAACATGACTTTGCAGTTTATATTCTAATAAAAATTGCATGCAAGAAAAAAATGAATTTAAAATCTTTTTATATCAGACTGCAAGACTATATTTGTTTTAACATTTTGTGTGAGAAAAGACTTGTTTTTTCACCCCATTTTTCAAGTAAGACAAGTGGGGAGGGAATGAACATTTATAGTTTGTTTTGAGTCCTTTCTGTTTGTAATTTTAAAGGCCAATTTAAGTGCACTACTCACAACAAGAATCTTATTTCTAATCCCATAATTCTCACAAAGCAGTTTGCTTTTACTTCATCTATATGCTAGAAGGCCACAAAGGAAAAGATTTTTTAAAAAATGATTTTGTCAGGCTTTGGAAAATTATAGCTATTTTTCAACACACTATATCAACCTTGATTCTTTTGTTATTTGAAGGATCTTGAAGGTCAAATTTTCTGAGCTTTATGTTATGAAAATTATAGCTTTGGGGTTTGTATTGTGCCATGCAATTGCCTTCACACTCCCTTCTGAATAACTTAACATATATTTACTCAATTTATGAAACTGATTAAAATGAATCAAAATAGTGGCAGCTGTGTTTAGCATTTTATAGTGAAAAGAGAAATGCTTCATTAAATTGTCTTTGTACTTCTTTCTAACAGGAAAATTATTGCAAGTTAATTCAGGTGCCAAAGAACAACTCTTTTTTGAAGCTCCAAGAGGAAAAAGACATATTATAAGACCCTCAGAGGTAATGATCGTGCACAAAGCTTCTTAAAAATATTTTGTGACGTTTGAATATGTGTGTTTCATAAACCCTACCAATCTTAACTGCCAATATGGATTACACTTAGTTCACCTTTAAGCTTGATCATTTCTTGCATCTGAATCATTGCTTAATCTGGTTTCTTAATTTCTGAGGCCATTGACTGTACCCCTGATGTGGCAATGTTCAGTTGGCCTTTCGCTTAATTTTTCTCACCTGATGACAGTGACTAGGCTAAAAGTTTCAGTCCTGCATATTACTTTTTCCATTTGGCATGTCATTTCATACAATGCTTTTTATGAACATAAAAATTTGAAATATTTTATTTGTAATAAATAATATCTACGATAACAGAATTTATTTTTGAAACAAAAACTATTTCAACATGTCAAATTATTTTTGCTTTCCATGTTTCCCTCATGTCCTTAACTATGTACATGACTTTTTAAGTGTTCAAATCAAAACCTATATGAAATTTTGAATCTACACACTGGCACCTACCTGAGAGCTAGATTGTTTTGTGGAGAGTAAGTCTTTCAGGAACTCTATATAAAACCCTGATGATTTAAAGATTATGGGGTGATTAATCACAAGGAAGTCCTCAGGTCCCTGGAGATAAGCTGTCTCATGTATTAGTTCAGTAAGCTTTGTGAAAGAAAAGGAGATAATGTTTCTTTTTTGAGGAGATAAGAGAGTGCTTCTTTCTGATAAGCAATGGCCTCACTCCACCTTTAGCTGGCCAATATTATGAACGATCCTAGATTGTCACATATTCCCAAAGATGATTAGACATAGTTACATTCACAGTTTTCATTATTGGTAAAGGGAGTATAGGAATGTGTGCTACTTAAGAAATGCAAGTTGTTACAGATGATGGCAGTCTGTTACTGGAGATTGTTTACTGCTGAACCCATCTCACTCCCCAATCCCAATTTGTTTATCTCTGATTAGTCCTTATTTTAACTTTTTTTAATGAGGAAACTTTTATAGCCTTGAATAAGAGAGATTTTGAATTATATCATTCATTCATTGAATATTTGTTGTATTGCTAGGCATTTTACATACCTATATCTTAATCATCATAATGACTTTACAAATAAGGCTACAGGAGAACAAGAGAACCTCAGAGCTGCAGTCCAACCTGGAGGGTCCATGTGTGACTCCACAGCCTGGACCAAGAGGCTTCTTGGATTTTTCCTCTGTATTTAAGGATCATTTTTCACTTCAGCTTTATTTTTTTCCTTTCCATTCTAGCATCCCAAAATGAGGATACTAAAATAAAATGCAGTTTAACCAAATGGTGGAAGGGTTTGGTTTGGGAGAGAGAAATAAGCAATTATTATATAAAAGAATATGCACAAGAGGAAAATTTGTTATAAAGTTTCCAAAAATGCCGGGCTTTTACTCTGAAGAGTTAATTTTTTGGTCTGTGGTGCACATTTGTTACTCCAGAGGCAGATTCCAGGTGATATTGGTTGCGAAGCCTCCCAGATAATGGGTTGTTGGCCAATCTCCCTGGCAGTCCCGAGAAGAGGCTCAACATTTTAGTCACCAGTGTTGTTAGGCCCTTCAGCTGAGCATGATGAATTCTGAAAATCTCCCTTTCAGAAAAGATTCTTTTTTAAAGGAACAACCACGGTAAAATTAATGCAAAGCTCACTCAGAAAATTATGAAGTAGGCCAGGGATTTAGCTCAGTGGTTCCGCTGCCTACCTTGCAAGCACAAGATCCCAAATTCGATCCCCAGTACCCAAAAGAAAATTATGAAGTATGACAGATATTAAAATGTCCATTTAAAATCCATCTGATGCAGCCTGATGAGTAAAGTAACACTGTGCTGGAGGCAAACTCTCTGGAATGCAACTCACCCTCTGCTTCCTAAGCCCACTGTAACTTAAGTAAATAACCTCTCTATGGGCTTCAGTTGCCTCCTCTGCAATATGATGATCTTTGTAAAATAATATAGACAACTATCACATGAAACTGTTGTGAGGATTTTAAAAGACCTATAAAGCACCTAGCACAATCAGCATATGTTAATTGAATGAATGACATAATTTTTTAAATCTCATACTTTTAGGGATGAGAATGTACTGGGGATTGAACTCAAGGCCTTTGTACTGAGTTACATGCCCAGCCCCTTTTATTTTTTATTTTGAGACAGCTACTCACTAAGTCACTAAATTGCCCAGGCTAGGCTGTAACTTGGATCCTCCTACTTCAGCCTCCCAGAATGCTGGCATTAATGGCATGTGCCACCATGTGTGGATAAAATGATCTTACTCAAGATGCTGAGGAAGAGGATCCTTGAGTACTCTCCTTCCATTTGAGTTCTAGAATTTTAAACGAATTTATTTAACCCTTTTGAGTTTTATGGATTATGGGATCATACTTAATATTCCAGTTTAAAGGCAGTTTCTGTAGCTACCAAAGTTTAGGCATTTGGGCCAGAGATTTAGCTCAGTGGTTCCACCACCTGCCTCGCAAGTGCAAGGTCCCGAGTTCGATCCCAGTACCAAAAAACAAACAAAAAACCAAAACAAAACAAAAACCCAAGCAAAGTTAAGGCATTTGCTTCCCCTGAACACAGTGTCAAGATCTTGCCAAGGGTCTTCTGTTGGTGTCACTTCATGGTTTGCAATACAGCTCACTCTCCTGCCCATCTACCCAGGTCAGCACCACTACAGGGACTGGGGATGGGCAGGAGGGTCTCAGAAGTGGAGGCGGGAATATCTGAAAGGGAGTTGGTGGCTGAAAAGCTGCTTCCAGAACCTGCAGGAGAATTGCATGCTTTTCTTCCTGTGAAAGTCAGTGTAGAATGTCATGCGAGCGGGAGGCGGGGTGACCCAACTTCTGCTTCAGAAAAGAAAGTGATTGCTGCATAAGCTATCTTGAGTCACTGCAGTCTGTGGCCCTGCCTGAGGCACCCAAAGTCACTGGACCAGCTGCAGATTTTAGGTACCAGTTCTTCAGGAAGAGAAAGGCAGAATGTTAAATGAGGACAAATTTGAGTGGCTAAAAAGTGTATGTCACCTGATCACATGGTAACTAAAAACCTGGCCGCATCTTTATCTTGTAATGTCTCTTCAAAGTAGTAAGAGCCAGCAGAAAATAGCAGAACTGGAGGCAAAAGTGCATTAGCAATGTGCCAAGTACTTTCCAGATCCCAAGAGGGGAGGTCTGGGCTTTTCATTTTAGTATCTCTAATGGCTTTCATAGCCTTTTTAGACAGTGCTTTAAGTGCTGATCTAAAGAAAGTGTAAAGCTAAGAGGTACTAGTAGATCTTTAATGAGAATTAATGAGATAAAATTCCCCAGGGAAGCCTAATATAATATATAGTTCTGTTGTTATTTATTGTTCTTGTTCAGGAAGAAAAGCCTCAATTTTATCAGGATTTAACCTATACAGGTTGAAAAGTTAGCCATGAATTTCAGATAAAGCAATTTTAAAGGATAAAATGTGTATTTGTGGCAATACAATGTTAATAGCTCTTTAGATTTTTAAGATAGTCTCTCTAGAGCATTAAAGATATTAAGCTAGCTATGAATCTTATTACTTTTTCCTCCAAGGAAACAGACCTCAAAAAAAAGTTACATCTTGTAACTTCTTAACATACTTTGCTAAATGATCATCCCATTGATCCATCTAGCTCAGTAGTTCTAAGCTGGGAGCAATTTCCCCCCAGTAACATTTGGCAATGTCTATGGACAAGGGTGTGTGCCGGCATCCAGGAGTGGAGGCCGGGTTGCTGCTAAGCATCTTACTGTGCACAGGACACTTGCCCACAACAAAAAAATTACCTGGCCTAAGTTGTCAGTACTGGGGTTAAGAAACCCTGATCTAGCCTATGGCTTATATAGTGATAAGTGACTAGTTGAGAATTAAAAACATACTTATTGTCAGATTTTCACAATTCCAAAACGTACCTTTGATCCAGAGAAAAATATTTGGATATTTGACTATAGTGTTGGCTTATTAAGACAATGCAGACACTGCTTTATAAATATGCCACTCAGAATTTGTGCACCTCAGCACACAACACAAATTCCTGCTGTTGGCTAAGTCATCATTTAGAATAGCTTCAAATTGTTTCTTCCAAGTAAACCAGCAAGAAATCATAATTTTCTTTCCTCCCTTTGTAGATTGAGAAGATAGAGTGGGACACGTGGACCTGTGTCCTGGGGCCCACCTGTGAGGGAATCTGGCCAGCACACAGCGATGTGACTGATGTCAATGCTGCCAGTCTGACCAAAGATTGCTCCCTCTTAGCCACTGGAGATGACTTTGGTTTTGTTAAGCTTTTTTCCTATCCTGTCAAGGTAATTTATATTTATTACATATACTTGTTCACTGTCGTTAAAATTTAAAATGTGTTGTTTCTAAGTGGATTTTCAAACCTTGAAGGCATATGCAGTCAATAATGTTGTTTATAGTAACCCTTATACATACAAAAACTTCCCTGATGCTGTGTTTGAGTAACTAATTTGAGTGAAGTTCTCAAATGGCATAGAATTTTTCCTTGGTAGACCTTTAGTGGCCCTCAAATCTGACTTCTCACAAACTGTAAATTATGAGTCACTTTTGCAACATCTCAGACCACTTCCTTTCTAACTTGTGTTAGTATACATCAAGCGATGAGGAACTTACTGCAGTTCATCACAAAGCAACCCAATCCATCTTATAAGAGCTACAGTTGTTAAAATGTATTGTGCTATCATGAGCTCAATTCCTTTCTCTTTAGCCAGAGTTCTGTCTCTGAACCATCATCCTGGTCCTCCAGCAGCCTTTGTATGTAAGAAGATCACATTGGCCCCATCACACTCATTTTCTCTAGCCTTACCATCTCCATTTCCTTCAGCCATTTTCCATATACCTGGTTTCCAGCTGTCCCTTCCTTTATGCACACTTTTTATAAATTTCTTCTTAAACTGTCTCATCTAAAACTCAATTCAGTGCTTCAGATGTAACTTTACCAGTTGACCGCACAACAGGACGGTTACCTTCTTGGTTTTGATTTTACATTAGCATTAAATCAAACTAAAATGGCATAAATGGAATCAAAATTATAATTGACTCCATTATTATTGATTCCATTATAATGTCATTCGCAAAAGTATCCCTATTCTGTAGTTATATAATTGATTTTCTAAAATTTTAGTGTAGAACTTTACATCTATACCAAAAAAATAGTTCTCCTTGCTTATTTTATGTACTTGTTCTACCCTATCAAAAACTTGTAAAGTCTTTCCAAAATATTTACTCTCTGCACCATGTCATCCTCTGCTTGCACAACATGAGCTCTAAATCATGGAAAGAAAAAAGATAGACTAGACCAACCAAGCACAAACACCCAGAAACCCCATTCAATCTGACATTCCATTTGTTAATCCACACATTTACTTTCAGTTATTCAATTAATAGCAGATATATCAGTCTATCTGACTGTACTATCATGCAGCCTAATCCAACAAGAGATCATTCAAATACCTGGTAAATACCTCGCTGTAAGACAGGTTGGTTGTGTCTCTGCCAACCTTCATGTCTCCTTCTAATAAATGACCCTATAAAAAGCATGAGGTTAGTTCACAGCAAACCCCTGTTCGTTCCACGTAATCACTGATTCTTTTCCCAAATGCTTATTGAATTTCTGTGTAATATTTCATCTTAGAATTTTCTATGGATTGCATCAGTTCATGAATCAATATTTGCCAGTCTACTTGTTTTCCTACTCAAATACAAGAACATATGTAAATGTTCAAATACAATACATACATCTGATGCCACCTCAAATACAATACATATGTCTGATGCCACCTCTCCTGATTTTTAAACTCTTCAGCTCTTATCTTTATTTCTGTGGTCACATTTTATGGCACCTGTAGTCATACACATGAATTGTTTTGCCCTTTCAGATTTGAAGATAATTTTCTTTGACAGAAGAGATTAATAAATCTGCTTTCTGTTAATATTAAGCAATCTAAGAAGTAATCTTAAGGTTTCTCTTTTTTCTTAGTTTTTTTTACTTTAATATTCCTGAAATGACATCAAAAGATCCTTCCAAGGCTTTTGTATTCATCTGTAGTTATTCACTCTTCTTTCTATCATTTTGACATTTAAAATCTGAACATGTAATTTCCCTTTGCAGCCACTTTGGTTTCTTTCAATGCTTTTCTGCTTTTCTTCATTTGTTAACATCTGGTCAGATTATCATTTTGAGTAGCCCTTTCTAAGATGCATTCTTGATTATGTTCAGTGTTCCCTCTTTGTCTATCTCAAATTCCAAAGCCACTGTTGCCCAGTGATCTACCACTTCTTCAGTTACTTCTTCATTCCTACTTGATCAGAATTCAGTTCTAAGTAATCATTCTCTTTGATATTTCTATCTTGAAAAAACTGAAATTGTCACCAGAGAGGGCCTGAAAAGGTTCCCAAAGTAAAGCTAGAGAACTAAACCCACCCTACCCATAGAGGATTTATTAGGCAGAAATTTAAAAGTACACACTCAAAAGTAGAGTGTGGTTATTCAAAGAAATGAGACACATTATGATCCAGAGTTGGATATATTTATGGGGCCTTGGGCGTGTCTTCAAAATGGGTGATCTGGGATGTGTATTCCTGCTGTCCAGCTTACCCATCTAGGGGCTGTGTTCAAATTCAAGCAATTTACCTGTGGTTGAAGTTGAGATATGCTGCCCACTAATATTGCTGTGAAAGGAAGCTCAGTTTACAGACCCAGAGCCCAGTTTACAGTTTATTGTTCCTGTGTCTTTAAGACCTTTAGGATTTTTTCTTTTTGAATGAGTTTCTTGGCTTGAGTAACTTTTATGTCCTGAAGGTGCAGTTTTTCTTAAAAGTACAGTTTTAAAGTCCTAATTTTTTATGTGTCTTTTCTACCGATCTTATTTCTTCTATCCTACCTTAAAATGGCTTGCAGAAAAAGTCAAGAAATTAGTAATACCTTGGTCTTAGTAGACTAAGGTTTGGGCAGATAGTTAAATAGTTGACCCCAGTGGTACTATTGATATCTTGGTCCTGTGTTAGGTTTATTACTAGTCCTGGAAATTTGTCATTAACTCCCTCAGCCTGACCAGGAGGGACAACTATAGCAGTCATCATAAGCTATGTCCCTTAGACTCCAGAGTTCAGGTAGGTGCCCCAGGGACCACATCAGGAAGCAGAATGGGCCATATGGAGGGACTTTGGGGTTTCTATCCTGCTTCAGTAAGAGTCACTCTGTGTTTTGTATTTTATCGCCTGAGCTTCTCAGTAAAATTTTCAAGTATACATATAAAATGATAACAAATGATACAGTGAACTAAAACCCACAACCTACATTCTACAATTCAAAGTAATTGTAGAAATAAAAAAAATCTCAACTTTATACTTCAAGGAACCATAAAAAGAACAAACTAAGCCCAAAGTTAGCAGAAGGAAAGAAATAGCAAAGATGACAGCAAAAATAAATGGAATGCAGATTATAAAGATAATAGAGCTGATCAATGGAAGTATGAGTTGGTTCTTTTAAAGATAAACTTAGCAAGTCTTTAGCAAGACTAACCAAGAAGAAAAGAGAGAGGACTCAAAATTATAAATGAAAGAAGAGCCTTTATATGATACTACAGAAATATAAAGTATCATAATCTGCTATGAACAATACATGGCAACACATTGGATAACCTTGAAGAAATTGATAAATTCTTAGAAACATACAATCCACCAAGACTGAATGATGAATAAATAGAAAATTTGAACAGACCAATAATGAGCAAGGAACTTAAATCAGTGATCAAAAACCTCCTAGAAAAGTCCAGGACCAAATGGCTTTATGTTTGAATTCCACCAGGCCTTTATAAAGAATTAATGTCAAAACTTCTCAAAACTATTTTTTAAAAATTGAAGAGGGACTATTTCCAAGTCATTTTTTGAAGCCATGTATTACCCTCATATCAAGGCCAGATGAGGACACTATAGGAAAAGATAGTTACAGACCAAGACAGAACGTAGGCAAAAATCTTCATTAAAAAATGAGCAAACTGAAGTCAGTAATACATTGAAAAGATCATACACCACAAGCAAGCAGGATTTATCCCTGGGATATAAGAATTGTTCAACATATGCAAAAATGTGATATGCCACATTAACACAATGAAGAATAAAAAGCATATGATCATCTCAATAGGGGTGAAAGCATTTAACAAAATTCTACACCTTGTCATAATTAAAGACTCAATAAATTATGTATAGAAGCAATGTACCTCAACATAACAAAGGCCATATATAAGCCCACAGCTAACATAATACTCAAAAAGCTGAAAGCTTTTTTATCTAAGATCAAGAACTAGACAAGAGTGCTCATTTTCACCACTTCTAACACAATTCTGGAAGTCCTAGCCAGATCAATTAGACAACAAAAAGAAAAAGCATTCAAATCAGAATAGAAGTGAAATTGTTTCTGTTTGCAGAAAACATAGTGTTGTGTTATAGTTTGTTTTGCAAGGCTAGGGATCAGCCCTAGGGCCTTGCACATGCTGAGCAAGTGATTTACCACTGAGTTATTTCCCCAGCCAAGATAATGTGATTTTATATACTGTATGGGAAACTCTAAAGACTCGACCAAAAACGTGTTAGAAATGGTGAACAAATTCAATAAAATTTCAAGCAATAAAATAAATCAGTTACATTTCTATATACAAATAACAAACTGTCCAAAAAAAGAAAACAATTCCATTTATAATAGCATCAAAAAGAATAAGATACTTAAAAAATTTAAGATGGTGAAAGATGTGTATGCCAAAAACAGACGTTGATGAAAGAAATTGAAGATGACACAAATGGAAAGACCCATCATGTTCATAGACTGGAAGAGTTGATATTGTTAACATTTCTATACTATCTAATGTAACCTACAGATTTAATGCCAACTTTATCACAATTCTAATTATGTTTTTCAAAGAAATTAAAAAACTATCCTAAGATAGTATATGTGAAATGACGAACTTAAATAGACAAACTAATCTTAGCAAAGAGGAACAAAGCTGGAAATATCACATTTTCTGTTATCAAAATACATTACAAAGTTATAGTAATCAAGAGTATGGTAGTGGCCTAAAAGCACAGACAAGAGGAATAGAGAACCCAAAAATTCATGAGTATGTAGTCAACTAACCTTTTATTTGCTAGTGGATGTCTGTAATACAGAATAGTGATATTAAGTCAGTTAATCTTTGACTCAAACACCAACAGTGCACAAGGGGGAAAGGACAGTGTGTTCAATAAATAGTATTTGAGAAATTGAATAACTGCATGCAAAAGAATGCAATTGGACCCTTATCTATATCACATACTGAGTTGACTCAAAGTGAATTAAAGATTTAAATGTAAGACCTGAAACCACAATAATTCTAGCAGAAAACAAAGGAGTAAAACTCCTTAACATTGGTCTTGGTGGTGCTTTCTTGGATATGACACCAAAAACACAAAAAAGCAAAAGTAGCAAGTGGAGCAGTCACCCAACCCAGGTCCTTGCTGACCTTGGAAGGTCAGGCCCAGGACTATATCAAACTAAAAAGCTCTTTATATAGCAAAGGACATGATCAATAAAATGAAAAAGCAACCTACAGAATGGGAGAAATTATTTATAAATTGTATATCTAATAAAGAGTTAATATCCAAGATATATGAGAAACTTACATAACTGAGAAGCAACAATGACAAAAAATACCCAGTTAGGCTCAGAGAGGGTGGTGACATAGCTCACTGGTAAAATGCTTACCTGGTATGTGTGAGGCTCTGAGTTCAATCCCCAGAGCCACTAAAGGGGCTGGGGCATGAGCAAAGGACCTGAGAAGACATTTCTTCAAAGAAGAAAAATGAGAAACAGTATGAAAAGGTGCTCAACTTTACTTCTGGGGAAATGCAAATCAAAACCACAGTGAAATATCACTTTACCTGTGTTAGAAAGACCATTATCAAAAAGGCAAGAGAGAATAAGTGTTGGCACAAAGTGACCGTTATACACTGACAGAGTGTGAATTGGTACAATTATTATGGAAAATATTATGGAGGTTCCTTAAAAATTTACTGTGTGATCCAGTAATCCCATTTCTGAGTACATATCCAATGGAAATGAAATCAGTGTCTGCAAAAGATATCTGCATCCTCATGTTCATGTTCACTGCAGCATTGTACAGGGTAACTAAGTGCCCATTGGTAAGTGCATGGATAAGTAAATTGTGGTAAATATATTTACAATGGGATATCTTTCATCCAAAAAAAAAAGATCCTGACTTCAAGGGCAACATGGATGAAATTGCAGAACATTATGCTAAGTGAAACAAGCCAGACACAGAAAAACAAATACTGTATGATCTCACTTATATCTAGAATCTTAAAAACTTCAACTGAGTAGAAGCAGAGAGTAAAGCAGTGGGTGACAGGGGTGGAGAAATGAGAAGATGTTAGTCAAAGAGTACCAGCTTCAGTTATAAGATGAGTAAATTCTGGAGACTGACAATATTATGTGACTGTACTGTATTGTTTACTTGAAATGCACTAAGAGTAGACCTTAATTGTCCCCCTCCCACATACGATGGTAACTCTATGTGGTGATAGATGTGGTAATTAGCTTGATTGTGGTAATCATTTCATAATGTGTACATATATCAAATATCACATTATATACTTAGAATTTATAAACTGTCAATTATATTGCAATAAAGCTGGAAAAAGAATACATGACAAACATGAGAATACTCCTAAATTTTTCAACTTTGCATGTTTATGGCATTTTAAAGTAAAATTTATGCAGTTGAAATGCGCAAGTTTGAAATCTTTTGACAGTATTAACAACCTTATACCTCTTTATAACCCACTCTGATCAAAATGTATGTCATCACTGCCACCTCAGCATGTGTCCTCAAGCTCCTAAGCCGGTCACCACCCCCACTTCAACCTCAGGTGAAACTGCTGTTTTACTTATTCCAGAACTTCACATAAACACAATCAGCAAGCATTGCTTTGTCTCTGGCTTCTTTCATCATATAAAATTTTCTGAGATTTTATCCATCTTGTGTGTCATAGTCTGTTCATTTTTATAGCCGAGTGAAAATCCATCATATGGCTATAACAGAGTTTGTTTATAAGCTTATGAGTGGTCACAGATTTTTTTCCAGTTTAGGAAAATTAGCTGCTATGAACACTTTTGGACAAGTCTTTGTGAATATGTGCTTTCTTTATCTTAAGTAAATACTTAGGAGTAGAAATTCTGGGTCATATGGTAAAATTTATGTTTAACTTTTTAAGAAACTGTCAGGCCTTTATCCAAAATGGTTATTTCCTTTTATGTTCCCACCAAAAATGTAAGCATTCTAGTTCCCAACGTTTGGTGTTGTCAGACTTGTAAAATTTAGGTATTCTGGATAGTAGATGTTGATATCTACAAGGGCTGCTCAAAAAAATACAATGAGTTTAAAATTTTTTAAATGTTATTACATTGAAAGACAACATATTGCCATTAATCCCCCTCAAAATATTCCCCTTCACCTTGAATACGCCTATCCCACCATTCTTTCAATTTTCTGAAGCATATCTGGAAGTCCTCTTTCATGAGTGTTTTTATCAGGTATGATCAAAAATACAGTTAATGTTGTTGCCAAGTGTCATCCTATGGAAAGGCAGGCTTCAAAAAACATTATGGTGGGGCTGGGGATGTAGTTCAGTGGCATCACACCTGCCTGGCAAGTGCAAGGTCCTGAGTTCCATCCCTGGTACAGAAAAAAAAAATGTGGTGTGTCGTCATCTACCTTATTCACCACATCTAATACTATGCAACTTCTGGCTCTTCCTCAAAGTCAAAATGACCATGAAAGAGGAACATTTTAAATTGATTTGGGACATTGAGGCAGCCACAACAGTGCAACTAAAGATACTTAGGAAAGAGAACTTCAGGAACTACTTCAGAGAGTGGCAAGAACAATAGGATACTTGTGTTTGAAGCAACGGGTGTATTTTGAGGGGGATTAATGACCATATGTATTTTATTGTGATAATTTTTTTTAAATGAAAACATTCTTCATAGTTTTCGATCACACAAATTTTGTTTTGGTTTTTAGTTTTTTTAGTTTTCAGAAACAGGGTCTCACTACATAGTTCAGGCTAAACTTGAACTCACTATGTAGCCCAGGCTGGCCTCAAACTCTTGGCAATCCTCCTGCCTCAGCCTCTAGTGCTGGAATTACAGGTGTGTGCCACTATGCTCAGCTTAAATTTTATTTTTAATGTGCATTTATATGATGACTAAAGATGTTGGGTACTTTTTCATCTGTTCATTGGCCACTTGTGAAGTGTATGTACAAATCCTCTGTCCATTATTTTAAATTGAATGTTTATCTTATTAGGAGTTCTACTGTATAAGATTTGATTGAAGGAAAATGTTTTACAGTGTAAAAGGATTTGAAAACCATTGGCCAATATGACTCTTTTTGGTAGTTTCACCTCTCTTCCTCCTCTTTTTTCCTTTTAAATCTGATTTTACCAGCTCTCTTTCTCCAATGCAGGGACCCCATGCCATTGACTGTTTCTTGCTATACAGTTAAATTACTCCCCCCAACTTCTCTGGATCTGTGAGCAAAGTTCACTGTTTGTTATGAAGTGACTGTGTCCTCCCTCCAGATTCATACACTTAAGCTCTAACTCAAATCTGACTGTATTTGGAGAAAGGATAAGACCTTCATAGAAATAATTAAGGTGAAATGAGTTCATAAGGATGGAGCCCTGATCTGATAGAATTGATAGAGTCACCAGAGTGTGCTGTATGTGCAAATCCTTGTACTGTTATGGCAGCTGAGCTGATTCATATACCATGCCATTGCTGTTTTCTACCATTGAGTTCCATGTTGTCAACCTGTGAGGTCTTACTACGTGTGAGACCTGTTTACCACCACACACTCTGAGTCCAAAATTCAAACTCCATTTGTCAGTTGCTAAGATCTTAAATCTTCTTCTTGACCCTTTTCCCATTCTTCTTTCCTTTGAGTTTCTAGGCATCTTTTCCATGAATTTTTCTTTATATGACAAGCATATATCTTATTAATATTCAATTTTACAGTTACAGTTAGAGTTTTACAGCTTCTCAATTACATCGTCAGTCCCCTGACAGTCACATCATCCCCAGCTTCCAGGAGACAGACTCTACCCTTTCCCAAAACCCACCCACTTTCCCAGTACCATAATTGGCAGTCCAGAAAACTAAATGCTGTCCTTGATACCATCTATTTGGCTACCTAATTGCTTCTCTTAACCTTCTTTCCTTGCCTTTCCACCAGACAGAGGGGTTAAAAGACCGTCATGCTGGTTACATTTGTAAAACCCTCCATGTCCTCAAGCCCTCAGGTTCCTTCATAAAATGTCAAAATTTTACAGACAGAGAAACTGTAAGTGAAATGCAAATGAGGGGAGAGGATGCATAGCTGTTATCAGATTCTCCTCAATTTCTTAACTAAAAGCAAGGGGCCAAGGATTTAACTCAGTTGTTCCAGCACCTGCCTCAAAAGCGCAAGGTCCCGAGTTCAATCCCCGGTACAAAAAAAAAAAAAAGTGGCCAGTAAACAATGCTCTGGAGACACATTCTGGATTCTTCTGGGTCTGTCATTCATTCTTCTATGACTCTGAAAGAGGAGAGTTGGGAATTACTGGATCCAGAAATGCAGTTTGGCATGATGATCCCAGAGGGGCTGTGCCCAGTATTCAGGATGCTGCCTCTGCATACCCTGTCAGGTGCCACCAAATGTCCCTGCCAGTCCCTGACTCCTGAGACAGCAGCTGCTTTTCTGGGATCTTCTAGTAACTATGAATTTCCTTTATTGTTCCATAGAGCACTGATCTTGTTTCCTATTCTGTTAAATAGTTTCAGTGACCGAGAATTTGTTCCTGTCCCTCCTCTGTGTTTCTTTCCTTTTGCAACCTGACTCAGATCACCTTGACTTCTGTTTGCCCCTTGTGTTTTTCTTTCTGAGTTCCTTCTTCCATCTTGTCTACATGTAAGCCAGAGTACACTGAGGCATTTCTCAGCCCTTTCACTTTCCATCCACTAAAGAAACCAACTTGCAGTGGATGCACTGGAGTAGGTTCATACTTCCAGCAGGAAGATCAGCAGGGTGCATGGCTGCAGCCACTGACTGTCGTGTTCCATGAATTCATGCGGCCATGCAGGTGTTGCCCTTGGAAATTCTTATTTTGTTCTGCTATTTGTTAACAAGCCAATAGCTTTGGGGAACTTTGGAGAGCTTCCTGGAAATATCACCTTCCTTTTTGCTTCACTAATCATTCTAGACTCAGTACTCTGCTGAAGAGTGGGCATTTCTACTGGGCTAGCAGGGTGGGGTCAGCCAGATACAGAGGCACTTGACCAAGAGTTTTAAAGTCACGCAGCTCCTGCACCTGTTCCCTGCCATGTGTCTGCAATGGTTTCAGGTTTTCCTGCACCAGTCCAAAACTCTCTGGACACCTCTGGTCGGTTAGCATCCTAAAGGTTTCATCTGGGGCTTTGGTGACCCTCTCCTGACCCCAGTGAGCTCATGTGACTTCCCACATTGCATAAGGTATTCATTCCCTGGGAACCACCAAGAGAGTGGAAAAACTCTTCCTCTTTAAATGGTTCCCACTGGAGCTGTTTTTGCTGGACTGTGTCTCAGGAGCCCAAGATGGAAGCTTTCTCAGCGCCAGCTCTGGCTTCCCACCAGTCGTCAGGACTGGCCTGAAGAGAGCCACTGACTACACTCTTCCTCCATGGCTCTCCACCTGGGGATAAATGTGGTGTGACCTGGTCTACTCCAAAAGCTTCCAGTAATTACTAGTGAATTGGTTTACTTGGTTACGTTTGTTGAAAAGGAGCTTGCTTTGTCTTTAAATAAGTTGAGTGTTTCTAGCGTTAGAAATGCTTTCCAGTGTCCATGGCAGAAACAGCTGCTGTGTTTGTTTTAAATCTTACTTGAGCTCCCTTGCTCTTCTATTGCTAGGGCTGTGTTACAAGGGCCACTGTGGGAGATGGCAGGGAAGACACTTTTCATCTCAAATGTTAGCCAGACTCTCAAGTCAGGAGTTTGCAATTATAGATCTGAGGAGATGGCACATTTGATATTTGAGAGAAGCAAAATGAGCCCTTTCCACTTCCTTAGGTTCCCAGAAACATTTAATTTATTGCCTCAGAAAGTATTTATTGAGGCTCTATTATAAGCCAGGTGCTATGTTAGAAAAACCCACCTAGTCCACCTCATCTTGCCCTTGTGGAATATGCCTTATAGTAACATATAAAGAAATTGCTGTTTTAAATGAACTATGTCATTACATCTAATAGAAGCCATCCTAGAAAACAACATGGATGAAATAACCCGGAGGCAGAATTAATGAGTCACTGGCTGGCTAATTGTTGATTTCTGCCTTTATCTACAGGGACAGCATGCAAGATTCAAGAAGTATGTGGGGCACAGTGCACACGTCACCAACGTGAGGTGGCTGCACAATGACTCAGTGCTACTCACAGTAGGCGGCGCTGACACGGCCTTGATGATCTGGACCAGGGAGTTTGTGGGGACCCAGGAGAGCAAGCTGGTAGACAGTGAGGAGTCGGACACTGATGCGGAGGAGGATGGAGGTGAGTCCCAGCAAACTGTGTGCCCTTGCTTAGACTCCCCTTTCTTCTAGCCCCCCACCCCCTGCCGAGCCACTGCAAACCAACTCACTCCCCAAACTCTGTTGTTTGAGGCTATGACAGCGATGTTGCTAGAGAGAAGGCCATTGACTATACCACCAAGGTCTATGCTGTGAGCATCAGAGAAATGGAAGGCACCAAACCGCACCAGCAGCTGAAAGAAGCATCAGTGGAGGAAAGGTATGGTGTTGCAAGGGTTGTTTGCATTTATTACAGCTCACAAGAGACTTATTTCAACTAGAGTGTGGTTTTCATGACCCTCAAAGTTGCTACTTAAGTAAGTCTCTTCCTATCTGCAGAGTCTTAACCTATACACAGACTTTAGCTGGGGGAAATTGCATAATGCCATCAATACACAGCAAAGGTGGGTTACACTTTGTTAAAGGTGGTTATGGAGCATGACTTGAATAGACTTGAAATTGTGGGACTGGGCTTCCTTTGTCTGGAGAGGCCAGGATGGCCCAAAAACTGTCCTGAATTTAATGGCTGGCAAGAGAGCTTGCTGATTAGCAAGGTAGGAGGGAGGTCAGGTTTCTATAGTCATAAGGAATATTGTGGAGTTGTGAAAAATCGTCTTAACATTCTAGCCAGTCTTTTTGTTATGCTGTAACACTTGGTATTACTTTTCTTTCTGTGCCTTCATTTACCCAGATTTGTTCAGGGAGGTTAGTAATTCTAGGCCTAATCCAGTTGATGTTGTTGGCTTGAACGCTGAATGTAGGAAGAGGGTTTCTAGTATTATTTTATGTCTTTTATGATGTATGATAAATTGTCAAACATTTCAGAATTTCTAAAAAGAAAAGGTTGTATTTGTATAATTTACCATGTTCATACTTAGGAAAGCTAAATCTAGAATAAAAATTCTAATATCTAAAGAGAATTTCATGGACCTCAAAGATGTTTTAAGAATTCTGTGTGGGCTGTTCACCTTGTAGTGCCTTGGTGTTCACAATTCTAGTTATTTAGAAGTGTAATCTTTTGGGGGTTTTTTGGTACTGGGGATCGAACTTGGGACCTTGTGCTTGGGAGGCAGTCACCGGAACCACTGAGCTAAATCCCCAGCCCTACAATTCTAGTTATTTGCACTTGATAGGGCTCTCTGACTAATAATGCTAGTTCAATAAATATGACCTATCGCCTCCTACTATTAGATGGAGATTTAGATGCAAAGAAATAAGATGTGACTTCCCAACCCCCTGCTTTGATGTTAAAATGAGCTTGATAAGTGTTGGGTGTGCTATTGGCAAGAAAATTGAATCTAATCCAGAAGACCCCTAATTTTTCCCTAACATCTTTTTTAGATGCTACTAGGAAGGTTTAGAGTTCTATTTTGATTAAAAAAATTTTTTCTGCAATGGCCTATAATGTATAGTTTATTTTGCATGCAACATGGTTTTAAAATGACCACCCAGAGAAAATGATTTTGTAAGAATTGAGAAAAAAACCTGTAAACACATAAGTACATGAAGGCCTCCCACTTACATAATTGACCCTAAAAGAATTGGGCCTAAATTAAACACTTCTTTAAGCATTTTAATACTTTGCTGGTACTTCTAGAGATCTTGCTAGAATGCAGTGAACAAAACAATTTTAAGATAAGTACAGGGTCTGAAAGGAATAATCAAGCCTTTTCTATAGAGAGCAACTTCTTTGATAACTCAAAAAGCCTTGACAGCATCAGTGTGCAGAGAAGACTGTAATCAGAGAAAGAAAGCCAGCTGCACGCCATGCTTGGAGCATAGCAGGCCCACACCAGACAGGGGGCTAGTACTGCACAGTAATGATACCTGACTTAGCAGCCTCCATGGAGGGAGAGCATGATGAGAAACAAGGACAAGCAGTCTCTACCCATCCTCGTCAGTAATATTAAGGGAACCTGAACCTCAGAGGTGAATCTGTAGGCAGCTTCTGAATCACAGAAGAGGGAAGTGCTGGGCCAGTAGGTGCACTCAGGATTTGTGAAAAAGCAGGATGTACAACGGAATTGGGTATGTGACAACTGAACCCTGGGGGCAGTAGATAGGTGGATGAGACTCTTGACAGTAAGCTGTGTGGCACACCTTAGTCCTCAACTGGTGTCGAAAATGGGTTCCATGGACTCCAACATACTTGAAAGAAGGGAAGGGCAGAGATCGAAAAATGCTGTGGGTGCCTCAGACATCAGGAGCATGAAGCCCAAGCAGCTTCTCGCCTGGAAGTTCAGGATGGTCAATCAACAGCTCCTGATGCTGTTCCCTTTGACTACTTCAAGGATTTGAGATGTGAGAGGCCAGGCGTCTCCTTGACCTTCCCTTTCCTGTCCCCTTGGTGTAAATACTTGTAGACACCTGGCCAAGACTAACAAGGGAGAAGCACCGAGGACCAGTGGAGATGTGTGCTTGGAACAACTGCTCCATGCTTATCTGGTCCCTTAGCAATGTCTCAGGCAGTTCTGTCTCTAACTTAAATCCTTTTCCAGCTTCTAAAAACAGTTAGAAATTGGGAGATGAGCATAGCATCTGTCATATTGAGAAAAATGCCTTGAAGACAGCTGCACATTATGCATCAATCATTTTTTAAGCAATCAGGTTCTTAATTCCTAAATCATATGATAGTCGTGCATTGTTTCTAATGAGACTCAGTTATTGGATTTTTCTTCAGTTATTTGATTTTAAAATAGTTACGAGACTTTAAATTGTGCCTTTTTTTGCAGTTTCTTTCATGTCATGAGTTCTTATTCTTCTGAAGTCATGTGATTTGAGTTCCAGTCAAGTGAGAAAATTGAGAAAAAAAATTACAGTTGCTGTCAAAAGAATTCTGGGCTATATCTACCAAATATATAATCCCTTATAAAATTACCCACTTCACATTTGCCCTAGGACTCCAGGATGTTCCTTGACTAAGACTTGTCTAGCCAGTCCTCGGCCTCAGGTGAACATGCTGTCAACTGCGTGGCTGAGTGAAAGTCCTGAGGTCTTGTCCAGTTTCTTGAACCCATGCTTTTGCACCTTACCTGGACACTGAGGGCTCCCCCACACTGCTCTTCTTTCCCAGATGACTCAAATCTAATTCTTATCTAGAGGAACCTTTCCAAACATCTCCTGCCTCTCAGATTCCAGACTGTAACCTGGCGCACCCCTTGCTCTCAACTTTTGACCTCATCTCTTACTTCACCATGTTTTCTTATAATGTCCTGGCTTCTTTGTCCCTCTGCAAGCTCCAGTTATTTCCTGGTGCTTAAAATGTCAGGAAGTTCCTTCTAAGAAGAAAAGATTGAAGGAGGGGAAAACATAGTTTTGCAGTGCTTATCATCACAATACAAGGAATGCTATTCTGTATTCTGACTTGAGGAGAAACTGTCCCCCCTCCAACTCATCAAATGACAAAATCCCTAATGTTTGCTGTGTACCAAATTACTAGAGTTACCTAAAAAATTAAGAAGTTGCTTTTACATATCACAAAGGCCTCACCTAGATTTTATGTTGCTTTTGATTTCTAACTTAGAGTCATCCTGCCCAAAGTGGCCTTTCATTGGCTCACATGGCTAGAAATCCAGGGACAGGGCAACTTCAGGTGTCTTTGATACAAGCACTTAAATGTTGCTGTTAGGTTTCTCTTCTGTCCCCGTATCTTCATTCTGCTTCTTCTGGGTTATAAAAATTCTTCATGTAGCAAAAAGTCTGCAGTACCTGGACCTTTCAGTCTCTGTGAGTGATCTGCAGAAAAGAACTGCTTCCTATTCACAAGTCCTCACAAATGTCCTATGATGCTGTATTGGTTCAGGTGGGTCACATGATTACCCTTGAACCAGTCACTATAACCTAGGATTAAAGAGCTTTTGGCTGAGTATTACTAAATACATAGTCATATACCACCTTACTTTAGCACTGTGATCACTTACACTAGGAATCCAGAGCTGTTGGCAAAGTTAGTGATTGATCTCTAGATGCGTTCCAAACTGTAAATATCTACTGCATCCCATTCTTCATACCATATATACATGTTTATAATGCCCCTATTTTGAATTGTTATATATATATATATATCCCCTATAGTGAAAATGCAATTGCCACCTCCCCAAACCCAAAGAGAGATACCCCAGCATCTCAGCCTGTCACTCCATCTAGCCCTACATCCAGAATCTACAGGTACTGTGAAATGTTCTCATCCAGGTGCCAATAAAGCTCCTCATGGTTTTGTGGCTACTGGTAACATTGATTACCTTAACATACCAAGTAGACCATGGTGAAGAGAGAACAGAATTGGGATTTTTTTTTTTTTAATGCCCCTTCGAGGAAAGAAGAATGAGATATAAGATGCAGTGGTCACTGTTATCACATCCTCAGCTGGACAGGACAGTCAAGCATGTCTTCCCTTGTCATGTGTGTATTTTACACAACTGGGAGTGTCAGGAATGTTGGAAGATACTACCAGTCAGGATGTAAAGGTTTTGTTTGTGACAAATGATGTGAACACACAGAAGCAAAAACTTAAAGAGGTAACTCTGTTCTTGTTGAGGTGCAGCTTGCCAAGTCTCAGGTGCCCACTGGGAAATAAATGATGCCCATGTTTTGTCATTCTTATGGGAAAATTCGTACCTTCTGGCCTCCTTGGATTGCTCCCTGACTCTGGCTCAAGGCTCAGCTGTTCCCCAGATGCAGGTTGTTTTCACCAAGCCCTTGAGTCAGTAGTTTGGATTTTTTTCCAGTGTCCTTTATAAACAAGCACTGAGGCTTACAGTTTTGGGCTGTCTACCCAGGAACAAATAAAAGAAGGTGCAACTTCTGCTTTCTGTTTCTACACCATCTTTACAACATTATTTTACTTATCATAGCATTTTTTCACCTATTACTAAAAAGAGGGCCTCAGTCCCCCGCTTCTGTCTTCTTAACTCAGAAGCAACATAACTTACAGGCACAAATCAAAATCCTGTTTTGACCGTAAGGCGTATCTTTTCTTTCTCATAAAGGCCTTGGGGTCTGCTGCCAGCCTTTTTTTTTTTTTTCACTTTATTACAGGCTTGAAAAGGTCTTGTCTCCCTTAAATAAAAATAAGTAGGAAAATTAATTTTTCGCACTTGAATTGTCTCAGTTTAGTGTCTCATACTTATAAATTATAATTAACTATAGAAATTGAGATATTTATCATTTCAGTCACAGTTTATCAGCCATATTTAGTCTAGATATCCAGCTCTTTTTGCTTGGATAGGTAATATTGTTGCAAGGAAGTAACTACCGATGTTTTAGATGATGTGATGAGTTTGTGTCTCAGTATGCCGAAGAATGGGATTGAGGTCAAAGGAGGTTAAGAGTAGGAAAAGTTTTATTAAGAGAAAGCCTCTGAGAGGCAGGAGAGGTCCCCAAAGTAGGTGGCTGCTGAGGCTTTGTTTAGAGGTTTATACAGTAAGATCACATCACAGGTTAGCTTGGGTCAAACTACAACCATCCTGTAGGATGACAAGTGCAGTCACTTAGCTAATATTGATCTAATAGATAAATAAGGTACATAGCCAGGGTACACAGCATGGAAAGGAGCAAAGGCATTTCTGGAAGGGGTAGGAATGAGGGTCAGAGCATTCTGGTCGTCTCTCTCCATGTTCATTACATTGTTTCTATGTGTTTGTTACACTGCTTAGGCTTGGTGGACCAAATGGTATAGTTACAGTACAGCCTTCAGCTGTTGTTTATCTCTGGGGAGGCTCATAGGCCTCAGCATCATGTTTCCATCTTGGGGCCTAGTTTCTGTCAACACAGGCCTGGACTACAGACCTGGTTTCCCTCCTCTCTGCTCTGACCCTATCTTGGGCCTGGTCCCTTTCTAACTGCCTAGTAGTCTGTACCTCATTTACCTATCTGTAATATTATATACACAGCCACCTTTGTTTTCTAAAACAAAACCTTAAGAAGCAATATTTTTGTACACTTTACCACTCAAATTTTGTGTATTAAATACTATTTTTAGGGATAGGGTCCATAATAAAATTGAAAAGTCATTTTAAAAAATATATTTCTTCCACCGCCTGCCTCACAAGCACAAGGACCCGAGTTTGATCCCCAGTACCAAAAAAAAAAAAAAAAATGTCTGTCTCTGAAGGGCTGGGGATTTAGCTCAGTGGTTCCGGTGCCTGCCTTGCAAGGACAAGGTCCCGAGTTCAGTCCCCAGTAGCAAAAAAAAGTCTGTCTCTTAACATTATCTGTAATATTTATTTTTTTCTAAGGATAGAATTCCAAGGTTCAGCTACTTATAAGGGGAAATAGCACACATATTTTAAAGTAGAAATGCTCAAAGTTAAATTTTTAAACTTAATCTTCATCTGGGCCATGTTTTAAGGTAAAAGTCAATTGATGACAGTTTTATATCAACTTTGTTACTATTACCTCTCCAACACATGACGCCTGTGGCATCTTTCGATTCCTCCTTTTTCATTCGGAATCTCTGACTTTTATCAGGAGAGCTGGCTCAGTGAGACTGAAAGCAAAACTCATCATCCCTTGGATTTCTGCTTACATCTGAAACTTCAACAAGACCCAGTGTTTACTTTGAGAGTGGCTGGCTGCCTTCTGGCAAAGGCTTGAGGATGTCTTGTGCATGAATCCTACTTCTGAAACCAATCTCCTTAGTCCCAATAATAGGACAGCAATGTCAACAATGGCAAAGTGGCCACACAAAAATAGAAATTGTAAATTTTCTTTAGTTTTAGAATGCATGGAAAGCTATAGATGTGGTTACATAAAGGACTGGTAAATATTTCCTCAAGCACTGTTAGGGCTTTTAAAGTCCCCAGAATGCCTCAGTGAGATGTATAACCTTGTTTTCCAGGATTTTTCCAAGTACAACATATTTCTTTTTTTTTTTTTTTTGCTTAAATT
>NW_004624833.1:6573685-6618245 GCF_000247695.1 Heterocephalus glaber | reverse complement strand
ATTCATGGCTTCCAGCATGTTTCTGAGCTCATCTATTTTTTTAATCTGTTTCTGTTCTAGAGTCTCTAATCATGTCTTTCACTCTGCTCACCATCTCTGTAGTTACCTGGGAGATTATTCCTGCTTTGAATTTTTCTAGAGCCTCATTCATCTGTTTTGTAACTTCCTGTGCTTATCAGTTCAGGGTGTCCAGGTGGTTGATTATCAGACTTTTCCACCTCGTTTCCCTCCAGAATTTGCCTTTTGTGGGCTGGAAGTCTGAGTTTGTGCCTTACTTAAATGTCTTTTCATTTTTATTTTTGGTAACTGTCATTGGTTTAGTTCCTGGGTTGATACTCTAAAGTTGCTCATTGTAAGTATCTTTGTTGATGTATTTAGAATCCTTATGGAATGATTGCTTCTCAGAGGTGTCTTCCAGATATAGCTGGTCTTCAGGTTTTGAGTCTCTAATGGCTCTGAGGCTGTGTCATTTTCATTATACCAGGAAGAACAACTGATTAGATCAATCACAACACCTTAGCCCAAGTGATACAATCAGCAACACAATAGCATCAAGTACCTCTTAGAAAATGACAGTTTGTGGTAGTTATTAATCTATCACTTTTAACTGTGTGAATTAGATCAAAATCAAGGACTAACCCAACATATGTTTATAGTAAATAAACTCTTCAATATAGCAACTTTACCCTTCGGAATCAGGAGTTAGAAGGAGTTGAGGAGGGAGGGATAGGTAGGTAAAAGGATAGGGGAAAGTTAGCAGTGGGTCCTGAGGAAACAGGTAAGAGATGGAAAAAGAAGAAAAGAAAAAGAAAGAAGAAATCCGAATTAGGGCCAGAACAGGAACACAAAAGTAGATGAAGAACAATGTGGGACAGCAAGGGAGCAATGGAGAGACAGTGAGAAAGAAAAGAGAAAAGAAAGAAAAAGGAGAAAAATAAAAATTTTAAAAGAGTAGAAAAAGAAGAAAAAAATTAAAAATAAGAGCAAAAAAACCAATAGTGGTAATTTTGAAAATAACAAAAGATAAACTTGAAGGGCCTCCTTCAGGGTATGTCTCTGCTGTCACAATAGACAACACGGGCAGCAGTGTGCAGTTATAAGTCAATGAGTCTCAGTAAGCCAGTCACAGACCCATGAGATTCAGGCAGATTTCTGGTTGCAAGTCCCAAGTTGAGCTCCCTGTCCTCCTGCAGGGTCGAACTCTGCAAGGTTCTACTGCAGGTTCCAGCTGCCTTTTCCCTGAGGATAGCCCAGGTTCCGATGGGAGGTGATGATCCCTCCAACTTACCAAGTACAGTGGTCTGGTGTACCTTTATTGCAGAGATTCTCTTCACTTTTCCAGTGGGCTTCCATTTTCATCAGGGAGCCTGAGAGAGGCCCTCTCTCTGTTGTTCACTTCTGCAGCTCAGGACAATGGTCTTTATGTCCCCTTGCACCTCTGTAATGTGGGACCAGGTCAGGGCTCCTGGTTGCAAGTGGGCATAGCCTGCCAGACAGAGCTGGGCTCAGTCAGCCCAGGGCAATTTGCCCTTGAGGCTCTGACCACGAAGCCAGACCTTAGTCTTGAAGGATCTAAGAATATTTTTCCTGGAAGGAAAAGAAAAAGCTTAAAGAAATTTTGTGTCCTGGAGCTGCCATTTTTTCTTAGAAGTATAATTTAAAAATTATAATTTCCCTCATCTTCTAATTTTTACTCAACTTTCTTCTATCCTACCTCACATCTATCCCAGCTGCTACATGAGGAAAAGTGGCAGTGCCAGAAGTATTCTTAGCAAGGGATTATAGAGAGGAGATCTGTGAATATTCTCTTACATTAATATTTTAGTCTTTCTGGTACATATTCACTCGTCTTTAACATATGTTCCTTAGCAAACTAAGAAACCTTTTACCAAATGAAAACAAGAAGCAGATTTTGAGCCTTTTAAAGTAGTAGTACCTTCATTTGTTAAATGGCAGGAGCCAGCTCCAGTTGGCCTCAGAATTCCATTCTGGCAATAAAGTTTTCTAAACATTTCCTTATACTCTGCCTATGGATAATAAATATCCTAAAATTTATTTTCTACCTCATATTCCTTCTAAGGGAATTTGAATAGGTTTATGAACCAGAAGCAAAAATAAAGCCCTGTAAATAAAACTGTATGCCATAGGTTTATAAAGAAATGTTACCGGGCTGGGGATTTAGCTCAGTGGTGCCGCCACCTGACTTGCAAGCGCGAGGTCCCGAGTTCAATCGCCGGTACAAAAAAAAAAAAGAAATGTTACTGTGTTACTGGGCTCCTAGGTTCTTGTGTTCAGGTTCATTTGCTCACTGCTGATCAAATCAAAGGTGGCCATATAATTTGGGGAAAAAGAAAAGGAATTTATTCAAAACTGACTCTGAGGCTATTGAAGCAAACTTTGTGTGTGTGTGTGTGCACGTGTGTGCATGCGTACACACACACACACAAACACACGAGTAAAGAACAGAAAGGAAGAGGGACAGAGAGATAATGTAGATCTCCACACTATCACTTCAGCTATCTTCAGCCCATCCTCCTCCTCCTCCTCCTCCTCCTCCTCCAGGACAGGGAACCAGGCTCCGGCCTCCTGGGGGTGGCATCTGTGTATTTGGCCACTTCTTTTGGGCTGAGAGGAGGGGGTTTTGGTTCTGTGCTTAGCAGAAGGAGTTTGGTAGAAGTTGCTTATCTCTAAAAGAAAAAAATCTAGTTTTTAAAGTTTCATTTTGCAGTGCTGGTTACAATAAGGTTTTGGTGGTCCTGTTTTGTGTGTTTCAGTCCCAAATTAATACCCTGCTTTAATTCTTTATTCCTTAATTATGAGTCTGGTACCAGCTTTTGGGTCCTGAAGAGATTCTTTCCAGATTCTTGGTGTCCTGAACAAAGAATTGGCACACAGAAAAGGCAGCAAGGATTTACATTTGCTGAAGGTAGAAAAGTCATTTGCTCTGCAGAGTGAGAGCGGGCCAGAGAAAAGGCTCCCAGTGGCCACAAGGATCATGGGCAGGCTCTTTTACCTGGAATTCCTAGATTGCTTCTCCCTCATGCAAATAAGGCATTTGGGATGGTTGTCCTATTATTATAGACTCACTTGGCCTGGTGTCAGACTTAGGCTGTCCTATCCAAGGCTCACTAGGTTTTGCGCCACATATAAATGAGGAATTGAAGGTGGAGTTTTTCTGATTGGTCCCCGGTACAGTGTCTGGAGTGCAGTCATCCCAGAGTCTGTGTTCTGCGCATGCACTGTGGGTCTCTGGACTTTGACAGATGACACCCACTCAGTAGACCCCAACCCTAATCTCCTACTTCAGGTTCGTGACAACAGGATATTTTAAATTTCACCAGATTGTAAACTTTGTCTATAAGACTCTCAGCTCCCTGAGGGTCTGTGCTGTCTGTCATGATGCCGCCACATGCCTAACACAGTGCACTGCAAATAGGACCGAGTAAACAAATATTTCTTGTATGAGGAAGTGAGTGGAAGAATTTACTTAACCTGCTCCCCTTAACTAGTTGAGCAAATGAATCTGTCTTGAGAATGCTCTGCAAATTCATTCCTTGCCAGAGAACATTTTTATCCTTATTTTGTTAGCACCTGTGGGTGTTTTTGTCTTTGTGAGAAATCATATGGCACATGTAGAATCTGAGGATGTCCCAACTGGCCATGGGACTGCTCTTGGTTAATTTTTTGTTATTGTTTTAGGTTCATACCACCTGTCTATTAAGAATTGAAATGTTGTTTGGTTTAAATCTATTTAACTCCAACAAAAAGAAACCGAAGCTATCACATTTATTTTACATACGAAGCTTCTTTCTCATCGGATTTATAATGAATCAAATGACATGTTCATAAGTGACAGTGTTGAAAAATAGGAGATTTAGACAGATTTCCTCAAGTTAAACCACCATATATAGGCAATCCCAGTTTTTCTTCTAACCTTTTATGCTATGTTTAGAAGCTGAAATCTTCTGGGAAAACCTGCCCCCAATTTGAAAAAAAAAAAAAGATTCATTTAATCAGTAGCTGTGGGAATCTCAGGCTTGCTGAGCAGGATGGAACGAGCAGAGAGTGCTCCCCTCCATGGTCATGTCCACCTTGAGTCAGCCTGCTCTCCCATTTTCCTGGGCTCTGTGGTCCTGAGAAATGGCCTTTGTCATCCTTGATCAATAGCTGCTTTGTAAACTTGTATTGTTAGAGTTGCTAAGAACTGATAGTCCTATTAAACAGGCACTACCAAATTTTAACATACTGAGACCTATCAACCCTGCTAAAGCCTGTCTTGGAGCTTGGTCCAATAAACAGGGAAGAACCTTTCATTCTAAGTTTCCATCCCATTTGGGAGGACAGACTGACCTTCCAGAGCCTAAGTGTGAGCACATAGCCCTGTGACTGCTTATGTGTTGCATAAAAGCTAAGCTCAGCCCTCGCCACAGGAGAGGGACTGCACCTGTGCAGGGCAGACGGGGAAGCCCCTTCCCTGCCTTTCTGGGCCAAATTCCCCTTCCTCGCTGCACCCCTTAATTCTGCCAGAGTTCTGCATTCAGTTGATACGACCAAATTCTTTTATTTTTTTGAATGAAGGTGGGTGGAACTGAAATGACAGTATCTGTTAAACTCTGAAATGCTGACATAAATCATTTCTAAGGCCCATGTTTAGCTGGGTAACTCCACTAAAACCTGAATAGTTAGCTGATTTCTATTTAAAGTTAATGCTATTTTCAGAAATGATTTTTCTTATTTAAGTCAACCCCTTGGTTTTCTGTGTTGGTTGGGAAAGCAGTGATTTCTGTATAACAGATTATTTTAGGAATTAAGACTGCCATTCATTATAGAATTGTTTGTTCACTTTTTATCACAAAGAGTGTACCAGGCATAAAAATCCAGAGGTAAAGTGCTAGAAAAGTATTTTTTCAACAGATTAATGTACCTAGGTAATCACACCCATAGTAATTACACCCATAGTGTAATCAGTTGACTCAAACTTACAAATGAGATTTTTAAAATGCACCAAACATAGGTAAGCACTTTTCTTTCAAAAGAGTGCCCATTAGAACAGTATGGCAGAGTTGGGTCTGATTATTTTAATCAAGTCTCTAAACATCTCTCAGATACTCCATTAGGAGTAGATGCTGCAGGGACATTTCTACCATATGTCCCTGAAGATAAAGACTGTATCTTAAATTAATATTTGCTCCAAAAGACCGCAATAGGGCTTAGTTTTGGGGATGTCTTATTTTTTTATGTACAACAACCTGTATTTATTCATGTATAAAAATCTACATTTGTTCAAATAAAACTGTGTCATCTTCTTCTGGAACATCGTCATAACTCTCCAAACCCTGAATTCTGGCCTGAGCTTCTTGGAAGTCCACTTCCTGTAGAACCATTATCCCTAATCTTTCATGTCCAGCAAGAGATCTCACCTTACATGAATGCTTCTCGTCCATGTAGCCAACTCATAGTGCGTCAGCAACACAGCTGTCAGTGATTTTATCCCATGAATTCTTCATCCAAGTCACAACCTCTTGCAGGCTGGGCCTCACAAAGTTTCTCTTAAAATCAAGGGTTAATTGGAGTGGTAACAAAAATGATGACAGTTAAGGATTATTGTCCACTCAAAAGTGATGAAAAATTGCAGGCACCAAAATTCAGGAAACATTTCTTTATTTCACATGAGTGTATTAAGTACGTCTGTCACAACAACAATGTATTGAATTATAAAGATTCCTATTAGACACAGCCATGTTCGTTCGTTATCAAGTGCACACGTTATTCATCCGTTGTGTCTGTGCTCTGGTCATTTGGCAGTAAGTCTCGAGTTCATCTGTTTACATAGGTTTACCTCTCATCCAAAGGTGCCCACTTGGGCGTCTACAAATACTTAATTATAATTTATATTATCATTTATTTTAAATATTAATATTTATATTTAATAATATTTCTATTTATATTTAATTATATATTAATATCATTACTTTATAACTCAATACATCCAGTGTGTGTTGCAAGGGTCATACTAAATGCATCTGTCTGGCTGAAGATCTTAACTGAGCCTTATTTTAGGGCCAGGGCTTATGCTATGAGCATCCTGAAAAATTATGCTAGGGCTTATTTTCGGGGAAATACAGTATTGGTGTGAAGTCAAAATGTAGTAAATAAGGATGTGTTTGCAGAAGTGATTGTTAGGGTGCACGATTTGTGCCCCCTGAAATGACGTTAGTGGACTGTACAGTGTAGAATATCAGAATGCTCTCGTAGCTGTCTTTCTAGTACTGACATGACTTTGACCTGACCCCCCCCACACACTCCTCTGAAGCTCATGTCCTCTCTGTCATTTTCTGCCCCTCCCAATTCCTGTCATTTATCAACTTCCTGGGTCTGAGACACTCAGTCAATGTTCAGCTGGTCAACCACAGTTACCCCCCTGCCATGGTTACATCATCACTCAGAACTACTGTACTCTCCGCTGTAGCTCCTCTCTTCTCCTGATTTCTCATTCCCACTTGTACCTGATCTTTACCCTCCTGGAGACATCTGATGCCTAGACTCTTCCATTTTTTACAAGTTCACTAGCCCCTCCTGAACTTTTTGGCCTAAATACCACTCTCCCCATCCTCTTGGTCCTTAACCCCCATATTCTCCTACTGCCTACCCGCTACTTTTCTAACTAGAAAATCATGAGTCAGTGCAGACTGCCACCATCAGAGATGCCACACTGCCAGCTGTGCTTAGATCCTCTATACTGCTGGTTCATTTTCATTCTTCTCTTTGGTCAAATTCTGCCACCTTCCAGCAGTCAACCAGATTTTTGTCCTTTCCATAGCCAACTGCCCTGTACTCTTGGCAGATGCTCTTTCTTCCCTCCTTCATTTAGAAAATAGAAGGCATTACACATGAACTCCATCTTGACAGTTCTGTCTCTAGCTTCCTTCCCATCCCCCACCTACATAAACCATTCACCTCCTTCCTTCACAGAAGAAAGATGTCTCTTCTCCCATTCAAGACTGCACCCTTAGCTAATGCTTAGACCCTAGCTTCCTTCTAGCCATGGCTCTCATCTTCTCTTAGCTGATTCATGCTCTCATCCAGGAAACACATTTGTCTCTTCCATTGCCACCCAACTCCCTTCAGAAAAAACAGATCCTTTGCTCTTGTACACTTACATATATAACCCTGCCCCAACCCCTCTCATCCCAGCTTCACAAAGTTTTTTCTTTTACTCTCTGTCCTCTTCCATCTTTTCTGGCCCTGCCATTCTGATGACATGGATACTTCCACCAATCCACTCAACTTTCTTCAATTTTTGTCTTGCTAAAGGGAAAAATTTGTCTCTCCTAGAGTTGCATTGTGCAAAAGAAATATAATGAAGCCATATGTGTGCTTTTTCTAGAAGCCATGTTAAACAAGTTAAGAGAATGTAAGATTAATTTTTAAAATATATTTTAACTCAATATATTAAACATAACCTACAATCAATATAAAATGAGTTATTTTACATTCTTTTTAAAAATTATTTCTACTAGGTCTTTAAAATCTTATGTGTGCTTTATATAGTTACAGCATATCTCAATTTGGAGTAGCTCAGTTTGCGTGCTCGGTAGTCATGCGTGGCAGTGGCTATCATGTTGGACAGTGTGGTTATGAACATATATCTCCCCTTTACCTTTTTTAAACAACCTCTCCTAGCTTTCCTCATCTCTTTCTTCCCAGTGTTCTTCCTTTGCTTCCTCTTCCAGCTCTTCAATACTGTTGGTCCTCAGGATTTCACCTTTGGCTGGCTTTCCCTTTTACCCTGTACCCTCACCCTGATTAATTTCATATGTCTCATCCAGATGCTGGTGCTTCCCAGGGTCATATTTCTGTTACCCACATTTAAGCTGAAGTTCCAAGTGATAGACCATCTGGCAGGTGTCCAAAACTGAACATGCCAGAAGTGAAGTCATCATCTTCTCTCATAAACCCTCCTCAGTGGTACCATGATCAGCCCGGATGCCTAAGGTAGAAAACTGGAATTCTTTACTCTTAGTTACCCCCATTCCATCCTTTATCCCCTCTTTCATCCAAATAATTTTATATTCACCTAAAATGGCCAACTCTGAGACTGCATCCACAATTTTAAAAACAAAACAACAACCTAAAACTTTGTAATAAGCTTCAGTCAAGAGTATATTCAATCTGGAAGGCTTTCTTCAGGACATCCCATGGTTCTCCTGTCTGACTCTTTCCCTTAACTCCCGTACTGAGAAGCACTGTAGATGGTTCTGGAAGGCGTAGGAACACATTAATAGAATCCAGTTCCTTTATTTTAATAACAGACAGCTTCTATGGCTTTGTAGACTTTCTCTAAACCTAGATTTATCCTACAGATCTTAATATCTTCTCTCCCTTCCTTCTTCCTTCCCTCCCTCTCCCCCCTCTGTTTTCTCCCCTCCCCCCTTCTTTGGAAATCTGAATCTAATATGCCTCCTTTCCCACACATGTACAAACAGAATTTTGCATGTGTCAGGGGGGTTCATTGAGACCCAGAAGCCATCCATGGGGTCCAGGTAGCAGATCCTATTGGAGAATGATTCTAAAATAGAATCCAGATTATGTTCTACTTACCATTTAAGACCAGGATCCAGGGATAAGTAGATTTCCTAAGACAATTTGGAAACTCTTGGAGCATTTTATGGTACATTTTTGGAATCTGGACCAAGTTATACTTTCTCCAAGGACACTTTTGGCATTGCATATTGTCTGACTAAACACTAAAAACAATTTCACAATTGTATATTGTGGCTAATTGGAACTGAGCTTCTCCTCTCCCACATCCTTCTTTAGAAAGCCTGCTTGGAGCACCTTTGTTTCCCTCAAGCTCTTGGAGCCTCCCTCTCCAGTTGGTTCTCATAGTGGTGACTCAAGTCATTGCAAAGCTTCCCGAAGAGCCTTGGCTCTAAACTCCTGTGCATCTAGGGCCATAGTGTGCTCTGCTCTTCCCCTCCCTGTCCAGTCCAGCACCTTGGAATGGGGGAAATACTCAGGCATTGCGTAGCCTCGGGGACCTTTGTGGGGCATAAGCCTATGTCTGATCAACACTCCACATGCCCTCCGGTGAGTCTGTGCATTCTCTTCAGCAGCCCAGCTTCTGGGAAATTGATAGCCATAGGGACTGACCTTCCAGAGTCCTGCCATGCCTACAGAAGATGCCACCTATTTTCACAGGGGCACAATGTGATGATTTCAGACACAGTTTTGCGGGGGGGCGGGGGGCGTAGATCAGCAGCAGCCTGGGCCAGCACTGGGCCCAAGAACAAGGCAAGCACCAAGTCACACGCTTGGTTCACAGGTCTCCTGGCTTCTTCCTACCTTCACCCTGTCAGCCTGGGCGGAGCTCCTCTCCTGCTCTGTCTGGGCTCAGTCCTGCCCGTCAGCCTTTCTCACGATTGTCCAGTTTGCTCTCTTGCCAGTCTCCCTCCTTAAATTTCTTGCCTACTCGAAGCTTTCTCTCCCTTTGTTTCCCTGAATCACTTCAGAGCCCTGCTTCCTTTTGTGTTTCTGCCTCTCCCACCCCTTTCTGCCCCTTCACCTTCACAGCACTTCACCTTCCTGAGTCTTGGCCAACTCCCAGTTCCATTCACTGTCTTCCTGGCTTTCCCACTTGGGCCAAATGGGAACAACAACCTAGAAAGAGTTTATTGGACTGAAAAGTGACTGAGTCTCCCCTTGGCCTCAGCTCTTTCCCACCTCAGCAAAGCTTTCCAGACTCACATTTCCAATGGAATCTAAATCTAGAAGGATTTAGATCTGCTGAAAAATGCTAAATCTAGAGTGTTTGACTGTGTTTGAAATTTTTGCCAGTTCCTCCCACGTCTCATGTTATGAACACTTTATAGATGCTTGGAAAGAAACCTTTAATACTTGTATTGTGTTTTAACTTGCTTTCCTTTGGAGGCAGGGAATTGTCAAGTAAGTATCCCTTCCGTTCTGGAAAAGTACAGGTGCTGGGTAAACAACCAGTACCAAGTGTTCATGCAGAATCCACAAGCACCAAGGGTTAATACTTAAAATCTGCTAAATTTGCCACAGTGCAGGTTTCTTGCCCTTGCTCCCCTCATCTTTAGTTTTGAAGCACTGCAGCTGTAACCATATGCTTGTGAAACAAGAAAGAATCATTCTGAGATTGCTTTACTTTTCAGTTTCTTTACTGAAAATCAAGGTGAAAAGCAGCAAATTGCGTGTGTATATATACAATGTGATGTATATATAAATGCACAGTGTTTGTGCTCGTATGCATACTCTACACTGTATAATATGTTGTATATTATACAACCTGCGTGTAACCTGGAGACGAGCCCTGTGTTGAATCTCAAATGACACCTTCTGAACCGTGCTGTAGCCCCAGCATCCGCTCACTCTCATCACAGCCCCAGCTTGCTTTTGTCATACACTGAAATGTCCTTAGGTGAAAGAAGAAACCCACAGATTTCATTTGAAAGTCCCACTAAAACAGAAGAAAGAGCAGATGCCCTAGGAAGGGATAATTAATGTGCAGGAAGCGTCTAGTTGTGAGAACTGGCATGCCCGTCCTCAAGATTTTGCTCAATTTGGCAGAGATGATGTCAACTGGGGGTGTCATTTGGTAGAGATGTGCTTTCTCTCCCCACCCTTCGTTAGTGATTATAATACCATTTGGTCCAGTTATCACTCATGATTATATAATGTGTTTTTGTTGAAGAGTTTCTGAGAAAATAAAGTACCTTGTTTCCCCCTGTGCAAACTCCCACAAGCTGTTCTAGCAGGCAAGCTGACCTACTGAGACATGCTGGGAATTATCAGGCTAAATTATGAGTCAAACTTAATTTGGGAACCAAGCGTTCATTATGCATCACTCCCTGTGATATCCAGGAGGATGTCATCATTTTTTTTCTGACAAGCACTTTCTCCCTAGCACACTCTAAAATAAGCATCATCCCCTGGTGCAAAGGCACGGTGAGCGTGCAGGAAGCATTGACAGGGCTTCCTTTTTTCTCCCTATTCTGTAGGCGCTTTAGTGCAGTTTGCCCAAGACGCCAGGGTATGAGCTTTCTGAATTTGTAGACTGGTGCACTTTTTCATTTCTGTTTTAGTTCTTTGCTGGCATGCTGGGGAAGCATGGTTTGTGCCACACAGGAATGTCTGTTCACTTGGAAAATGCTTGTGCATGAATGAGGTGGTTGCTAATGCTGCTCTAAACTGTACTAAGTTTCTTACTTGGCTTTGTTTGCTGCTTCCAAGGGGATCAAGGTAATGCTTTTTCTTTGCCTCTCCCAAGAACAGTAACTGATATATATGGAATGTGCAGCAAAAGCTGGGACAGGTATCCCTTCATCCACCGGTTTCTTAGACTTACAGTGTGATTTAAGGGAGCCTAATGCCACCAAGAAGTGGCCTGCTCATCAGGTGTCTATTAGGACTTCCTCCTTATAAAAGCTGTTAGTTGAATTTGGAGGTCCCAATCCCCAATACTGAGAAAGGACAAGCAATCTTTGGTGTGGTGGTAGCAGCAGAATGTAGACTATAACCCTAAGGTATGGGACAGTATAAGAACCATGCAACCTTGCATCCCTCTGCTTCCCAACCTAAGGCCTGTTCCAAAGCCTGGCTTGTAAGTCACAGGACATCCTGATCTTTGACTACCTAATTCTGAACGACACTGGCATATCCCTGTCTAAAAAGTGGCCAGTGTGTTCAGGGAGTGTGGCCTCTTAGTCCCATGTATAGGCTCCTCTTTAGTTAAAACAAGCCCCCAGGTCAGAAGCTCCCTCTGTCCCAGGTAATGCTATGTTAACCTTAGGCCCGGCTCAGCACTGTGAACCTAGGCCTAAGCACAGGGGACCACTCCTGTTAGAACCTGCCTTTCCTAGGGTGGTAGAGGGAGGAGGGCAGGCCAGAGCAGCCCCGGGTTGAGGGTGCTCCGGTGGGGAGGAGGGTGAGGAGTCTGGCCCTGGCCTCAGCCGGCCACCAGGCAAGCAGCTGGCAGCCTCTTGTTCCATGCTGTCCTTCCTCTGGCTTCTCTGTGTTCCAGACCACCTGTTAGCCGAGCAGCTCCTCAGCCTGAGAAACTCCAGAAGAACAACATCACCAAAAAAAAGAAACTGGTTGAGGTGAGGAGATTAAACTATTGTGGTTCTAAACTGATACTGATGTTCTGAGGCTGCCTAGAAGACATCTCCGTCTTTCTGTCCCACGGATACCATCATGAGAACTGCAGTGGATCTGCTGGCTCCCCGTTAGCCACCTCTCCCTTCTGTATAACATTGTGTCCCCCCACCCCTGGGACCAGAATCATCCACTGAGTTCTAGTCCTTATGTCTTAATCTCTGTCATCAGTGCCATCAATGTCATCAAGTCTATCAATGCTAACTCTAAAATGTCCCATTTTCCTCAAGCCTGGCTCCCTTCCCCTATATCTCCTCAACTCAGGCCCTCTGCATCCCTTTCATGGACAAGAAGGAAGAGATGGGGGAAAAGAGCAGTTATTCACTGTCTTTAATGGTACATGAGTCCTTTCCAGGTGACACTTTACATACTTCACATGAAGTGTTTTGTGCAAGCCTCTCACACACGAGGGTAGGTAGGACACTGTGGGCGGGAAAGTTAAGGGAGTGGTCATGTCCAGTGGATAAGACCACCACCCTGGGGAAAGATGTGGGCTCCGTCTTTGAGATTTAAAGAGCAGCTCTAGTAAACCTATCTACATGGAGGGACCAGCCAACTCACAGTTCATGCTTTAAAGTATAAATCAAGGGGCCAGGGATTTAGCTCAGTGGTTCTGGTGCCTGTCTCACAAGCACAAGGTCCCAAGTTCGATCCTGGGTACAAAAAAATAAATAAATTAAAAAGTATAAATCTTTCATGTTTGATCCCAGCTTTAGGAGCCAGGAGAGTCCCACTTTGCCACTGGTGTTCAAATCCATGGTTTCAGAACCTTACCCAGAGCCACTTTCCAAGCTCATTGCCTGTGATTCTCCACTGCAACTCAAATCTCCAACCCCAAACTTACCACTTAATGTTCTTGACTTTGCCTTGGACTGTCAGGTCCCAGTGTTTTGATTCCTTCTGTTTCGAAAGCCCCTGTCTCTGCTCCCTACACCCAAGACCACCTTTAATGTCTTCTCTGCCTGATCTTCCCTGATGCCCCTTACCCTAACCCCACCCCACCCCTCCATCCCCACCCCTCCCCCACAGCCCTCATCACATCTCTAGTGCCTGTGTTCTCTTAAATTTATCTTCTCTTCTAGACTGTAAACTCAGTGATACCAGAAAACCTGTTTTCAGGGTTTTGTGTTTTTTTAATTGCAAAGGGGACGTTTTTGAGATTTATCAGGGACCACTATACCAGTAAGGAAATACAGCTAAGCATCAGGAAAAATGGGATCCATGGCCTGAAAAGCTGGAATGACATCTCTCTTCGGCCTTGTGTATGTCTAATGCCTTCTTCCTGAAGACTTCTTGAACTTTTGTGCCTGTACATGGTTAACTGTAGGTGCCTCCCAGCACCTGAGTTTGTATCTCCTCAGCAAATTAAACAGCTCAGCCTACCAGTGTCCCCAGTTCCAAGTACCTAGTCAGCTGTCCACTTGGTCCAGGAGCAGAGTTATGTATTAAACGCAGCTTCTGGGGAGCACCTTAAGCGGGGGAGTCTGAGAGGTAGGTAGAGACTCAGTGAGCAGAAAGGAGAAGGCCTTTCCAGATGAGAGATATTTTGTGTTTGTTTTGGTTTTTTGGCTGTATCAGGGTTAAACCCAGGGTCTTCACACTGGGCTATATCCCCAACAATTAAAAAAATTTTTTTTGAGATAGAATCTTGCTAAACTGCTAAATTGCCCAGGCTGGGCTTGAATTTGTGATCTTCCTCTGTCTCCCAGATTACTGGAATTATAAGCAGGTGCCAGCAGAGAGATATTTTTTAAAAGCAAAATCATAAAGATATGAAACCTTGTGATATATGGACAAAGTAGTGCCCAAAGAGTGAGACAGTCAGATGTGGAAAGGGGTTCACTACACAGATTTAGAAGTTTGAGCTTTAGCCCAGAAGCAGCAAAAGGCAATGAATGCTTTGAGTAAAGAGGTGTCATGGTATTTAAGAGAATTAATCTGATGTTTCCAATTGGCAAGCTTTGAAGAGAGGAAAGGCCAGAATCAGGGAAACGAGAAAAGAGGGACCCACATCCTGTTGACCTTATGCCCACCAACAAGAAGAGTGCCAGGCATAGGAGAGCTGCCTGGTACATCTGTGTTAAACAGAATTAAGAACTGATCTGAATCAGCTGCTGCTCTGTCATAGATGACAAGACAGGAAGAAGAGAAAGACTGAACCCAGGATAGTATCTTGTTGCTGGGGGAAAAATGCAAATGTGCAGAAACTTTGTAGGACAAGTACCAGCCAACAGAGCGAAAGTGGCATTTGCCCAGTATTCTGCTCTGCCAGTCTCAGCCCCCTTGATGGGAGTTGACCAGAGCAAATCTCTGAGCTGCCATTGAGCTCACCTCAAGAGTGCCTGCCAAGGCACAGGCATAAAACCTCTATGTAACCTTTATAGGGCATCAAATCTATAGAGCTTGGCTTACCTAAAAGAACCAGGAAATAAATCTGGCTTAAAAGTCGCTATACTTCTGTGTGATAGCCTGATACCTCTAACATTTCAGAGAACTGAAGAAAGGATTGTGTTTTAACCTCAGCGAGTCAAAAAACAAAACATTTCAGTGAATGGTGGCCTCCCCAACCTCACCCTTTCCATGACATCTGTGGCTGTTCGTGTAGCATGGGTTTGTCCTTCTGCTCTTACTTCCTCTGAGGGTAGCTTTAATCTGTGTGTGAGCATAGGAGCTGGCTCTGGACCACGTGTTTGGCTATAGAGGATTCGACTGCCGCAACAACCTGCATTACCTTAATGACGGTGCCGACATCATCTTCCACACAGCAGCGGCTGGCATTGTTCAGAACCTCTCCACAGGTAGCTGGTGGGGGAAGAGCTGCCTTCCAAACACCCTGCCGTATGTTTTCCCACTCTCTAGATGCCCCAAAGCTTAATCATTCTCCTTCCCTTTAGAGCCATTCCTCTCATTTCCAGGCTAGTATTGTTTAGTCCTGGAAACAGTCAGAGTCAGTTCTAGGACTCAGTGCCCTCTTCCATTCTGGCCTGAGCTCATCCTGATGTTAAGCCCTAGAGGGGAGCTATCCATACTAACATGAGATCCTTCAGCATTGAGAGTAAGATGTGGGAACAAAGAAACTCCTCAGAGACTAAAACCAAGAGCAAAGTGGAGGGCAAATTTTTCTCATTAGTTTAAAATAGTGACCACTTTTTTTTAGCAGCTCAGACCTTTGAAGTTTTGTTTGTTTTGACTCTTGAGTCATATTTACAATGAGAATAATAATAAACAATAAACAGAAATACCCCAATGTGTTCTTTAACAGCATGACAGCTCCAATTAAAAAATCGTTAAACAGAAATATTTCAGACAGAAAGAAATATCCAAAAGCTAACAGACATCCATATCTTTGCCACCAGATTTAAGTATGATAACATTTTGTCTTATCGATTCATATTTCAAAACCTTTTTTCAATTTTTATATTCCTTTTCAGTTCTGTGCAGCTGTCATGCATAGATTTGACAGTGAAATCATCAAGTATATATTGATTTATGTCTCTATTGGGGAAGAAGACTTTGAAATCTTCAATACATTTCTCAGTTTTCTAGCCACATAGTATTGTAGTAACAATGTGCTATTTCCTTGTATATCAACACCATCTTGCATATCATCACCTCTCTGTTCTTGGCATTTGAGTGGTCTTACAATGGTCACTTTGGAAATCAGCAAACTCATTTGCTACAATAGATGATAAAATATTTCTTACCCTTTTTTCCACTTTGCTTGGCATATGTTGAATTAGAGCTTTGGGGATAAAGCCATGACCTGTGCCATCCAGGTACCCAAGTGGATTGATACTTGGAGAATAGAAGTGATTAAAAGGGTTCCCTAGGTATTTCTCACTCCATGTTGTATTAGTCACTTTCCTGTCACTGGGACAAAATCCCTAACACCTGAAACTTAAAGAAGAGGTTTATTTTGGCTTACAGTTTCAGTGAGTTCAGTTCATGGTTGACAGGCTCTATGGCAAAAATAGCATGGTGGAAAGGCCTGGTGTAGGAACTCTTCTCACATCATTGTGGTCAAAAAGGAGGGAAGAAAAGAAGAAGGGTGAGCAGCAGCAGGAGCGGCAGGCACAGCAGCAGCTGGAGACAAGAAAATACTTTTCCAGGTCACATTCCAGTGATGGGTTCATCTCATAACAGCACGTGCAGCTATGAACTCATCAGTTAAATTAACCTACTGATGAGGATAGCACCCCCATTATCCAGGAAACTTCCAAAATCCTTGCCTCTGAATGTAAGACTTTTGGGGGACAGTTTAGATCTAACCCATAACACAGACTTCCCTTTATGATGAATAAGTGCCATTTTGCTCAGTAGAACATTACCTCTGGAGCCTGTCCCCTGCCTTGAGCAGAAGTAGACAATGAGAAGCCATCAATCCTGTGCGCTGGGGAGGAGGAAACCTTGAACTTTATCATTTTGGACTCTAGAAGCCTTTGTATTTGTATTGTTCTCCAGACCCACATACGTCAGTGAGAAAGATTGAGGTAGAATTTGAGTGTATTTGGTGATAAAGAACAGGTCTTCTCCTGGACCTATGAGAGAATATGTGAATTTTTTAAAAAGATCTCCAGTCTCCCCAGTGCTGATTCTGAAAGTGAGAATCTGGGAGCTTTAAGCTCTTGCTTTGATAAGGAATCTCCAAAGTGTCCACATCAGCTTTGAGGTTACCCTGGAAGGTGTTTAGTTTCTGTTCACCTTCCTGTGATCTCTCTCCTAGGCAGCCAGAGCTTCTACCTGGAACACACAGATGACATCCTTTGCCTCACAGTGAACCAGCACCCCAAATACAGAAATGTGGTGGCCACCAGCCAGATAGGTAGGACGACTTGCAGCAGTTAAGCAGGGATGATACTTATTAGCATTATTGGAACACGAGGTGTTTGCCAACATTCATCCATTCTTATTGATGTTGCTATTGATTTTTTGAACTTTAAATGTATCTATGTCATGTAAGTTGACACATCCAGTGATTGGTGATTCTGAGAAACCATAAAGGCAGACAAGAACCTGATAATCCATAAATGGTTGGTCTTCATCCCTGTGAAATTGTGAGGATAATTTTTAAGACCCTAGAGAGGCCCAAGACTGAAGATAGTGCTTGGCAAGAGTAGATCACAGTATGTGTGCCTGGCTCTTCTGGATCCTAGGAAACTGCCAGTAACAAATGTGAACTGATTCACATTTGTGAAAAATGTTTGTTCATATGTTTTGTTTTTATTTTGTCATTTCAAGGGTAGCTTTTACACAAATATTTTCCTGCTTGTTTTCATTGAACCCATGTCCATTTTTAAATTTAATTTGGAACTTTCTGATGCTGGTGTTGAATGCTTTACTATTAGAAACATGACTTAATTTAGCTGTTGTTTTCCCTTGACGCTTCTTCATTGCCATTGCCCACCCAATGCAGGTGATATCACGGAAACCCCAGGTAAGGCTGTTCCATCTGTGAGTAGTTTAAATCTGCACAGCAAAATCATGTCAATGTATCATGTTTGCTGATTGTATCTGGTTGAGTTGCAGATACAAACCATTGACCTCACCAGTTTGCTTTGTATAAAATCCTCCGTAAGTGTGTGTTTGTGTGTGTGTGTGTGTGTGTGTGTATGTATGTTGGACATAAATGTCCATAGGGCTCTGCCTTCAATAGACTTGTGTTCAAAACAAGTTTTCCACTGTCTTTCTCTGATCAGGTCAGACTATAAGCCCCTTATGCCCAGTAACTGTAATGCCCCTGCAACTTGTCTAAGGAAGATGTTAACTTGAAAGCAACCATTGCTGTGTTCCACTGTTCACTGTTGTACTCTCCCACACCCAGGAACAACACCTTCGATCCACATATGGGATGCCATGACCAAACACACCCTCTCCATGCTTCGGAGCTTCCATTCCAAGGGGGTGAATTATATCAACTTCAGTGCCACCGGAAAGCTCCTGGTATCCGTGGGCGTGGACCCTGAGCATACCATCACTGTCTGGCGATGGCAGGAAGGTAAATCATGCTGGGCTGTTCTCTTCCCTTCAGGGGGCCTGCGGGTGGCATGGATTAAACTGGAAGCCAGATCTCCCTCACTCCAAAGTCTACCAGAAGAGAAGCTGCTCCTTATATGCCGCTGCGAAATGCCCACCACCACTACCCCAAGGCAGAGGCTGGCCAGGGAGTTCTGAAATGCTTACAAAGGGTCTCTAAGTACTTTGGGAAGGTGTTGATGCTGGCAGCTTTCCTCCTCCTCCAGCAGAGGCAGCATCCCCCCATTTCTGTCTTCACTACTTTCCTACCCAAAGTCTTCTTTCTTTTGGCCCCTGGGTGCTGCTCCAGCCTTACCACCTTTGTCGCTGCATTGTAGAAACTGGGATGACTAATAACACTATGATCTCAGGAGCAAATTTTAATTTTTAAAATATTTTTATATTTTAACTTTTTGAAATGGGGATTCATCTTATAATTGAAGTTTATATTTAATGTATTTCTTTATTATTCTCCCCCAACACCACATACACACACATACCACACACACACACACACACACACACACACACACACACACCAGCTTCTACTAAATTTATGGTAGTCATACAATTAAAGATGGTACTGCTTTGGCAAAAGCAGATCCAATTAGTGTGGCCATTAATGAGGTCTGTCTACAGTGGTATCTGGGACATGCTGAGCAGGCAAACGGAGAGGTGGCACTTCTCCAATGCAGGGCTCTAGAGTTTCATTATTACCTCATCTTCCCATGGAGGGGCTGGGAAGGGGCTGCAAAGAGATAGGGATATTAGGAGGAAAGTACCAAACCTTCCTGAGCCCCCATTGGAGAAAGAGGTGGGTGGTTTATTGTATTATGGATGAGATGTATTATATTCCATCTGGAGGGAGCTAGATCCATAGTATTTCTAGAAAACTGCACTGTCTCATTTTTTTTCATCAATATATTTTCCCCAAGTAGCCCCATAATCTGTCTCTCTGGGATTCTGATTCTGCTCCTGGTAATGTCATGTGAACTGCTGATTAGCTGGACTCAGCTCAGTTCAAAAATCTAACAAGTTAATTTATGGACTCAGTGCATCCTAGAGCTAGAAAGACTAGAAATGTCTTGAGGCCAGTTAGGATTGATCCAATGGAGAAATTCTTCCCGGTGGGCTTTGTTCTTTCCTCTGCCTAAATACTCCCAATGATGTGGCCCTTGTCACTTCACAAGGAACCCCCTCACTGTTGGAAAACTCTTACTATAAAGCCCTTCCTTAGTAAAGCTGCAACTGGCTTTTCAGTGCCTTTCTTCTCCAGTGCTGACTCTAGTTCCAGGTCCTGGGATGAAAGTTAAGCACAGCCCCACACACAGCCTTGTCTTCTTAAGTTCAGGTTCCTGCTTCTCACTCCCTCCAGACAGCACCTGCTCTGGCCCTGCCTTGGCACAGACTCTTGCTCACCCAGGCCCCTTCTGATCTTTCAGGGTAGGATTGGAGGAGCCAGGCCTTTAAACAAGTTCCCAGGGAAAAGAGAAGCCTGCTCTTTGGTAATGTTCTCCTATGTTATTGTTGGAACCAGTTTGTACAGAAGGCTTCTGAGCACATGATAACATCTAGCAGGTCACCACAAGCCACCACCTCCTCTTAGTTGACTGAACATGACCTCTCTTCTCCCTTCTTTAGTGTAGCCTTTCCTTTACTTAAAATCCTGCTTATAGATAAATAATATTTGTTTGAGGAGGTTTATGTACTTTTTTGTTATCCTCACAGAGCATGTTAATATATTCCTTATTTGTTAAAGGATCATTTTGAGAAATGCATGCGTGCGCACGTGTGTATGTGTGTGTGTGTGTGTGTATAAGTTATAAAATAAAATTTTAAATGAACTTGTTACATAAAATGTGCATTGTTATATTCTACATATGTCTATATAATTTTTTCTGAGCAGACTAGAAGCAAATGCAAAAAGAGGACAGGAGTCTCCATAATTGGAAGTATCCATGCGATTAAAGCAAGGGAAAAACAATGACTTAACAAAAATATGCATCCAATTGTTATTTTGCATTTCCCTTATGACTAGTGATATTGATCCTCTTTCCATCTCTTCATTAGCCACTTGCATCCCTTCTTTTGTAATTCACCTAAAATCCTTCTTCTATGGGTCATGGGAGGTTGTTTTGCTTATGATTTGTTCTTTTTAAATTATTGATATTAATGCTTTGATATTATTTGATATTAATCCTTATAAGAGTTGCAAATGCTTTCTCCCAGTCTGTCTGTCTTTTAACTTTGCTTATGGTATCCTTGGAGACCATGGGTTTTCAAACCTTAAGCTCTAGGTAAATGGTAGAGAACCTATAGTACGTGTGCTGCAGCAGGCTGTTTGTTATCACTGGAAGCTCTAAAAGGTTCACCATCCCTGCTGTAGGTGGTGAGATATCATTACAGTAAATCAAGGTTCCAGATGCAGGATGAGACATACAGCTAGGAGAAGTGACCAAGTAGGTCACCCCAGCTTCCTCTGGATAGGGTTCCTTTGGGGATCATCTGAGGGGAAACTGCAGGCCGAGCTTTGTTAAAAACTCACCAGCACCACTCTAGTAGGGAACCATTATAACAATTTTTTTAAATGTAAAATGAAAACGATTTGCATAAATAATAAAAAGAGGGGAAGCAAGAGAAGGAAATTGGAGCTAGAATATTGAGAATAAGTTAAAAGAAAGTTGAAAGAAAAATAGAAGTTTAAAATTTTAGGTGTTAAAAATAATGACATTAAAAAAAAGAGAGTTTTCAAATGTAGGCTAGAGAACAAGAGGAGCCAAAGCTGCGATAATAGTAATTACTGGCACAGAACACTCACTGTACAAGCCCTGCACCAAGAGCTTCACTTGTGTCAATTCTTTTGATCCTGATAACACCCCATAAAAAGGAACTATTATTATGCCCAATTTGCAGAGGAAGGAACTGAGGCACAGAGAAGTGAAATAATTTGTCCAAAGATATTGAATAAGTAAATGGTGGAGTTGAGATTTAAGACTAAGTTTAAATGGAACTTGGGACATAATAAAAAGAAAAATGGATCAAAGAGAGGAAAGGTAGATATTTTAAACCTAAAATGAAAAGAGATGCAGAAAATTTTTTAAAGAAAAGAAGCACAGAGAATATTGGAGAGAATAAGAAAATAAAGGATATTGAAAAGAATCTGAGTCGCCAGTGACATCCTGGGAGGGAAATGAATTCTGTACCGATGTTGGAGGAGGGAGATGTGGACACCCTTAAGTCATTCTGCTGTTCTCCTTATGTGGAAGTTCCACATCTCATGGGCCATCCTCTTCCGCTCTTTCACAGACACCTGTGTGGGTGGGTGGGGTTCTGTTAGAAGCTTCTGCTGCTCTGGATACTTCCCAGACACTGTCTCCCCACTCTTTGGGGATAGCATCCAAGGGGAGAGGGTGCTGTTGAAGAAGAAGGCATGCTGAGACGTGCCTGAGCCCCCTGGGATGGAGACCTAGCCTGGGCCCAGCCACCCCAGCCTGGCCCACACAGCGAGGGAGGGCCAGCCTCACTGGACTGTGCCCCCACACAGGTGCCAAAGTTGCCAGTCGAGGGGGTCACCTGGAGCGCATATTTGTGGTGGAATTTCGCCCTGATTCTGACACGCAGTTTGTATCCGTTGGGGTCAAACACATGAAGTTCTGGACTCTGGCAGGCAGCGCCCTGCTTTACAAGAAAGGGGTCATCGGATCCATGGAGGCTGCCAAGATGCAGACGATGCTGTCCGTGGCCTTCGGTGCTGTGAGTTCCAGCAGATGCTTCCCCAGAGGGTACCCTGAACCCTGGTAATGGGCAAGGGGGTGGGAGTTTGGCCAAGAAGCTCAAAATAAAACCATTTTCACATTATCTCTTCTATTGGCGTCTTGGCAATTAATAGTCCCTTAGCACAGATGGGTGAGTTGAGTGTATTTTCCCCCATTTTTTTGGGTTAAAATGGTAGCCAGAGAGAGGAACCCGGCCCTCCCCCAACCCTGGCAAGTGATTCCAGGGCAGACCCTGATATGCAAGCCCGCAGACCTGGGTTTAGGTAACTACCAAGAATGCTGGGAACAATTTCTTCCCAACCTTCTGCTCTACAAATCACCCAGTTGCCCCCCTAAGTAGGCCATGGGGTCCCTCAGCCAGTGCAACTCCCTTAAGTACAGTTCGGAACATTCATTTCTTGGTCCTTTAGGTGTGGATTTATCCACCTTCTACATGAGCCACAGGAAGTTTTCTTTCAGACTGCAGCTTGCCCCTTGCCCAGTGTCACCTGGGGCATGCTTCTATTTGTGCAGAGCCACACTCTGTGAGGAAGTAAAATGCCCAAACCAACTAAAGAGAGAAAGTTCAAAGCTAGGTGATTGTCTTATGCTTTCTGTGGCTTTTCTGCAAATTCTACTGCTTTGATCAATGTAGAAGATCAAATTGTTTATGCACATCCTGTCCTCTTAACAAAGGAGTAGGTAGCTGGGAAGGGACCCTCTTCAGTGTGTTCGTCATATGGAAGGTGTTTCTTTGATTGCAGAATAACCTCACTTTCACGGGTGCCATCAATGGAGACGTCTACGTCTGGAAGGACCACTTTCTCATCCGGTTGGTAGCCAAGGCTCACACAGGCCCTGTGTTTACAATGTATACCACCCTTCGGGATGGACTCATCGTGACTGGAGGCAAAGAACGACCGTAAGTGGAAGCACCTTTTGGACAACTCCTCCCTCGTTACTGTCTTGGGAGAAAGTGACAAAAGCATCTGTAAGGTGGAGAAAATGCAGACTGTCATTTTCCTATCTTTTTTATGTTAGGGAGGTGAGTCTGCCATGTGTCCAAAACTTTAAAAGAGAGAAGTAGAAAAGTGGTTGCTGGTAGTCTTAAACACCTGAGAGGTGACACATGCCAGTCATCCCAGCTACTCAAGAGGCTGAGAAAGAAGAATTGCAAGATCAGTCCTCTTAACCAGCCTGGGAAACTTAGCAAGGCCCTGTCTCAAAAAATAGAGATGGCTGTAGCTCAGTGGTAGATCCCTTGTGTAGCATATGCAAGGGCTTGGTTGAACTCTGCTGGGGGGAAGTGGGGGGTGACAGAAGTTCCAGTGGAACAGCAGGAAAGATACAGCAATGAAGCATGAAGATGAGAGAAACATTCTCGGAGGTCTAATGAAAGCGTAGTCTGACTTTTCAGATTACACTTTTTTCCTCCAAAGATAGTAGCATTTGAAGACACTTGAGGAAATCTGCAAGGTCAAGGAGTTGTGATTGCTCATCAGGAGGACCTAAGAAGGGGCCGTACTGGAAGGTCCATCCATACTGGAGGGTGGCCACCACCTTGATGATTGGGGGAGAGGGGTGGGGAGGGTCATGAGAAGTCTTTGGGCAAGGATAATAGCTGGGTGGTTTATGTTTTTTTAGGACCAAAGAAGGAGGTGCTGTAAAACTGTGGGACCAGGAGATGAAGCGCTGCCGGGCCTTTCAGTTGGAGACAGGACAGCTGGTGGAGTGTGTGCGCTCTGTGTGCCGAGGCAAAGTGAGGACAGCTAGCCCTCCTTGAGCTCCCCACAGACCTGGCCAAGGGAGGGGGAAGGGGTCCCAGAGAGCCTTTCCAGACAGCCACTTTTCCTATGCTAGTTGGTGCAAGCCTTAAAACAAGTGTCTAAGGCGTGAATTACACTGTAGTGGAAGTGGCTTAGCAGAGTCAGACAGACTTGGGTAAGCTATGACTCTCCAGGGAGAGCTGGCTGTGTGGCCCTGGGTGTGCTTCTTCACCTTCACCTTTCTGCATCCAGCAACTGGAGCTCCTGTGCTGTGAGGGTTGCATGCATCATACATGACAGTGCCCTTTGTTATTCCTGATACTATGTGGTCATCCAGGAGATGTTAGCTATTATTATAGATAATATTCTTATAAACTGAGAGGTTATTAAATAATCAGTAGGGAAAGAGTAAGGGAAGCAAACTGGCTCAAGTCCACTGGTTTTCAACTCATATTTTGGCTGAGTGTTAAAAACAACTGAGCTCTCAGATCAGAAACACAGGGGTGTAGCCTCGACCTGTGTATTTTTCTCTTCTTCTCCTTTTTAAATTACCCCAGGAGATTCAGTGCACTTGTAAACAAATCTCTTAACCTCTATTTAATATCATGTGTTTATATTTTTGAATTGGTATCAGCCTAAGAATTTGCTTTCTAGATGTTCTCCATATAGAAAGGCAAATTTGCCTTTGGAGTCCATGTACACTGAAATTAGGGATATTGTTTCTAAATAGTTAAGTGACAGTCATCTGAAAAGCTAATCATGGGAAATGGAAGTGGAAGTAGGCCCAGAACCTGGAAGTTGTTAGGAAGTAGACCTTTGTTTTGTGAGAGGAAGAACTTAGTGCTTATGCTGTCCAAGACCAGAAATGGACTGCTGTACTCTGTAGTGAGCTTGCAGTCCCTGGGATATTCTAGCAGAGGCTGTTCCAGCTCCCACCCAAGGTAGTTAATGGAGAAAAGGCAGAGCAGGAAGGTGGAAATTATTACAGATAGATGGTTTAGTTACCAATCCCCTCTCAGCTCTTCCTACTTTAATACCAAGCAGCAAAACCACTTTCCCAAGTTTCTTTAATAGTGTTTTCTTTATTGTGGCAAAATATCCATAATATGATACTCATGTTAAGCATTATTAAGCATAGAGTTTGGTGACGTTAAGTATATTCACATTGTTGTACCCTCCATCCACAAAACTTTATTTTATCTACTGAAACTCTGTCCGCATTAAACACTAACCCTTATCTCCTCCCTCCAGTCCCTGGTAACCATCATTCTACTTTCTGTCTCTATGAATTTGACTGTTATAGGTATCTCATATGAGTAAAATCATACAGTTGTCTTTTTTCTAATAGTATTTTGGTTACCACAGGGAAAAATTTTAGTAGGAACCAAAGATGGAGAGATAATTGAAGTTGGTGAAAAAAATGCTGCTTCCAACATCCTGATTGATGGACACATGGAGGGGGAGATTTGGGGCCTGGCCACACACCCCTGCAAGGACATCTTCATCTCTGCCGGCAATGATGGCACAGCCCGGATCTGGGACCTGGCTGACAAGGTAAGGGGCCCACTCTGCCTGGCTCAGAGGCTCCCAAGTGGTCTTGCAGCCTTGGGAGCAGTGAGGAGTGGACTTCTGTCAAGCTAAAGCTGTGACCTGGGAAAGGTCAGCCACAAGTCAGCAATTAAATTAGAAAGCCTAGTAAAAGAAGTCTCCTCACACTCAGTCTAGCTTTTAGCTGTATACTCATCTATAAAGTTTTATAGTACAGAAATGATCTCATTGAATCTACAAAACCTAAAAAATTAATTATGATTTATTGTCAAATGTTCCCAAATATGTTAATGTATTTCCAGAAAAATCCCAAGGTTTCCCTTATTGCTTGGTGAAACAATTTTAAAGTTCACCTGGGGTAAAAATGTAAAATAGTGGGCCGGGGATTTAGCTCAGTGGTGCCACCGCCTGCCTCGCAAGTGCAAGGTCCCGAGTTCGATACCCAGTACCAAAAAAAAAAAAAAGTAAAATAGTAAGAAATATTCTAGAGGAAAAAAAGTGTTACCAAGCCTCAATCCTCATCTAGTCCAAAACAAGTAAGGTTTTAATAATTAAAATACTTGATTTTGTTTCAAAATGGCTAGTAAATGTTTTAGTCATATTTTTAGTGGAAGAGTCAAAGAATAGACATGCAAAAGCATAATGTGGTTGCTATACTAAGTTAGTTGTTAAATTTTTAATTAATAGCTATCATTTAATCAAATACCTACTACAGAGGACCCCAGGGCTGGGGATTTAGCTCAGTGGTGCCGCCGCCTGCCTCACAAGCACAAGGTCCCGAGTTAGATCCCCGGTACCAAAAAAAAAAAAAAAAGATCTAGCTACAGAGGACCCTTTACTTATGAACTCAATTTCTTTACAAGTGCTGGTTTTAACTCAAGTTGGTCAATTGAAGGCTCAGGCTCCTCTACACAGCCTTCAAAGTCTCTCTCCTGTACACAGCCAGATCTCAGTGTCTTAGAGAGACACTGGCCCAGGATTTCTCAGTTAACCCTGCACAGGGCAGGATATTGTAATGTTCCTTCCAGAACTCTTGAAGGGTTAAATCTATCTAAGACCATCTGGAAGCACATGCTGCCGGCATTAGAGTGGTAACTCAAGACTTTGTTCATAAGTTAAAAGTAAAATTCCAGTCATAACCCAGGTTGTTCATGGCATGTCACGTTAGTTGTAACTTGAGGGTCCATTGTACTACTCCAGTATATACCACTACTTCATGACACTGTTGTTAATGTTACAAATGGGAAAACTAGGAAGTAACTGACCTGAACACCCCCAACTAGTAAGTGACAGAGCCAGAATTCAGAATTTGAGCTAGCAGATGCTGAAGCTTAAATTCTTTCCCATAAGCAAGAAGTTGGCAGTGGTTCAAGGGCCAAATCTGGCTTTAGCCTATTTGTACAAGTGAATGACCTGCAATTTATAATACCTAACCCCATTTACAGAGAGTTTGTCAAACCCAGAACTGAAACATGCAGCCCCCAGTTTCTTTAATCAGAAAATACTGCCCACTTTTAACGTGAGAACCATGAAGTATGCTGTCTACCATGGCAGCAAGGACAGCCTAACTACTCTGCCAGGAGCTGGTCTTCACTGGGATCAGCTGAGGAGGCCTGGGCTTAGGTGACTTTCTTTGTGTCAATGTAGAAGCTGTTAAACAAGGTGAACCTGGGCCATGCAGCCAGGTGTGCAGCCTACAGCCCTGATGGGGAGATGGTGGCTATTGGCATGAAGAATGGAGAGTTTGTCATCTTGTTGGTGAACAGCTTGAAAATCTGGGGAAAAAAACGAGACCGAAAATCTGCCATCCAAGATATCAGGTACGTAATAAGTAGGTGGTCTGAGCAGGGAGGAGACAGGTGGGTCCCATTCCAAATGGGCCATGGATGGAATAAAGAACTTGGGTCAGTTTCACAAATCAGCTGTGAAAGGATACCCCTCACATGTTTAATTATTTGCTAATTTCCCTAAGAGTGTAATAAAACTACCTGTAAGATGTCATCTTACAGAAGGCTGCATCTAGCCATTTCATTCTGTGGGATTTGATATGGAGAAACTGTTTTATTCCATAGAATGAAGAGAGAAGCTAACTATGTGTAAGTCACACACGTAGATAGTATGTGTGGATCTCACTGTCTTTGGGTCTAGGAGGCCTGTCACAGAGCAGCCTTCATGCCTGACCAGCCCCAAATTGCCTCCTCATGGACCATGTTCTTGGATTGCTTTTTCTAGAATCAGTCCAGACAACCGATTATTAGCTGTTGGTTCTTCTGAGCACACAGTTGACTTCTATGACCTCACTCAGGGCACAAGTCTGAACCGCATTGGCTACTGCAAAGATATCCCCAGCTTTGTCATTCAGATGGATTTTTCTGCAGATAGCAGATACATTCAGGTATGCTTCAGGTTCATTTATGTCAGGGGCAATCTGTAATAATAATAATGTCTTGTATTACTTGAATGCTTATTTCTTATGGTCTGCTTATTTTATAAATGGAGAAATGGGGTTAGAGAACTTAAGAAAATAGAAATTTTAAAATGTAGAGTTATTCTTTAGTTAAAAAAGAAAAAAGGAAACACATGGCCTAATTATCTTTAGCTTCCCTTCAAAGCTTTCTAATTTCTAGTTGTCAGGCTGCACTAGGCTATGTGTCTCTTACTCATTTCATTTTCAAATTTTGCCAGCCAAAGTGGTCCCTCCAAACTTGGAACCTGGACTTCAGACAGTGGACTTGGATAAAGAGCCCATCATTGGGACTCGGGGGAACCAACCTGTGAGGGGGCATGGAGATGGCCTGACAACTAAAAATAAAACAGATTTCTCTAGCACTCAAAAAATTGTTCATTTGTGAGCTTAGAGTTGGATACTCACTGTGAGTGGAGAAAGGATGCATTCCTTTATTCATCAAATAATTACTGAACCAGCACTATGCTAAGCTTTTGGATGGACAATATGGGCTTGGTTCTTCTTGGAGCTTGCTTTATCACGGAGAAGCGTTAAACAATTACAAAATATACATGTGACTACAAAGTGTGATTGCATGGAGAAGGCAAAGTACAGGATGCTGGGGAGTATTTAACAAGGTGCTGAATATAGATTTGTTTCCTCACTGAGCAACTGATATTTAAGCTGAGGACTGTAAGATGTGTAGGCGTTAGCTAACAAAGAGGGGCAGGAATACTGTTGCAGCCATCTGCATGAAAAGTTTGAGGTGGAAAAGATCTCGGCTTATTCCAAAAACAGAAGGAAAGCCAGGGTGGCTTGGGCAGAGGCACTATTGGAAGCTAAAAATGTAGGCAATGGCCATTTGCTGGCAAATGTTCCTAACTGGAAAAAGTCATGGTTGCTCTAGAAGACTTACAGGAAAATGAGTCACTAGACTCTTCTGAAATCAGCTGCTGTCCATGAGAAAACTTGCCTTACCTCTCTACCCCAAGTTCTTGGTTCTCCACAGTGTATCTAGATCACCTGGAGTCTATTAAAACCAATTTTTAGGTCCCACCCTCAAAGTGTCTGATGCAGTGGATCTGAAATTGGGCCAAGAATTTAGATTCCTAACAGGTTTCCAGATGATGGTCAGGAACCACACTTGGAGAAGTACTGGCTTAGGACTTTGGAAAACAGTGAGAAAATGGATGGGAAAACACCCTGCTCTATGAATTTTGCTGTGGGCTGGCCCTAGACTTTGCAGCTTGGAGCTGAGCTTCAGTTTGGAGAAAAATCACAGGGATACATAGGCAAGGACTATGCTCTAGAAAATAGCACACCAAAAAGGGAGTCTTTTGGACTAAAAAAGAAAGTTGATACATCAGCTCCCTTTCTACTTGCAGGTGTCAACAGGAGCCTATAAGCGCCAAGTGCATGAGGTCCCCCTGGGGAAGCAGGTAACCGAAGCCATGGTCATTGAGAAGATCACCTGGGCTTCCTGGACAAGGTGACTGAAGAAAACATATCTTGAGGAAGAAGGAACAGGGAATCTACTGTCCCAGGCTCTGTGATGGCTAGGACCTGAAGAAGCACAGAAATAGAGCTTTTTTTGTTTTGTTTTGTTTTTCTTGTGGGAGTGAGGGTGGGAGGCTTGATTTGATCTGGGCTTTTTAAATGTAAAGTCCCTCCTTTAATATAATCACTTCTATAAATTCCCAACCCCATTCAACAAGTTTGAAGGGAGACCATCTTCCAGCTTTTGACCATCCCAAGTGTACAGTGAAACCCCCAGTCATCAGGGGAAGGGAATGGGAAGGCTAGGATTGCTGTTCATCGGGATGAGAAGCAATGCCTGGCCAAATCAAGGGATGAGACTATCCAAGCCTTGAGTCTGAAGGAGCCCCCTCCCTTCTTACCATACATATATTCAAGAGGACTATGGGGAAGAGGGAGTCAAAGATGGGGTAACATTTCTTTCTGGTAACTTTTCTTTATTAGAGGACTCAGGCAGAGGGGGTCAGTATGAGCTGGTACAAATTTACAGAGGAGGAAGGTTTCGATGCTTCCATGACAGAACAGCCATATGACCATACAGAATTAGTAAAAATACCTGCCTCCCACTTACCGTGGGAGGGGATAACCGGCCACAGGAAACTTTCTCATGTCTTCCTAACACTTCTTCCTGTTGGAACAGCATTCTGGGAGACGAAGTCATTGGAATCTGGCCGAGAAATGCAGACAAGGCTGATGTCAACTGTGCATGTGTGACCCATGCTGGCCTGAACATTGTCACAGGAGATGATTTTGGGCTGGTGAAGCTCTTTGATTTTCCATGCACAGAAAAATTTGTAAGTTTTCCTGAGTAAGATCCCTGCACTACCTCCAGGCTTTCTCCTTTTCTGCCGTGTGCAGGAAATAGTGGCCACATCTAGATGGCCCTCTGGAAGACATAGGAATCTTTTCCTAGCCCTGTGGAGACTTGGTAATGACTAACCTTTTCGTCTCCCTCTGGAAGGTCAGCGCTGGAAGGTGGGAGAAGGGAGGATAGGGAGTAGACAAAATGCCCACAAACTGGGCAAGAATGAGAAGCTGGAAAGTCTGCAAAAGAATAGCTCACAGATGTCCAGGCCAAATGGGAATCCCCATAGTGAAGAAGCTTCTGGGAGGAAGGGATCTGAGCCCTGGAAGTGCTCTGAGTCCTGGGTGTTCTGTGGTTACTGGGAGATGCAGATCTCTTAGCTACTTCCATTTGTTTTTGCTTATAGGCCAAACATAAGCGTTACTTTGGACACTCGGCTCATGTGACGAATATCCGTTTCTCTTATGATGACAAGTATGTAGTCAGCACTGGAGGAGATGACTGCAGGTACTAACCTGATTGCTAGGTTCTGACTCCTCAGGCCTGGTCTTCTCTCCTTCTCTACTCCAGGGGTCCTCTGGGTCAGGCTCTTTCAGGGACCTGGGTAGGGGCTGATGTGGGACAGTAAAGGGGAAATTCTACCAGTCTTAATAAATCCAGGGACTTTCCAAGTCTAAAGTATTCAGTTTCTGGTGATACTCAACCTAAATCTTGGCCTATGTCCCCACTAGGGCTGTCCTGGGTTTAGTGAGAAGCTGTCATGTGACAGCTTGTTCTTTCTGAGCATTGTTGGGGGAGGCAAAGGGGTGACTCATGATGGCTGATTTTAGTAGGTGCTCTTGACAGCCCAAGGGCATCGTTGAGAATAATCAGGTTAGAATGGAAATTCATTCATGTCTTTTTAAGAACTCCCAGGTGATCACTAGTGTCCTTAAGACGCATAATTGATGTTACAATCAAGAGAAATTTAAAAATATCACTAATACTGAGCCATGGTTACCCTATAATACAAGCAGGGCAGGTGCTAGCCCAGTATGATGTAAGATTAAGAAATAATGTAATGAGGTTCAGCACTAGTTAGTAGCCAGGAGACCCTCAGGCAGCTATTTAGACCACAAACTGGGGGAGCTTTTGACCTTAAAGTGAAATTAGCACATTGTCCTGTATGAGGCATGACTGGGAAGCCACTGTTTTAGAAGAATCTCTACCCACCAGATCCACAGGTGCTACTAACCTCTTCAGCATTTTAGAATAGGCAGCTTTCTTCTCTCCCTCCAAGGGCTTAAATCTTAGTGTGGAGGAAGTTTTAGATCATTCTTTCTCCCTACATTTGATATGATTGAAAGGCTTTACTGCAGCACAAATATTGGTTTCTGTTCAGCCCATGATAAGGAATATAGAAATAGGTACATTCTGCTATTTTTTTCAGTACCGGGGGTCGAACTCAGGTCCTTGGACTTGTGCAGCAGGCAGTGAAACCACTGAGCTAAATCCCCGGCCCCCACTCTGATATTTTTGGTGATGTTAGGTTGTGGTTAAAGCAACCTGTAGAAAAATTCAACCAGAAACACTGTGTGGAACTTGGCACTAAGGATGCTTCCTGCTGGCGAGCATGCTTCTCCAGCTTGTTGTGCCAGCCATTGCTGGCACTTAAAACCCTTGAGATAGTACTGACAACAGTTCACTGTGGAGTATAAACGGCATTCAAAGTGCACCAGCCAAATTGTTAATAAGCTAGGAATAAGAGACCTAAGTGACTTGGTCACCCCGGGTGGGAGATAGAAGGTGACTGGTACACTACATAAGATTCAGAAGATGCAAGACCTAGAGGCCTTTGAAGGCATGGGAGTATCTCATGATCCCGACTGTGCTAAACAATGAGGCTGACTCAAGTGGTGCTGATAAAACCTTTTCAATAGTGAGTGTGAAGTCAAATTGCCAAAAGCCCTGACTTTCAGCAGACACTCAAGCTGCCAAACTAAAACTCAAGAGCCAAACTAAACAAAAATCAAAAACTTTAAAAAAAACAAAACAGTAATAGACCTTAAAACTGGTATGGTAAGATTCCTGGTTTAATTTTAAAATAAAAAATTTATCACTTGAGCTCAATTTATGAGCTCTTACTAAGATTTTTGGCCACTTGTACAGCCATGCAAAAATGACTCTTTGGTCTATCATTATAGTGTATTTGTGTGGCGATGTCTGTAAGTACTTGAAACCTCCTTACTGCTGCTGCTGCCACTCCAGCAACCGCCAAGGCAGTGCTGAGGCCACCTACTCACCAGCTGCTGGGAAATACCTGCCATGCTGCAGGGACACACATACTCCAAATATTGGTGAAGTCTGTATGATTGCTCCCATGATCTGGACTCTTGGAGGAAGGTAAAGTTCCAGCATGTTAAGACTGTTTCTGAGACTAAAAACTAGACATGCTTACTACACTGACAAAGAAATCTTATCCGATGATGTAGCCCACTGACAAAATTTAAAGCCTGTTACTCTGACCAGTATGTAGCTTTTAATTTGCATCAAAACTTTTACAAAAGATGTTTTGCTATTGTTTCTATATACTTCAAGAATGTTCATTTTTACAAATAAGACAGCTTGTTACATGCACCGAAGTACTGTAACTATTGATAGCTGTCTCTAACATTTAGCTTTCAAAACCAAATGAGCCATGTACAAACGAGTTGAGAAACTTAATTTTTTAATATTTCATTTGCAGTTTTATATCCATTAAGTGCCTTTGAAAGTTGAGTGGGCTGCTGTTTCACCTCCTACAAATTATCTCCTTTCTACATATGGTGCTAAAATGTCAAAACTGAGGAGGGCTACGGGACCCTTAGCGGATTCATAGTCTGTCACTCATGTCCTGTGTTTGTCAAGGCTAAGTAGACATTAGTTACCTGCTTGGGAAATTGTGGTTGTTAAGGAAGGTGAGCAACAAAGGAACTTATGTTTGGCAGGGAGTAGAATGGATTTTCATTGTTAGTGCCAAACCTGCATAAATACAAAGTAGAATCCAAATAATAACAAACTACAAAATCAAAGAGAAAAAAAACAACTGTCAACTATGTCCAAATAGATGAGTTGACTTGTCTTATTAAATCCTAAAATGAAGTGACCTGAGTGAGGCTATACCTTGGTTTACCACCCCCAGAGTGGGGCTGATTTGACTTCATTAATTTCTATCAGGTGAACTATATAGGTCTAGACTTAAAACCCCTATGGAACAAATTCCTAAATCTAAGGAATATTTAATAAGCCAGAAGTATAAAGCAAAATTTAGTTTTCAGTTCCTCAGAGTTAAGCTGCACAATAGTATGTGACTTGGACAATATTACAGCAACCCAGCCCAAAAGTCCCTCAGTCTTACATATAGTCGACCACTGACTGTAGGGTGGGGCTGACAACACTCATTAAAAGATTGGTGAGAATGATGGCTCTGAGGACAGATGCCAACTCATCCTCGTCAATGCGCTGAAATTCTGAAACTTGAGTTCTAGCTATGTTAGAGAAAAGGTGCATTGAAGCATTTTCAATGAAAAGATTAATATTTACCACAGAAGTGCTTCAGCATTCTGAATAGATTACACTACTCATTAAGCTATTTTTATATGCCAATTTATTAATGCCTTACATTGATCCACTAATATTTTGTTGGGCCTGCAGTAGAGTCCCTATGGAGTCCTAATTCTGTTTTCTGTAACTACGTGACTGGTGATGCTGAGTGATAATCATGTCTCCCTATACTGTACTAATGACCTTTCTTTCTGACCGGATCTTGCAGTGAAATAACCATTTGGATGAACAATGATCAGTGATATGTACAACTACATATATTTAAAAGAGCAATAGTGTCTGTGTGTCGAGAACACTTCTTAAATCTTATTTGTAAACATTTATATGGTATAATTTTATGTATACTCATAAATCCTGCTCTGTGCTCTGTTAAAATACTGGTGCATGAATTTATTCTCAGTCATCAAATGACAAATTTTGGCGTCAAATAAATTTGTTTACATAAATGTTCTTGATCTTTGTTTTTTGAAAACCTTTCTAAAAGCACAAGTTACTACCTTTCCTGTGTCCACTTTTAATGTGCTATACCTTCATGAAAGCAAAATATCACACACAACTTTTAAGTCTATAAGCTTTATTGATACTCTTTTACAGTTCACAATGCATTCCACAGATTTAGTTCAATACAGCTTAAACCACAATGGTATAGGTCTTCAGTTTACAATTTCTTGCATAACAATGTTTGATATTTGCAAACGATATTTTTGGAAGCATAAGATTCAGTCCATAGATTGAGTCTGTGACAAAATTAACTACAATAAGTTTGTGCAATGAAGTTTACTGGAGTTCAAAGTGGCATCGTTTCATGGTGAAAACAGATGGTAATGTTCCTAGAAAGATGGTAATGTTCCTAGAAATATATTTTCTTTTTCTAGCTTAGGTGCTTTGTAACTACAACATGTATAACCAATGACTGAAATATCAAGCATGGTGGGGCAGCTGGAAGGTAAAGGTCTAAGCTTTGTGAAACACTATATATAGATATATATATCTATATTTACTTATATTGGCAATTAATATAACAGTAAAATTCACAAAACACCTAGAACATACCAGAAAGGCAACCCTTTTCACTCCTGCCTTAGTGGTATGAAAATCTCCATCACTCTACACAGACACAGTGCACAAACTGTGAAAAGGGTTATTTTGTTCAGCTCTACCTTCTCTGCAATTTCCCAAAATACAGCAAGACTACCTGCAACAAAGTCTAATATACAGCTTTCTCAGATCACTTTTTATTCACCAGTGCCTCATATAGGAAAACATATGATTACAATTTAAATCCATACATAGCAGCTTACAATACTTTAAAATGATAAACACATGGCAGTCAAGACAGGTAATTTTTCCTCAAACAGTGCACTGCTAAAAATAAAGATTTGTGAAACTGCACTGTGATGTTAAGGTTTCGTTCTTCTCTGACCCTCCCCCATGTAATCAAATGAATATCCCCTTTGTAGATGAACTATGTTAACTGCTTTGGGCTTTTTCATTCAGCTTTGCGCTTCAATCCAGGGATCTTTGCTTGGATTCTACAAATGAAAAGGAGGCAAGAATGTCAATGTAAATACTGTTTTGTTTTTGCTTCTTAAAAAAATGCCACCCTTCAAGAACTATTATTTGGCTAATACAAGAAAGGAAGCCCTAAAGGTGCCAAATTACAAACTATAATTTTGTCACCTTTACCTCACAAATTAGATTTAAACAATACCTTAAATACACACAGTAAAACTAGACAGTGATGATCCAAATGTTAGAAAAATAATCTGTTGCCACATTTTATGGTTTGATGAAGCTCTGTTACTCATTATGCTTATAATAGAAAATAATGCAGTATAAAAATTCAGCACACTTCATCCTTGGTTGAAAAAAGTTGTAGATTAACTTACTTAGCCATAGCATCTTTAACATTCTTATTTGCAAGTCCCAGATAATGGTCTATCTGTGCCTGAAAGAAAGCAAATGAAGTTACTAGAAAACTAAAAAATCTTATTAAGCATTATGTGCCAATAAATTAAAGACTTATTTATACGGTTTTGAAGTAAGCACTATATTCTGAAATCAGCAGTTCAATTACCTGATGCCGTTCATAAATAACAGGAACACTGAAGAGTGAAATTAGAGCTGAAAATGGAAATACAAAACTTTTTTAAAAATTTATGTTTAAGCAAACTGGAAGCACTCAAAAGACAAGCAGTACTGTATCCCTAATGAATGAATACACTGGGATCTCCTGGGTACATCTGCTGAGGACCCACTCCAGAGGAATGAGTTAAACCGTGCCTTTCTTCAAATCATATCAACAGAGCTGTTTTAAAATACAGGCATCTTCGATCAGATTTATCACTCTACTATGAGGGAGGGTCATTTTCTAGTTTATCACTGTTAGTTGGAGCAGTCTTCAGGAATTAAAGTAGCACTTCAATAACTGAGATTCAGTATCAACTATTAAGAGATCACAACCTCAAATTTACATTCTCTTTCTTACAATATAAGACTATTCTACACGTTTCTAAGTCCCCTGCACAAACTTTATTCTACAATTACAGACTTACCCAAAATCAGTAGTGTCAGACCATTGAACAAGGCACCAACATAGGTAAATACCCACATCAACACTGCAAACTATAAGAAAATAACATTATAAAGAATATTTAGGTAAAATCTATTAAGCATTCCCAAAAAAAGCATTCATATCTAAATGCTAATCTACTAGAGACATACACCTTATAAAAAAACTACTACTCTAAAAAAACCACATACTACTACCCTCTTGAAATCAAGCAGAATTACCACCATCAGGTATAAAATGCATTAAATAATCTTTATTCTTATACTCAATTTCCTTTAATTTTTTTCCCCACTTTCAGGTTTCCAAAAGTAAATTTATAATTTATTTTCCTTTTTAAAAAGGAATAGCACCTTCCTCCATCCTAAATGTGACTGGATACTGCATTTTAAAACATTAAATTTGTAGTAATGTGTTTTCATTACATCTTCACCACTTGAGTACAGAAAAACAATTTTATATCAACTCTAGATATTAAGTTTTGAATGTCATAAATGAAAAGCAAAATAAACTTACCTTCAGAGAATCAACTAAGTCATCAACTAAGAAGAGACGCCTGAGTTCTTTTATGGTGCAGTTCACATGCCCAAGAGCAGAATTACTGTATTTTTGAACCAATTCCTCAGAAATAGCAACTTCAGATTCCAAATATGCCCTAGAAACAAATCATAAGCATCACTGGAGTGATTTGCTCCCAAATGTCAACCAGCAATAATGTATCTGTAAAAGAAGATAGTATAAAATATCCTACTATAAAAGCCTGCTGTTTCCCAATTAAGCATAATACAAAAATTCCCCAAGTAAGGGGCATTTCACTGATATGCCCTGTCATCTGACTGCCACAGAAAAAATGTATACTTTGAACCCAGGGTAATCTGAGCCTGAATCTTAAGCTCTGCTACTTACTTGGTTGTGTAACTTTGCAATGTTATTTAATCTTCACTCTAAACCTTAGTTTTCTCATTTATAAAAGATTACCATGAGGATTCAATGAATAAAGTGGTTAACATGAAAGTACACAAAAAATCAATAAATGGTTCTATTATGATGTTTGGCTTTTTGAAAATTGAATATTATGTTGTTTCATCAAGTTCTCCTACCAAAGATCCTATTCATGCATAGATCATATACTCTCAACCTAATCTACATTTTAGCTCCAAAATATTAAACATTGGATTGTAAAATGGCTGCTAAAAGCACATCCCAGTAAAATGCAGTATTTACTGTAATACCACACATCTAGATTCGCTAATTTATACTGACATGGCTGGAATTGTTAAATTTAAGAAGACAACTGTGGGGGCGGGGGTCAGTGGTTGTCGAGTCTATAGGAATGCAAGAAAGTGTTGCATTATTTATTATTCACTTCCCCACCACTGTGGACACCAGGTTCATACACTGGGAATAGAAGTCTAGAGACAACTCCTTGTCCATAGTTTTACTTCTTCAATATTCCCCAAATATGTCTCCTAGTTTTTATTGTGTGCCACTATTCTAAATTACTTACAAACTATTTTATAAGTATCCAAACCAGTTTCAGATCTATCTCCAGCCTAATCTACTTTATAAGCCAATGCCAGATTAGTCTTTTCTCATATTATTTACTTTTTATTGAATCTGTTAATGTTAGAGTTCTTGTTCTGCCAAACCATGCCTGAGCATCCAAAAAAAGAAATGGTACAATGGACTGCCTCATCCACCCATCATACAGTATATTAAAACTTGATTCATGTGTATTTTTGTAATTTCACAATCTTAAAAAATTATAACAAGAGCTGGGATTTAAATCTGCTGTAGGTCTTCAGATTTCCAGTACAGTGTGCTGTTAAATAAAACCTCATTCATCTCACTCCATCTCTCAATATATAACCCCTAACAAAATTATGTGGAACAATTCATACTTTTCAAGAAAAATATGTGATTCAAGGAACAGGGGATTACTTGTATTTGGTTCCCAAATGAAGTCTTCACCTTAACCGAGAACCTCTTATTTTTCACTCAATCATCCAAACTCCCCTGACTCAGCTACTCACCTAAATACACCAGAAGGCAAGCATCATACCTGCCACCTCAATGTTGACATTACTACCCACAGTAATGCCAGATTACTCTTATTTGAGTGAGCCAGACAGTACTGTCTATGTTGAACTCAGGTGGGAATCAGGAGACCTGCCTAGCTCTGTAATCTTGCAAAAGGCATTTCACTTCTCTGAATCAGGGTTCCAACTCTGTTAATTAGAGAAACATTCACATACAAAACAATTAGGTAACATTTCAAAGCCAGAGTACAACAGGAAAGAAATTCTGAAGTAATTTTGGGTCAGTGTTAGAGAAGCCTTGAAAGAGCCAAGCTCTGCATCAAACAAGAGAGCCAAATAAAAAGTATGATATATCGGAACATGTGGGCAGTTAATGATGACAGCATGAAAATGGGCACAAAACCCCAGAAGGGATAAATAAGAGACAAGACAAAGTTATTTGGAATCCATCCTATGATGAACAGAGGAGCCTCTGGGCCTAAAAATATAAGGTATTTTAGGAAAACTAATCTGGTGGCATCTCTAAAAGTTGAGGTAAGGTCAATAATGGAGTTGAATCAGGGATAGGCAGACTTTTCCTGTAAAGGGCCAGATTGTACTTTGGGCCTGGTCATCCTTATGTGTTGTCTCTGTCCCAACTACTGAACTCTATTCTAGTCTGAAATCTGCTAAATGTATAAGCTTATTGGTATTCCAATAAAACTTCATAAGACAAAGCTGTAGAATGGATTTGGCCATGGCTGTAGTTTATAGACTCCTGCTCTAAACTGAGGACGAAATAGGAAATAAAATTTAGTGACCTTTACATGAAATGAAATCAAAGATAACATCAAAACTGGAAGCCTGAAAGGATGATAGTAGTGGTATCACTGACAGAAATTAACAAGTTAGAGGAAAAAATAATTTAAAGACAGGATGAGTTATTAGTTGTCAGGGGCTGGGTAGGGAAATGATTGCTAGCAAGTATTAAGGTTTGTTTTGTTTTGGTTTTTTTTTGGTGCAATGAAAATGTCTGCAATTAGTGATGGTCACATACACACTAAAACCACTAACTTTTATAGTATTTAAGTTATACCCCCCCCCCAAAAAGTGGGACAAAAATGCTGAGTTTCAAGTGAGGACAAAAGATTCAAACTGAGGACAGTCTCAATAGCAACTAGATATAAAATACTACTGTATACTTATAAAAACAAAGGCAAAATATTATTATTTGCAAGACAAGGAAACACTAAAAGCTCTCCAAAACTAATAGAAAATTAATGCCTTGGGAAATGGAGAGAAGAAATTATAGAGAAGAGATGATAAAAAGGGGAAGCATACTACTGGAAAGAAAAGGTATAACATATCAGATAGTTGTATCTGCAAATGTGAAAAAGCATTAAAAAAAAATAACCCTCACACTGTAGCAGAATTAGGTAACCAATATCTACTTCTAAGAAATCAACATTGCTAACAAGAGGTAGATGGTAAGCTAATGAATAATACATAAACCCAAAGTATAAATAACGTAAAGACCAAAATAAAAGACAATAGGAATCAGGGAGATAGCTATTTTGGAAGGAGATGGAAGGAGGGAAGAGGAAGGGGAAGTAAAAAGAATTAAGATGTGTTACATAAACCTATCAACTCTCACAATAAATGTAGTATTCAGTATGTACTGCAAACATATAAAACACTTAAAACCATCTTACCTGAATGGGTGGCCTTCCTCTGATTTCTGGACAGCTTGGATCACACCTTTATATATCCTAAAGCTGATAGTGACAGAGAGCAGGGCCAAGGCAATGTAGGCTGTTACACTCACAATACTAAATACTGTCAATGAAAGCAGTAAGAATAAGCTGGCACCAAACACTACTCCAGTCTTCTTAATGTCTCTCCAGTAGAGGAGGTCAACAACTAAAATTGAAAAAGAAGAAATCTGAAATTAGAACATTATTTTATCATTCTGATTTGGCACATTTAGATTTTTCTACCTACAAAAATAAGCCTATTGGGCTGGGGATTTAGCTCAGTGGTTCTGGTGCCCGCCTCGCAAGCACAAGGTCCTGAGTTCAATCCCCGGTACCAAAAAAAAAAAAAAAAGTCTATTAAGGTAAAGTAAAACCCAACCTAAAATGTTGACAACTCATTTTATAAACTATATTTTAAACCCACCCTAAGTTGTACATTAGTACAATACCTACATCTGTCTTGTCTTTTTACTATAAAATGTTTTTCATTGAACTCTTACTTCCTGTACAACCCCATCATTCTGGCTACATAAGATTATGATGTCTCAAACTCAGCAGACTGCTAACCTAACAGATTACTCAAAATCATCAAGCATTTTCTTATTCGTATAATACATGACATACATTCAAATAATAGAAAATGGTAACAAATAATCACTAAGATACTTCAGTACCACAACAAATACAGAAAATCAATTCAAAACACATTAAGAGCTTGAAACTTTATTTTTAAAAATTATACATGAGATTTATAGTTCTGCTTTTAAGATCTGAGAGCCTTAAAATTATAACTTAGCTTGACTATCATTAACAGAAAAGTTCCCTACAGAAAAAAAGAGAAGCAGCTTTCAGATATTTGAAATGCTTTCTTCCTCCAAGAGTACAAAAATATAAAATTTAGAGGTCAAAGGAAAAAGGAAAACTAAATGTGCTACCCTATTATGTAACATTTATTAATAGTAAGGAGTCAGACAAAGCGTAACTTTGCAAGTCAGCTCTTGGCTCAGACACAGGACCACTCTGAGAATCAAATAACCCACAGCCCTGTGTTCTCTAGATCAGGTTATGCTCAACCCAAGGAGAACTCTGCAGTGTGCCAAAGGGATCTTGAATTCACGGGCTAGACAAAATTCATCTCTCCTTGGATTGTGAATAATTGGAAGGAAAATTTTTTATAGTAAAAAAAAAAGGTATATTCAAATAGAAATTTAAATACTTATTAGTTTTAAGATAAAGGAGGTTAACATTTTGGTTTGGGGCCCAAGGTCTCAGATATATATTACCTTTCTTTACTGCCAGGGGTACTTCTATAGGGAAAACTATACATGTGAACTGAAAAGTGTCAGATATTATTACAAAGCCATTATTTTGTCAATATATATAAGTACTGATTAAAATATTGTAGGTGAAGCTCAGTGGTAATGCGCATGACCAATGCGTGTGACCACCATGTATAACCATTGTGTGCAAGGCCCTAGGTCTCATCTCTACCTTTAAAAAGAGAAAGAAAAAAAAGATATTTTAAGGACCCATCACTATATCTAGAACACAACAGAACTCAACATTCTCCAAAATTTATTTGGTTCAATAATTTAACATTCTCCATATATTTTACAGCTTTCTAAAGAGTAATTTTCAGATTCTGATTTCAAGTCTTCTCCAACTTGTCATAACCCTGCCTAAAACATCTAAATCAGTTTGGATTTATGCAATAGTTTGTGTGCGACCAATAAATATAATAGCAATGTCAATAGTGTCCTGACATTGAGCAAACACTGAAGTGATACTATTCAAGAAACTCAGTAGAGAGATTCCACCTCACCTCAGAAAGAATGGCTGCTATCAAGAAATCAACCAATAACAAATGTTGGCGGGGTTGTGGGGAGAAAGGAACCCTTCTCCATTGTTGGTGGGAGTGCAGACTGGTGCAACCACTGTGGAAATCAGTATGGCGATACCTCAAAAAACTAGGATTAGAGGTCCCATTTGACCCAGCTATTCCCCTGCTGGGGATCTTCCCAAAAGAACTAAAAGAATCTTACCACAGCGATATGTGCACACACGTTTACAGAGGCACAGTTTGCAATAGCTAAAACTTGGAAACAGCCCAAGTGCCCATCAACTAGAGACTGGATAAAGAAAATGTGTTTTTTTATATAAAATGGAGTACTATTTAGCCATAAAGAATGAGAAATTAGAGACTTTATAGCTAAATGGATGCAAATTGAGGAGATACTCTTAAATGAAATAAATAGGACACACATGTACCAATAAAAGAATTTAGAAGAAAGAGAACTCAGTAGAATGAGTTAGAAAACATGAAAATGAAGAGGTAGACTTTTAAGGCCCAACCCAAATGAAAAACACTACAATCCCAGAAAAAATAAATACGGCAGTAAAGTTCATTGTGATGAGAACTCAGAAGTAAAGAAAAAAACTGGAACTTTTAAAAGACTGAAATAAAAACTGAGCTGGATGTAAAGGTGCAAATTTCCAATGATAAATGTCATTATATTGTATACCTAAAATGTACCAATAAAATCAAATTTCTTAAAAAACTGAGCTGGGTCTTTAATGACTCAGAGCTAGGAAACCTGAAGGTATAGACCTTATTATATTTTTTTGATGCTAGCAACAGCTCTAATAATTGTCATTTTTTTCCTTTGTCACCTTAGGCAAACCATTAAACCCATCTCATCTACACTTGAGCTTCTTTACCTATAAAATGTGTTTAAAAATTGTTAATCTTCAAATCACCATTGGTGAGAAACTAAAGTAAATGGAAGAATATTCATCATTTCCTACCATTACTAAACACCATTGGCTATCAAAGTAGAGGTATATACTGCATACGGTTAATGTTATCCAAAGAGGTTGCTACCCAAAGGTATTCAAAGAGGCTTAATGATAATTATTTACAATTAATCTATGTGTTCTATATAAATATGGTAGGAAAAAAATTTGGACTGGAGTTCAAGTGACCCACCTGCTGGTATTGGCTTGCAACTGTGTAATTATAGATCAGACTCCAACCTCTGTACTAGTCACCTAATTTCTCTTTACTTTTCAAAAACTAATATGACTCATACTACAATGACATACACAAGTCCTACATTCAAATTCTCATCAGCAGATCTGAATCTGTGAGGCCTTAATCTGTGCCAAGTATAACTTTAAAATATCCCCTTTCCTTTTTAGATCTAGATTTTGGGGTAAGAGGGAGGGCTAAAAAGTCTGAAAAGCTTTCTAGCCTGATGGATGCTTTTGAAATTTTTTCCACGTCACTGATCTACATTCTCCAACCTCCTCCACACCTTCGTTTTCTTTTCTGAGTCAACCTGATTCACTGGGAACTTACACTGGACCAAACACCGTTTATAGCCTGTTTGTTTACATTATTAAAGCTCAATGAGAGGCAGGCTTTCTGACAAGTGAAGCCCAGTTCTTTTAGGTCTGGACCCAACTGTATAATAAGTGGCAGAACATAGATACGAATCCAGGCTTTCTATTAATAAAACTCATATTCTCCATACATAATATCAAATTGAAGACTTAGCACATTAAAGTTCTTCAAAATAATACACACCTGTATGTATAAAAATAGTGTAGGCAGATAATTATTACATGTGAGGTAAATAACAAAGGCCAAGAATAAAATTTCAGAAAAATTGGTAAGATGGTTAGAAAGAGCTCTACTGCAATATATAACGGGTACTTTCCAGAGTAGAAAATTACAATTAATCCAGCTGTTTAAAATGACTTTTAAGGTTCATATTGCTTTTTCTGCCATCAAAGGTTTGGGCCCTCCTGTTCTCCTGGTGACCTGGGGCAGGGGGCCCTGGAAAATCAGGTGCAGAGTGAGTTATTAACTAAGGGCTGACCTATTTCCTGGGCCGTGACCTGTGAGTTTAGTGCCTAATTATTGACCTACGCACTCAGCAAAGGACTCCATGGTCGAAAGGAGAGCAGAGTCACGTGGAATTCGCCGAATCAGGCCCCTGCACACAGGAAGTCATGTGCGCGCCCTACCGAGGTCCTGAGTCACGCGGAAAACACCGAATCACCCCGCTGCAGTCAGGCAGCCACATGCAGAGGACACCAGACCACCAGAACAAGGTACTGAGTCCCACTGTTCCCGGCCCAGAGGTAGGGGCTTCTGAGCCAACGTCCCACTGCTCCTGGTCCAGAGGAAGGGACTTCCCAGTCACCATCGCTTCCGCTGCTCCCAGCCCAGAGGAAAGGGCTTTCGGGCCACCTTCTGTCCCCCTGCTCCTGGCCCAGAGGAAGGGGCTTCCAGGCCACCATCCCTCCCACCGCTCCCGGCACAGAGGGAGGGGCTTCTGAGCCACCATCTCACTGTTCCTGGTCCAGAGGAAGGGGCTTCCTGGCCACCATCCCTCCCGCTGCTCCCAGCCCACAGGAAAGGGCTTTTGGGTCACGATCCCTACCCGCTGCTCCCCGCCCCTGTCCCACCTCTCCCAGCTCAGAGGAGGAAATCCGGGCAGGTGCTAACAGGCCCCCGCGCCCCAGTCGAAATGAGAAAACATGTAAATAAGTCTCAAAACCAGACTTCCAGATCACCTACAGCAACC